>WNWK01000381.1:0-524622 GCA_009830355.1 Cherax destructor
AGGCAACACTGGTGCCAGCTCACCCCATATAAGGCAACACTGGTGCCAGCCTCCACCCAATAGGCAACACTGGTGCCAGCTCACCCACAATAGGACAACACTGGTGCCAGCTCACCCACATAAGGCAACACTGGTGCCATCACCCACATATAGGCAACACTGGTGCCAGCTCACCCACATATAGGCAACACTGGTGCCAGCTCACCCACATTAGGCAACACTGGTGCCAGCTCACCCACATATAGGCAACACTGGTAGCCAGCTCACCACATATAGTGCAACACTGGGGGCCAGCCAAACCCAATAGGCACTACGGTCCAACTACCCACATGTAGCCACCACCACCACTGACATAGGCAACACTGGTGCCAGCTCACCACATAGCAACACTCCACCAAAACTCACCCACTATAGGCAGCTACTGTCCACAAACTGGCACACATAGGCACCACAAAAACACTGGAGCCCCAAATGCAACACTGGGCCACCCCAAAACTGGCAACATGGCAGCTCCCCAAACTGGCAACACTGAGCCGCTCCCACAACTGGCAACACTGCGCCCCACAAACTGCAACACTGGACCACCCCCAAACTGGCAACATGCACCCACAAAATGGCAACACTGACCAGCCCACAAGGCAACACAGCCAGCCCCACACTGGCCATCCCAAATGGCAACACTGCCAGCTCCACCAACTGGCAACACGACCAGCTCCCAAATGGCAACACTGGGCAGCCCACAAATGGCACACTGACACTCCACAAAATGGCAACACTGGAGCCGGCTCATCCACCAAAACTGGCAACACTGGAGCCCCACCAAAACTGGCAACACTGGAGCCAGCTCCTCCACCAAAACTGGCAACACTGGAGCCAGCTCCCCCACCAAAACTGGCAACACTGGAGCCAGCCCCCCAATGGCAACACTGCAGTCCACAACTGGCAACACTGGGCCAGCTCCCACAATGGCAACACTGGAGCCAGCTCCCACAATGGCACACTGGGCCAGCTCCACAATGGCAACACTGGGCCAGCTCCCCACAAAAGGCAACACTGGGCCCTCCCACAATGGCAACACTGGGCCAGCTCCCCACAAGGCAACACTGGGCCAGCTCCCACAATGGCAACACTGGGCCAGCTCACCCACAATGGCACACTGGGCCGCCACCCACAAGGCAACACTGGGCCAGCTCACCCACATAGGCAACACTGGGCCAGCTCCCCCATGGCAACACTGGCCAGCTCACCAATGGCAACACTGGGCCAGCTCCCCACAAAGGCACTGGTGCCAGCTCACCCACATAGGCAACACTGGTGCCAGCTCACCCACATTAGAGGCAACACGTGAGCTCCCCACTTGGCCGTCCACCATGGCAAACTGGTGCCAGCTCACCTTGCACATCATAAGGGCAACACTGGTGCCAGCTCACCCATATGGAACATGCCACTCCAATAGGCAACACTGGTGCCAGCTCACACATAGGCAACACTGTGCCAGCTACCGGCAACACTGGTGCCAGCTCACCCACATATAGGCAACACTGGTGCCAGCTCACACACACATTATATGAGGCAACACTGGTCGCCCCATGCTCACCCACATATGAGGCAACACATGGTGCCAGCTCTCACCCACATATAGGCAACACTGGTGCCAGCTCACCCACATATAGGCAACACTGGTGCCAGCTCACCCACATATAGGCAACACTGGTGCCAGCTCACCCACATATAGGCAACACTGGTGCCAGCTCACCCACATATAGGCAACACTGGTGCCAGCTCACCCACATATAGGCAACACTGGTGCCAGCTCACCCACATATAGGCAACACTGGTGCCAGCTCACACACATATAGGCAACACTGGTGCCAGCTCACCCACATATAGGCAACACTGTGTGCCAACTCATCCCACCATATAGGCAACACTGGTGCCAGCTCACCTCACACGTATACATATAGGCAACACTGGTGCCAGCTCACCACATATAGGCAACACTGGTGCCAGCTCACCCCATATAGGCCATACACTGGTGCCAGCTCACCCACATATAGGCAACACTGGTGCCAGCTCACCCACATATAGGCAACACTGGTGCTCACCCACATATAGAACACTGTCACTACCAACATATAGGCAACACTGGTGCCAGCTCACCCCATATAGGCAACACTGGTGCCAGCTCACCCCATATAGGCAACACTGGTGCCAGCTCACCCACATATAGGCAACACTGGTGCCAGCTCACCAACATATAGGCAACACTGGTGCCAGCTCACCCACATATAGGCAACACTGGTGCCAGCTCACCCACATATAGGCAACACTGGTGCCAGCTCACCCACATATAGGCAACACTGGTGCCAGCTCACCCACATATAGGCAACACTGGTGCCAGCTCACTTACATATGGGTAACACTGGTGCCAGCTCACCAACATATGGGTAACACTGGTGCCAGCTCACTTACATATAGGCAACACTGGTGCCAGCTCTTCCAATTGGCGAGAGTGAAGGAGAAAACGGGATAGTGTATGTAAATGGGGGGTTCGAGACTAAAAGGGAAAAAGAATGAGGGAGGGAAGGGAGAGAGTGAGGGGAGAGAGTGAGGGAGGAGATGAGGGAAGGGAGAGAACAGGGAAGGAGGACAGAATTGGGCAGGGGGGATGCAAGTTGAGATGTGTGTAGAGTATTTTGACTGTTAGATCAATTAGTAACCTATGTAATGGAAGTATCCCCCCCCCACACACACACACCAGGGTACAATGTAAAAGAAACAAAACATACCTAATATAAAGTGCTAATATTAACAAAATATTAACATACCTAATGGAAAGTGACCGAGACACCGACCCGACCGAGACACCGGCACGACCGAGACACCGGCACGACCGAGACACCGGCACGACCGAGACACCGGCACGACCGAGACACCGGCACGACCGAGACACCGGACACGGACACCGGACACCGGACACGGACGACCGAGACACCGGCACGACCGAGACACCGGCACGACCGAGACACCGGCACGACCGAGACACCGGCACGACCGAGACACCGGCACGACCGAGACACCGGCACGACCGAGACACCGGCACGACCGAGACACCGGCACGACCGAGACACCGGCAGCATCCGACATCCTGCTGCCGGGCGTAGAGGGAGGGAAACGACAAAGAAGGGGGGCGAGAATGAGGGAGAGGGACGAGACAATGAGGGAGAGGGACGGAAGAATGAGGGAGAGGGTGGGGAGAATATGAGGGAGAAGTAGGGAGGAAATTAAACAGAGGAGAGAATGAAGGACAGAACATGAGGGAAGGGACAATAATTAGGACGGGGGAGATAATAAAGGGCTGAGAATTTGGGGGTGAGAGAGGGGATGAGAAAGAGGGAGGAGGATGAGAAAGATGGTGGAGGAAGAGAAAGAGGGAGGGGCGAAAAATGATGGAGACGGGTGAAAATGAGGAAAGGACAGAAGGTTAGATATAGAATCAGAATAAAGGAAATTGTCAAGAGACTACAAAGACAGAGATAAACAAGACACATCTTGTGTACAAGTGTTACTACAGTATCACCCTCCCACTAACACCCCACCCCCTTACCTCTCAACACCATGACCTATCCGCCCACCCCTTCCTCACTAGAATCCCCGTATTAACACAACCCCACTTTCCCCCGAAAAAGGATATTCCCTCCCCTAAATAAACAGCGTCACCCTCCACCACCAGCTCCCCCCCCCACCCCACCTCCAAGGAAGCAAGGAAGAGGCTGCAGCAAGAAAAAAAAAAACTTGTAACAGGAGGGAGAGGGTGAGAGAGGAATAGAGGAGAGGGAGAAAGGGAGGGGGGGAGAGAGAGGGAGGGAGAGACAGAGGGAGGGAGAGAGAGAGCGCAGATACGTAGGTGGGGAATACCAAGGTTATAAAGGTATATGAAGAGCATAGCAGGAGAGTTGTGACGTCTCTTGTTAAAATATTAAACACATCCAACACTTCCTTCCCACCATTCACCCTCACATACACACTTTCACCACCACTAACAAAACAAATTTACACTATATATATAATATATATTTATATATGGCCGGTTATTGATTTAACCGGACTTGAGTCCTGGAAATGGGAAGTACAATGCCTCCACTTTAAAGGAGGGGTCTGGGATAGTGACAGTTTGGAGGGATTAATTCTAAACTGTAGTATCTGAGCGCCTCTGCAAAGACAGTGATTATTTATGAGTGAGGTAAAAGTGTTGAATGATGATGAAAGTATTTTCATCATCATTCAAAGCCTCCCTAATGTGGCTTTGAATCCTATTGCAATCTTTCTCTGTATATATCCGCGTTTTTCTGCGTGGTGCATTGACAAAAATCGAATGTGAGGTCAGAACATAGATGAGGAGAATGAAATAGCTTGAAACCATGCTTGAGGCCCACTGATGTGCCCGGGCTGGGAAGAAACATGGCTTGTAAATAAGGCTGCCCAGCTTTTGAGGCATCTGTGGCAGTGGTGTCTAGAGCGTAACTTAGGGAACCTTGCCAGCCTTCCTTACGTGACTTCGAATCCTGCTGACTGCGATCGCGTGCGTGTGTGTGTGTGTGTGTGTGTGTGTGTGTGTGTGTGTGTGTGTGTGTGTGTACTCACCTAATTGTACTCACCTAATTGTGGTTGCAGGGGTCGAGACTCAGCTCCTGGCCCCGCCTCTGCTGTCTGCTACTGGGTCTCTGCTCTCCTGCTCCATGAGCTTTATCATACCTTGTCTTAAAACTGTGTATGGTTCCTGCCTCCACTATATCATTCTCTAGTCCATTCCACTTCCTGACTACTCTGTGGCTGAAGAAATGTTTCCTGACATCCCTTTGACTCATCTGAGTCTTCAGCTTCCAGTTGTGTCCCCTTGTTTCTGTGTTCCTCTCTGAAACAACCTGTCACTATCTACCTTGTCAATTCCCGCAGTATTTTGTATGTCGTTATCATGTCTCCTCTGACCCTTCTTTCCTCCAGTGTTGTTAGTCCTATTTCCCTCAGCCTTTCTTCATAAGACAGACCCCTGAGTTGTGGAACTAACTTGTCAAACCTTTCACTTTTCTGAGTTCTGACGTGCTGACAGGTGTGTCACTGGGCGTGATGCCTGACGCATGGTATACAGGTCTTGAACGATTCCTTGTTAAGGTAACGGAACAAGGAATCGTTCAAGACACTGTATACCGTATACGTCAGGCCCATACTAGAGTATGCAGCACCAGTCTGGAACCCACACTCTGGTCAAGCACGTCAAGAACTAGAGAAAGTAAGGTTTGTGCAAGTGTGTGTGTGTGTGTGTGTGTGTGTGTGTGTGTGTGTGTGTGTGTGTGTGTGTGTGTGTGTGTGTGTGTGTGTGTGTGTGTGTAAATTATTACGCACGCACGCACACTTAACGGTAAGGGACGAGACATGAGAATGGGAGAGAGTGACGAATGGTTGGAAGGATCAGTACTATGACTGTTGATGTTCGTAATGAATGTGAACCACCTGCTAAAGGGAATCGAGTCCTGTGTGTGTTTATTTGCTGACGATGTAAAACTAATAGGAATAAAAACAAGACAGAACAGTGATAAACTCCAGAAACCTCAAGAAACTGGAGGTCTGGTCACACAGGTGGCTTCTCGAGTTCAACCCAAGCAAATATAAATAAATAAATATATATATATATATATATATATATATATATATATATATATATATATATATATATGCCACCTTCAGGAGTCCCAGAAGTCGAGAAAATATGGAGAACTTGCCCATCATTATATGTTTGTTCCCATAGGCTCAGAGACCCTTGGCTCATGGGGAAAGAGTGCATCTAAGTTCCTCAAGGAGCTGGGCAAAAGACTCAACAGGGTAACTAGGGATCCCAGGGCAGCTAGTTTTCTGTTCCAGCGACTCAGCGCTGCTGTTCAGAGGGGTAATGCATGCTGTATTCTGGGCACGCGCACCAGCTCGGAAGAGCTGGATGAGATTTTGCATTATAATCAGTGACAAAGATGTAACAATATGTACTAGACATGTATCTCTCACTCGTGTACTGTATATGCCATCTTTATATCAACAATGTATCTCTCAAATCTTTTGTACCATATTATGTTATATATATATATATATATATTGGAGGTATATATTGGAGGAGAGTGTGGACCGGAAAGAAGCTGCAGACATCAGGAAGCGAAGAGGACCTGGAGGTTAATATAACACCCAGCACAACGCCAGAATTGCATTCAGAAACTTGAATAAAGAATCCTTCAGATTCTTTTACACTACATATGTTAGGCCAATCATTGATTATGCGGCCCAAGTATGGAGCCCACACCTGGTCAAGCACTTTAAGAATCTGAGGAAGATCCAAACGTTTGCAACCAGACTAGCACCAGTACTGAGAGGAATGCACTGTAAGCAGAGCTTAAAAGAACTGAACTTGACGTTAGAAGAGAGAAAGACAAGAGAGGACATGATTACTACGTACAAAATCTTAAGAGGAATTGATAGAGATGATAGGGACAGCGTGTTTGAATTAAGAGGACCAGGATCAGGGGAACACAGGTGGAAGATGCAGATGCAGATAAACTATAGGAATGTAAGGAAGTATTTCTTTAGTTTCAGGATGGCTGAAGAGTGGAATGATATGAGGCAGTGGTGGAGATTAATTCAATACACAGCTTCAAGAGTAAACGTGTTAAGGCCCAAGAGGACAGAAGTCAATGATGCCGATCATGGTGGACTAGGAGACAGGGCCAGGAGCTAAGTGTCAACCCCCTTAAACACAAATCGGAGAGTACGCGCGCGCGCGCGCGCGCGCACACACACGCAGTGCCAAAGTATCGTCATTGACAAAAAAAAAAACATCTGGTATGGTCCCATGACTGATACACACACATCATACATTCATACACTCGTATGTATAGGGAAGGTAAACTGTGCCTCCTCTCAACATTATCTCAGCTTCATACTTTCCTTCCATCACAAGCACTGAAAATGTCAAGTCTGTAAAACTTCAATAAGAGTTATTAGCAAACAAAGAGAAGTCAAGGGAAGTGCATATTACAAGTGTCCACCTAGAAAAACTTAATGGTAAACAAAAACATGTAGAGAAAAATGTCATTTTTATGCTGAAGGAGATGAATTAAATAGTTGCCAAGTACCTGGTGTGTGGTGGTGGTGATGGTGGTGGTGATGAAAGTGATGGTGAAGGTGATGGTGGTGGTGATGATGGTGATGAAAGTGATGGTGACGAAAGTGATGGTGAAGGTGATGGTAATGAAAGTGATGGTGATGAAGGTGATGATGATGGTGAAGGTGATGGTGATGGTGGTGATGAAAGTGATGAAGGTGATGGTGATGAAAGTGATGGTGAAGGTGATGGTGATGAAAGTGATGGTGATGATGGTGAAGGTGGTGGTGATGGTAGTGATGATATTAATAGTAATGGTGGTGGTGGTGATAATAGTAATGGTGGTGGGGGTGATAATAGTAATGGTGGTGGTGGTGATGATGGTGATGGAGGTGGTGGTGACGGTGATGGTGGTAATGGAGGTGGTGGTGATGGAGGTGGTGATGGAGGTGGTGATGGAGGTGGTGATGGAGGTGGTGATGGAGGTGGTGATGGAGGTGGTGGTGATGGAGGTGGTGGTGATGGAGGTGGTGGTGATGGAGGTGGTGGTGATGGAGGTGGTGGTGATGGAGGTGGTGGTGATGGAGGTGGTGATGGAGGTGGTGGTGATGGAGGTGGTGGTGATGGAGGTGGTGGTGATGGAGGTGGTGGTGACGGTGGTGATGGAGGTGGTGGTGATGGAGGTGATGGAGGTGGTGGTGACGGTGATGATGGTGGTGATGGAGGTGGTGGTGATGGAGGTGGTGGTGACGGTGGTGATGGAGGTGGAGGTGGTGGTGATGGAATGGTGGTGATGGAGATGGTGGTGATGGAGGTGGGGATCATCGTACCCGCACACCGCTCCCTCTCAACAGGACTTCTGGTTGACGGCCTCGTCAAGGCCAGGTTGTTGGTGCTTGCGGAACGCAGTCCCAAGTGGGTACCGCAGTTCCGCTCACCACAGCTCTGCACGCACACGTACGCACACACACACACACACACACAGTAGCGGCCAGTGAAGAGGCGGGGCCAGGAGCTATGACTCGACCCCTGCAACCACAACTAGGTGAGTACAACTAGGTGAGTACACACACACACACACACCTGTCAGTGACACCTGTGTCACTGACGTGTATAGTATGCAAAGTCATGGAGATCATCAGGAGGAGAGTGGTGGAGCACCTAGAAAGACACAAGCTTATAAACGACAACCAGCACGGTTTCAGTGAATGAAAATCCTGTGTCACAAACCTACTGGAGTTTTATGACAAGGTAACAGAAGTAAGACACGAGAGAGAGGGGTGGATAGACTGCATTTTCTTGGACAGCAAGAAGGCGTTCGACACAGTTCCTCACAAGAGGTTAATGCAAAAGCTAGAGGATCAAGCACACGTAACAGGAAAGGCACTGCAATGGATCAGAGAATATCTGACAGGGAGGCAACAACGAGTCATGGTACGTGACGAGGTGTCAGAGTGGGCACCTGTGACGATTGGGGTTCCACAAGGGTCAGTCCTAGGACCTGTACTGTTTTTGGTATATGTGAATGACATAACGGAAGGGATAGACTCAGAAGTGTCCCTGTTTGCAGATGATGTGAAGTTAATGAGAAGAATTAAATCAGTCGAGGATCAGGCAGGACTACAAAGAGACCTGGACAGGCTACAAGCCTGGTCCAGTAACTGGCTCCTTGAATTTAACCCTGCCAAATGTAAAGTCATGAAGATCGGGGAAGGGCAAAGAAGACTGCAGACAGAGTATAGTCTAAGTGGCCAAAGACTGCAAACCTCACTCAAGGAGAAAGATCTTGGGGTGAGTATAATACCGAGCACGTCTCTGGAAGCGCACATCAACCAGATAACTGCTGCAGCATATGGGCGCCTGGCAAACCTGAGAATAGCGTTCCGATACCTCAGTAAGGAATCGTTCAAGACACTGTACACCGTGTACGTCAGGCACATACTGGAGTATGCAGCACCAGTTTGGAACCCACACCTGGTCAAGCACGTCAAGAAATTAGAGAAAGTGCAAAGGTTTGCAACAAGGCTAGTTCCAGAGCTAAGGGGAATGTCCTACGAAGAAAGGTTAAGGGAAATCGGCCTGACGTCACTGGAGGACAGGAGGGTTAGGAGAGACATGATAACGACATGCAAAATACTGCGAGGAATAGATAAGGTGGACAGACAGGATGTTCCAGAGATGGGACACAGAAACAAGGGGTCACAATTGGAAGTTGAAGACTCAGATGAGTCAAAGGGATGTTAGGAAGTATTTCTTCAGTCACAGAGTTGTCAGGAAGTGGAATAGTTTGGCAAGTGAGGTAGTGGAGGCAGGAACCATACATAGTTTTAAGACGAGGTATAATAAAGCTCATGGAGCAGGGAGAGAGAGGACCTAGTAGCGATCAGTGAAGAGGCGGGGCCAGGAGCAGAGTCTCGACCCCTGCTACCACAATTAGGTGAGTACACATATACACACACACACACACACACACACACACCTCTAACACTACTATCACAAGTTCCTTCATTTAATTATTTCTCTTTTTCTCATCTCTCTCTCTCTCTCTTTATCCCGTCCTCTCGTATATATAGTGGCTCCCTACCTTTGCGCTTGTGTGTGACTAGTTAATGGTCACAAGTCGGACCGAAACGTCGTCATAAGTTCCTTTCTGCTATGTACGGGTTGTGTGTGTAGTATATCGAGAGTTTTGCTTATCTAACCCTCACAATGCTTCTTGTTAGAACTGTGAATGAAAACTTCCAAACCACTCACTACCATGGCGATCCTAATAACTATTATATCTATTAATATTACTATTACTACTACTACTATTCCAGCGGCTGCAGCAATGGTTATAAATTTCCATGAATATTTGTTCCTGGTTAACACCCAGATGAATGGTACAAACATGTTTACTAGAGACTAAAGATAGTATTACGAGAGAGAGCCTCAGCTTCCCCTGGCCTCATAAATTGAAACACAAAGAGAAGGAAAATACACAGGAGGACATTTAAGAGCAGTGTCAGAAGTAGGTGGCGGTATGCTAATGTTTGTTACATGTTGTGATGGAGGCGGGGCACCTGCCCTCCACACCACACACACTTGAAAACAATATACCACCAGTAGCAACACATCAGGGCGGGGCATCACACCCCCACCCACCA
Organism: Cherax destructor; assembly: GCA_009830355.1. NCBI lineage: Eukaryota > Metazoa > Arthropoda > Malacostraca > Decapoda > Parastacidae > Cherax > Cherax destructor. The sequence goes on from WNWK01000381.1 coordinate 10,291, forward strand.
CCACAATAATAAATATGAATGAGAATAAAAATATGAAAAGAATAGGAGAGAAAAGAATAAGAACGAAAAGAATAAGAGTACGAAGGAAGAATTGAACAGCAACAATAAATAATATTAATGACATGCAATTCTTTCTAATTGAGATAACATCATTCAGTGAGAGATGCTGCGAGGAGATATCTCTCTACGTCTGGGAGATACTGACTCTAGATAAAACCTGCTTTCTTGTGTCACGATACCCGCAACACCTGCCTCCATGTGTCACGATACCCGCAACACCTGCCTCCATGTGTCACGATACCCGCAACACCTGCCTCCATGTGTCACGATACCCGCAACACCTGCCTCCATTACGATACCGCAACACCTGCCTCCATGTGTCACGATACCCGCAACACCTGCCTCCATGTGTCACGATACCCGCAACACCTGCCTACATGTGTCACGATACCCGCAACACCTGCCTCCATGTGTCACGATACCCGCAACACCTGCCTCCATGTGTCACGATACCCGCAACACCTGCTCCATGTGTCACGATACCCGCAACACTGCTCCATGTCACGATACCCGCAACACCTGCCTCCATGTGTCACGATACCCGCAACACCTGCCTCCATGTGTCACGATACCCGCAACACCTGCCTCCATGTGTCACGATACCCGCAACACCTGCCTCCATGTGTCACGATACCCGCAACACCTGCCTCCATGTGTCACGATACCCGCAACACCTGCCTCCATGTGTCACGATACCCGCAACACTGCCTCCATGTGCACGATCCCCAACACCTGCCCCATGTGTCACGATACCCGCAACACCTGCCTCCATGTGTCACGATACCCGCAACACCTGCCTCCATGTGTCACGATACCCGCAACACCTGCCTCCATGTGTCACGATACCCGCAACACCTGCCTCCATGTGTCACGATACCCGCAACACCTGCCTCCATGGTCACGATACGAACCTCAGCCAACCCCCCTGCCTCCATGTGTCACGATACCCGCAACACCTGCCTCCATGTGTCACGATACCCGCAACACCTGCCTCCATGTGTCACGATACCCGCAACACCTGCCTCCATGTGTCACGATACCCGCAACACCTGCTCACCCCGAGATCCTTCTCTTCCAGGGAGGTCTGCAGCCTTCCTTCTCCCCGAGCCTGTATACTGTTCCTTGACGTCTTTGTCTTTATTTGACTATCATAACTTTGCATTTACTGGTGTTAAATTCCAATAGCCACTGTGGGGTGTCCAGAGCACTTGTAGTCTTTCCTGGTCTATTCCAGTTTGTTTTCTCCTCATTAGTCACAACGCTAACTGTTTTCTCTGTCATGTTTATATACACAAGAAAAAATACTGGTCCAAGTACTGACCCTTGTGGAACCCCACTCGTCACACTCGCCCATTCCGACACCACCTCACTGACAGTAACTCGTTGATTGCTTCCCGTTAAGTATTCCTTAATCCAGTGTAGTGCTTTCCTTGTATTTCCTGCCTACTCCTCTAGCCTTTGTATCAGTCTCTTATGGGGTACTACATCGAACGCCTGTCTGGGGAATATTGACTCCAGATAAAGCCTACCTCCTTGCTTCATGATACTGACAACACCTTATTGTGTCACGATACTGACAACATTGCCTCCTGTGTCACGACTCATTCTCCTCCACTTCTCTACCTACCTACTCTTCCCCCTCTCTGTCTGTCTCCCTGTCTCTCTCTCTCTATTACACAAGGGTTTTTACAGGGTTAGATTAGGAGTTCCAATCTTTATTTACAAGCTAAGAGCTGTTATCTACCTTAGCAGAAAGCCTTTTTAATGTTATGAAGTATACAAAGAGTACAGGATGTACAGGATGTTGTTATACTGAACGAACATGTTGCAGACTCGGGTCATTCTAGGAATGAATGATCAAGTGTTCTTCAGAAGGGAACAGCCAGAGTGTAGCTGTTGTTTGCTGCCCGTCTTGTTAGACAGATTCACTCACCCCCCTTTCCCACCCCCTTCCTCTCTCTCATCACCCCCCTTTCCCACCTTTAACTTATTTTCCCCTGTCCCATCCCCCACTACCCCTCCCATCCCCCACTCCCCCTCCCTCCTTCACCTTCCCTCTCAGTTTACATACAATTAAAATTTCTCTCATTGTTCCGTCCATCATTAATGGGAGAAGCGGAAGAGGGCGTCTCCCTCCCTCCAACACACGTCTCCCACCCCACCACCACCACACGTCTCCCACCCCTACGACGACCACACGTCTCCCTACCCCCACCACCACCACACATCTCCCCACCACTATCACCACCACTCGTCTCCTTCCCCCACCACCACGTCTCCTCCCCACCAGTCTCCCACCTCACCCCCACCACCACACGTCTCCCAGTCACCACCACCACACGTCTCCCAGTCACCACCACCACACGTCTCCCAGTCACCACCACCACACGTCTCCCAGTCACCACCACCACACGTCTCCCAGTCACCACCACCACACGTCTCCCAGTCACCACCACCACACGTCTCCCAGTCACCACCACCACACGTCTCCCAGTCACCACCACCACACGTCTCCCAGTCACCACCACCACACGTCTCCCAGTCACCACCACCACACGTCTCCCAGTCACCACCACCACACGTCTCCCAGTCACCACCACCACACGTCTCCCAGTCACCACCACCACACGTCTCCCAGTCACCACCACCACACGTCTCCCAGTCACCACCACCACACGTCTCCCAGTCACCACCACCACACGTCTCCCAGTCACCACCACCACACGTCTCCCAGTCACCACCACCACACGTCTCCCAGTCACCACCACCACACGTCTCCCAGTCACCACCACCACACGTCTCCCAGTCACCACCACCACACGTCTCCCAGTCACCACCACCACACGTCTCCCAGTCACCCCCACCACACGTCTCCCAGTCACCCCCACCACACGTCTCCCAGTCACCCCCACCACACGTCTCCCAGTCACCCCCACCACACGTCTCCCAGTCACCCCCACCACACGTCTCCCAGTCACCCCCACACACGTCTCCCAGTCAACCCCACCACACGTCTCCCAGTCACCCCACCACAGTCTCCCAGTCACCCCCACCACACGTCTCTCACCACAACCAGCACCACGTCTCCCTCCAACACCACAACACGTCTCCCATCACCACATGTCTCCCATCACCACATGTCTTCTCCCTCTCCCCGACCACAACACGTCTCCTTCCCACCACCAAACGTCTTCTCCTTCCCCACCACCACCAAACGTCTTCTCCCTCCCACCACCACCACCAAACGTCTTCCCTCCCTCCCACCACCACCAAACGTCTTTCCTCCCCCCCACAAACGTCTTCTCTCCCCACCACCACCACACGTCTGCCTCCCCACCACCTACTCTTATCACTTACCTCTACGCCTGTTAATATCGTCCTGGCGTCCATCTTTACCCAGCCACAGCGGAAATTAACCTGGGGACTAATCGGAGTAGTGTGTGTCAGGGCTACCAGGGGACGTAGCCCTCAGGGAACTGGGGTCAACCAGGCACCATGGGTAGGGAAGTCAATGGGAAACACGGGGAATTAAGAGGAAGGTAATGAAAAGAACAGAACACTCTGACCCCCATACAAGCCAGGCTCCACAGCCAACGGCAACACAGCCCCCACCAACACAGCCACCACCAACACAGCCACCACCAACACAGCCACCACCAACACAGCCACCACCAACAGTCACCATCAAGACAGCACCAACAGTCACCATCACCTTTATAAGATGACTCTTTGTCTTTTTGTGCTCATTTCACATCTGTTGATAATGACAACAGTGCTTTCTGTTCGTCCAATCAGGTAACAGTAACCTCCTTCGCCCATCAAGGGTAACAGCAACCTCCCTTCCCACATCAAGGGTAACTGCAACCTCCTTCTCCACATCAAGGGTAACAGTAACCTCCCTTCCCACATCAAGGGTAACAGCAACCTCCCTTCCCACATCAAGGGTAACAGCAACCTCCCTTCCCACATCAAGGGTAACAGCAACCTCCCTTCCCACATCAAGGGTAACAGCAACTACCCTTCCCACATCAAGGGTAACAGAAACTAACCTTCCCACATGAAGGGTAACAGCAACCTCCCTTCCCACATCAAGGGTAACAGCAACCTCCTTCCCACATCAAGGGTAACAGCAACCTCCTTCCCACATCAAGGGTAACAGCAACTCCCTTCCCACATCAAGGGTAACAGCAACTCCCTTCCCACATCAAGGGTAACAGCAACCTCCTTCCCACATCAAGGGTAACAGCAACCTCCTTCCCACATCAAGGGTAACAGTAACCTCCCTTCCCACATCAAGGGTAACAGCAACCTCCTTCCCACATCAAGGGTAACAGCAACCTCCTTCCCACATCAAGGGTAACAGCAACCTCCCTTCCCACATCAAGGGTAACAGCAACCACCCTTCCCACATCAAGGGTAACAGCAACCATCCTTCCCACATCAAGGGTAACAGCAACCTCCCTTCCCACATCAAGGGTAACAGCAACCTCCTTCCCACATCAAGGGTAACAGCAACCTCCCTTCCCACATCAAGGGTAACAGCAACCTCCTTCCACATCAAGGGTAACAGCAACCTCCTTCCCACATCAAGGGTAACAGCAACCTCCTTCCCACATCAAGGGTAACAGCAACCTCCTTCCCACATCAAGGGTAACAGCAACCTCCCTTCCCACATCAAGGGTAACAGCAACCTCCCTTCCCACATCAAGGGTAACAGCAACCTCCCTTCCCACATCAAGGGTAACAGCAACCTCCCTTCCCACATCAAGGGTAACAGCAACCTCCTTCCCACATCAAGGGTAACAGCAACCTCCTTCCCACATCAAGGGTAACAGCAACCTCCTTCCCACATCAAGGGTAACAGCAACCTCCTTCCCACATCAAGGGTAACAGCATCCTCCTTCCCACATCAAGGGTAACAGCAACCTCCTTCCCACATCAAGGGTAACAGCAACCTCCCTTCCCACATCAAGGGTAACAGCAACCTCCCTTCCCACATCAGGGTAACAGCAACCTCCTTCCTACATGGGTAACAGCAACCTCCTTCCCACATCAAGGGTAACAGCAACCTCCTTCCACATCAGGGTAACAGCAACTCCTTCCACATCAAGGGTAACAGCAACCTCCCTTCCCACATCAAGGGTAACAGCAACCTCCCTTCCCACATCAAGGGTAACAGCAACCACCCGTCAGACAAGGCTGAGGGACGGTGTCTCTCAGGGTGCGGACAAAACGTAGGATGTGTTCTGGTGCTGATATTTTGTGAGAAGCTTGAGTTTACACCCACGGTGGAGGAAAGTGTTTTTAAAGGGACCTCTTACAAGGAGAGATCACAAGTATATATATTCAACATTTCCACTAAAATTACGATTTCTTTTCTTTGGCTAAAAAATTATTTTAACTAAAAGTTGCTGATCTTAAGAGATTTTAACGAACCTTTCAAATTTAATTGAACAAAAAAAAAGTGATTTTGAAGAGAATCTTGAGATATGAGAAAGAGAGAGAGAGAGAGAGAGAGAGAGAGAGAGAGAGAGAGAGGTAGGTAGGTTCAGGTATACTTCAAAGATGTATTTATTCTAAATGCATATTTTCCTGTCAGTTATTTTGGCATCGAAGTTCTTCTTCAAGCGTTAGATTATTAGCAATTATCTTCCTGGATTTATATTTCAGCCCCAGTGACCCAGGGCTAATTTCCATATTATTCAGCACCTACACTAAACGATTGTGTTTCCTCGTATATTATTGGTTTAGAATTATCCCCATAAGCATGTCCTCTTGTTATTTTAGTAAATTTTATATGGGCGAGAGAAAGTGGTGCTAAAGTGACCAAGTGGTATCGGCTGATTGGGTGAAGGTTTCATACCAAGTGACAGATTGTGTGGCCATTAATACGAGGAGGGAATAAGTGGCTTACCAGGGTGTGAAGAGGTTCTCTCGCACCCATTACTAACAAGAGTTGTATCTGGAGGTTGTAGGACTCCTTGTGGAAGCTTCTCTCCCCAGCCCAGCCATGACAACCTTCCATCAACACTGCTATACCGTCACTCACACTTCCTTACTTTACCTTACTGACCACCACAAACTCAGCTTACCTGAAAATTGAAAAAAAAATTGTATTAGTTATACATGAATGAGGGAGAGGGAGAGGGAGATAAGTTTAGATTTAGAAAGGATATAGGGAAGTATTGGTTTGGAAATAGGGTAGTTGATGAGTGGAACAGTCTGCCTAGTAGGGTTATTGAAGCTAGGGCCTTGGGTAGTTTTAAATTTAGGTTGGATAAATTCATGAGTGAGAGGGGTTGGATTTGAGTGGGACTCGCGCATGAGTGGGTAGAATTGTCAAAGCTTATTTCTTGGGTAGCTTTGAAAATTGGGTTGAGCAAATATTCTGTTAGTGGGATGGATTGTGAAGGACCTGCCTAGTATGGGCCAACAGGCCTGCTGCAGTGTTCCTCCTTTCTTATGTTCTTATGTTCTTATGAGAGGGAGAGGGAGAGGGAGAGGGAGAGGGAGAGGGAGAGGGAGAGGGAGAGAGAGAGAGAGAGGGGGGTCAGGTCTCTGAAGCGTGAGACAGGTGCTGAATGTGGCCCCCCCCCCTTCCTCTCCCGCCAAACATACATTCAAGCGTAGGCGGGTGTGGGCAGGTGTGGCTTGGTGTCAGGTGTCTTATGGGAGTGTGCACAGGTGTGGCCCGGTGTTAAGTGTCGCAGGGAAGTGGACAGCGGGTGTGGCTCCAGCAATCAACTAATAGTGTCAACAGCAACCTGCCTGCCCTGGCATCACGATCAAGCACCACCAGCAACACCTGAAGAAACTGTAGCACCACCAGCAACACCTGAAGAAACTGTAGCAACAGCAGCAACACCTGAAGAAACTGTAGCAACAGCAGCAACACCTGAAGAAACTGTAGCAACAGCAGCAACACCTGAAGAAACTGTAGCACCACCAGCAACACCTGAAGAAACTGTAGCAACAGCAGCAACACCTGAAGAAACTGTAGCAACAGCAGCAACACCTGAAGAAACTGTAGCAACAGCAGCAGCAGCAGCAGCAACAACAACAAGACACAGAAGCTGCAGCAGAAGAAACAGCAGCAACAGTGATACAAAGAGCAGCAGCAATGCTCCAACCATACAATGATGAGTACACGAGGTACTCAGGCACACAAGGCACTCAATTTCACGTGTGGCACTTGACGCTCAACTTCCCTAAAGCCACTTAAGTAGAATAATCAGAAGCAGACAAGAGCGCAGGTTTGGAGAGGAACTTTGAGGTGCCACACAACACCGGACCTTGTTTCTCCGTCCCATGCATTCATCACACTGAACACTAAGAACACCACACACACACTATGGTAATTCCTCGACCAATACAAGAGGACTGTGTTAAGTTTTTTTTTTTTTTTAAGTTTTGTTTCTATTAAGAGATCACTGGGAAATTCTCTCAACTACCCAATCCTACAAAAAAAAAAAAAATATCAGTTCAAGTCTTCAAAAGGAAACAGAAACATCTCCCTGGACATACACAATAAACGTACCGTACATAACCTTCCTTAAAACACACGTACGTAGATAATGTGAGGGTAATGGTTTAGTCAGAGCTGAGGTGGAAATAAAACACTGGCGGTGTCGGTGGTGAAATAGCTGACTCACAACAGACCAACTGGAGAGGAATAAACTCATTGAAGCGGAAAGCGGCTAATCATGAAGACTGAGATTAACCAAGCACCTGGCAGATTTTGATCAAAACACACACTACCTAGGCGGAGAATAATCCCTTCCAGTGACATGCTAGAGAAGGTGACTTACAGGTGCTACTCCGAACTGAGGAAGAACAGATGGGAGAGAGGAAGTAATTTTAATATAATATTAGAAAGAACCATTGTTCACATTCAACACTGCCACAGTCGTTTATAGATATTAAGCTTAACCACAATGTTTGCACTTATAAGAATGGAGGATCACTGCGGCCTACAGGCCCATGCTGGGCATGCCTAACTCAGGCTAACCATTCCTACTCGTCTATCTGTCGAACCTATTTTCAAAACTACATAGAAGTATTTACTTCATAAACACTACCCAGCACCTTGTGCCACTTGTTAAACTTTCTAAATCTGAATTAGTCCAATATAAATACATTGCAACAACTTAAATACAACACTAATTCATTTACCATATTGACTTGTACCCACCACTTGTGAACTTATTCAGATCTCCCCTTCTTTCTTAAGAGTATTGAGATAGTGGATAAATTCTGCCATCCTGTTTTACAAAGCAGTTATGTCCATTCAGTGATAGTGAGCCCAGAGCACCCTCGAGATTTATGTTATGTAAATATCTTGTATAATGTCCATTTGTGATTTTTGGTAGTTTCGCAGGTGGTGTCAACAGCCATGTTACAGTGAAGAAAAAATGCACTCTGCAGAACACGATTTTCATTCAATAACGTTTAGATCACTTTCGATCTTTATCAAAGAGATCGAAAACTTGTCCCAACAAGCCATGATATAGTCGTCGCCCTGGTCTATGGCGTGCGCCAGGCTAGTGTTGTCGTCTGTGCCGTGCGCCAGGCTAGTGTTGTCGTCTGTGCCGTGCGCCAGGCTAGTGTTGTCGTCTGTGCCGTGCGCCAGGCTAGTGTTGTCGTCTGTGCCGTGCGCCAGGCTAGTGTTGTCGTCTGTGCCGTGCGCCAGGCTAGTGTTGTCGTCTGTGCCGTGCGCCAGGCTAGTGTTGTCGTCTGTGCCGTGCGCCAGGCTAGTGTTGTCGTCTGTGCCGTGCGCCAGGCTAGTGTTGTCTGTGCCGTGCGCCAGGCTAGTGTTGTCGCCCAGGCGTGCGCCAGGCTAGTGTTGTCGTCCCAGGCGTGCGCCAGGCTAGTGTTGTCGCTCCAGGCGTGCGCCAGGCTAGTGTTGTCGTCTGATGCCGTGCGCCAGGCTAGTGTTGTCGTCTGTGCCGTGCGCCAGGCTAGTGTTGTCGTCTGTGCGTGCGCCAGGCTAGTGTTGTCGTCTGTGCGTGCGCCAGGCTAGTGTTGTCGTCCAGGCGTGCGCCAGGCAGTGTGTTGGCGTCCGTAGTGTGTCGTCGCCGTGCGCCAGGCTAGTGTTGTCGTCTGTGCCGTGCGCCAGGCTAGTGTTGTCGTCTGTGGCGTGCGCCAGGCTAGTGTTGTCGTCTGTGCCGTGCGCCAGGCTAGTGTTGTCGTCTGTGCCGTGCGCCAGGCTAGTGTTGTCGTCTGTGGCGTGCCAGGTTGCTACCCCCATTCTTATATAAAAGGGATACAAGTTTAAAATCCAACGTTCCCTGGTATACCTCGGCCACCTCGTTACCAAACGTATTTGCCTATACACAAATAACCCGCACATAGAAGAGAGGAGCTTACGACGTCGTCGTAAGCTCCTCTCTTCTATGTGCGGGTTATTTGTGTATTGTTCCAGTCACGGTATTGTGCCTTTTTTGTATTTGCCTAGTTATGAACTAATATACATTTTCATACATTTAACATAAATTAACCTAGCCGATATTAAATTAACCTGATTTAAAATGAAGAATATAGCATCTGAGGAAAAATAGAAAGTGTGAAGAAATTCAGGTTATGCACCAGAACGAGGTTCACTATGGCTGCGAGAGTTCACTCTAGTACTCGTCAACACGACAGTCATTACTGGTTGCAGATAGTCACACTATCTGAAAAACAATCACTGGGCACCGTGTGAATGCTGCAATATTGGGTAGGGCACTGCTGCCACCCAAAACATCTCCACTCTTCCAGGCTACATACGCAGGGTGCCCCCCCCCTCTCTCTCTCTCTCTCTCTCTCTTTACATCATTGTTTTGGCTTCCTCTTGCAATTCTGTCTACGGGTTTTTGAACACATTAGGTGTCTGCCAGCAATGCAGGGCGAGTCAAAGATATTAACGCCACACACCATCACTTAATCCCCAGCTATCTTTCCAGACACTATGGGTTAAGAAACATTTTGTTCAACGCACATCACAGGTAACCACATTCCTACATGCCTTCTTAAGCCAGTTTTAAGGCACGTTAAATCACTTCAAATTAGCACACCATTTGAGTACGGGGTAACTACCAGTTGTGATGGAGGTTCTGCTTGTTCAAGGTGAGAAGGGAGGGACCAGGGTAAAGTACCTTGCATGTAGGGGCAGCCTGGGTCTTCATACCCTCGCCAGCCTCCAGTTGATACGACAAGTCTTGAAAGTACTTGTGTATGTAGGGGTACACGGTACACAGGCAAACACAGACCAATGAAACTTACAAACAACAATTTTTTGCAATAGTTAAAGAGAAGGGTTTTGATATTAGCAGCATGTTAAATATAACAGCTGAATCGTCAATTTGTGTTTCGCGTGTTAACAACATCGTAAGCAAGTAGCAACACTCGCCTGCCTTCACCGCCCCCCCCCCCCCGGGCAAATCTCGCCTGCCTCCATCCACCCCGGCAACACTCGCTTGCCTCCACCCCCCCCCCGGTAACAATCGCCTGCCTCCCCCCCACGGCAACTCTCGCCTGCCTCCAACCCCCCACGGCAACTCTCGCCTGCCTCCAACCCCCCACGGCAACTCTCGCCTGCCTCCAACCCCCACGGCAACTCTCGCCTGCCTCCACCCCCCCCGGCAACTCTCGCCTGCCTCCACCCCCACGGCAACTCTCGCCTGCCTCCACCCCCACGGCAACTCTCGCCTGCCTCCACCCCCACGGCAACTCTCGCCTGCCTCCACCCCCCACGGCAACTCTCGCCTGCCTCCACCCCCACGGCAACTCTCGCCTGCCTCCACCCCCCCCGGCAACTCTCGCCTGCCTCCACCCCCCACGGCAACTCTCGCCTGCCTCCACCCCCCACGGCAACTCTCGCCTGCCTCCACCCCCACCCCACGGCAACTCTCGCCTGCCTCCACCCCCCACCCCACGGCAACTCTCGCCTGCCTCCACCCCCCACCCCACGGCAACTCTCGCCTGCCTCCACCCCCCACCCCACGGCAACTCTCGCCTGCCTCCACCCCCCCCACGGCAACTCTCGCCTGCCTCCACCCCCCACCCCACGGCAACTCCGCCTGCCTCCACCCCCACCCCACGGCAACTCTCGCCTGCCTCCACCCCACGGCAACTCTCGCCTGCCTCCACCCCACGGCAATCTCGCCTGCCTCCACCCCCCACCCCACGGCAACTCTCGCCTGCCTCCACCCCCCACCCCACGGCAACTCTCGCCTGCCTCCACCCCCCACGGCAACTCTCGCCTGCCTCCACCCCACCCCACGGCAACTCTCGCCTGCCTCCACCCCACCCACGGCAACTCTCGCCTGCCTCCACCCCCACCCACGGCAACTCTCGCCTGCCTCCACCCCCACCCCACGGCAACTCTCGCCTGCCTCCACCCCACGGCAACTCCTCGCCTCGCCTCCACCCCACGGCAACTCTCGCCTGCCTCCACCCCACGGCAACTCGCCTGCTCCACCCCCCACCCAACGGCAACTCTCGCCTGCCTCCACCCCCACCCCACGGCAACTCTCGCCTGCCTCCACCCCCACCCCACGGCAACCTCGCCTGCCTCCACCCCCCACCCCACGGCAACTCTCGCCTGCCTCCACCCCCACCCCACGCAACTCCCGCCTGCCTCCACCCCCACCCATCAGGCAACTCCGCCTGCCTCCATCCCCCACGGCAACCTCGCCTGCCTCCATCCCCCACGGCAACTTCACATGCATCTACCACAGCCTGGTGTGAGGGGGTGCACCTCACAGCCAGGTGTGAGGGGGTGCACCTCACAGCCTGGTGCGAGGGGTGCACCTCACAGCCAGGTGTGAGGGGGTGCACCTCACAGCCTGGTGCGAGGGGGTGCACCTCACAGCCTGGTGCGAGGGGGTGCACTTCACAGCCTGGTGTGAGGGGTGCACCTCACAGCCTGGTGTGAGGGGTGCACCTCACAGCCTGGTGTGAGGGTGCACCTCACAGCCTGGTGTGAGGGGTGCACTTCACAGCCTGGTGTGAGGGGTGCACCTCACAGCCTGGTGTGAGGGGGTGCACCTCACAGCCTGGTGTGAGGGGGTGCACCTCACAGCCTGGTGTGAGGGTGCACCTCACAGCCTGGTGTGAAGGGGTGCACCTCACAGCCTGGTGTGAAGGGGTGCACCTCACAGCCTGGTGTGAAGGGGTGCACCTCACAGCCTGGTGTGAAGGGGTGCACCTCACAGCCTGGTGTGAAGGGGTGCACCTCACAGCCTGGTGTGAAGGGTGCACCTCACAGCCTGGTGTGAAGGGTGCACCTCACAGCCTGGTGTGAAGGGGTGCACCTCACAGCCTGGTGTGAGGGGGTGCACCTCACAGCCTGGTGTGAGGGGGTGCACCTCACAGCCTGGTGTGAGGGGGTGCACCTCACAGCCTGGTGTGAGGGGGTGCACCTCACAGCCTGGTGTGAGGGGGTGCACCTCACAGCCTGGTGTGAGGGGTGCACCTCACAGCCTGGTGTGAGGGTGCACCTCACAGCCTGGTGTGAGGGGTGCACCTCACAGCCTGGTGTGAGGGGTGCACCTCACAGCCTGGTGTGAGGGGTGCACCTCACAGCCTGGTGTGAGGGGTGCACCTCACAGCCTGGTGTGAGGGGGTGCACCTCACAGCCTGGTGTGAGGGGTGCACCTCACAGCCTGGTGTGAGGGGTGCACCTCACAGCCTGGTGTGAGGGGGTGCACCTCACAGCCTGGTGTGAGGGGGTGCACCTCACAGCCTGGTGTGAGGGGGTGCACATCACAGCCTGGTGTGAGGGGGTGCACCTCACAGCCTGGTGTGAGGGTGCACCTCACAGCCTGGTGTGAGGGTGCACCTCACAGCCTGGTGTGAGGGGGGTGCACCTCACAGCCTGGTGTGAGGGGGTGCACCTCACAGCCTGGTGTGAGGGGGTGCACCTCACAGCCTGGTGTGAGGGGGTGCACCTCACAGCCTGGTGTGAGGGGGTGCACCTCACAGCCTGGTGTGAGGGGAAAGAACATCAGAGTAAATCAAGTAAGGGAAGGTGAGGCGCCGCCTCAGCCTCGCCTTATTTCCCAGCAGATGAACCTCGCATCCTTCCCCTTACCCCCTCCCACATCCCCCTTCCCTCCCTTTACTCCCGGGGAAGGGGTGTGTTGGAGCAAGGGTGTGTATTTGTGTGTGTGTGGTGGCAATTGGTGTGTGCGCTGGGGCAAATGGTTGATGTGTGTGTGTGTGTGTGTTGGGGCAAGGGGTGGTGTGTTGGGGCAAGGGGTGGTGTGTTGGGGCAAGGGGGTGGTGTGTTGGGGCAAGGGGTGGTGTGTTGGGGCAAGGGGTGGTGTGTTGGGGCAAGGGGTGGTGTGTTGGGGTATAGGGTGGTGTGTTGGGGTATAGGGTGGTGTGTTGGGGTATAGGGTGGTGTGTTGGGGTATAGGGTGGTGTGTTGGGGTACAGGGTGGTGTGTTGGGGTACAGGGTGGTGTGTTGGGGTACAGGGTGGTGTGTTGGGGTATAGGGTGATGTGTTGGGGTATAGGGTGATGTGTTGGGGTATAGGGTGGTGGAGTTTTCAGTTTGGGTGGCTTGTAAGAGAGAGAATAGAAAATACCTGTAGGTTACTTTAGTTGCTTCTGCTTGTCACCGCCCACGCGGCTCTGTCCTAAGACTAGACATCCTGGTTGCTGGCCTGATCTATCATACTGTTCGTGCCCACCGCACGCAGCCCTATGTATGCACCACAGCCCGGCTGATCAGGAATTGATTTAAAGAAGCTGTCGAGTCTCTCTTGAACACAGCCAGGGGTGTGTTGGTAATTCTCCTTATGCACGAAGGGTGTTAAGTCGTGGTCTCTTTACACTTATTAAGTTTTAAGTTCTGTATACTCGTCTCTTCCTTGCTCTTCATCGCAGATATATTGATTACTTACCCCTAACGAGGAAAGTAAGAAATCAGATTCAAGGCAAAATTATGCAGGTTTGAGGAAAATTTGATTCACATGCAGTTCTTGAGGTGTGCAGGTTTTTGACCAAACCCATCCAGTACCTTATAGGTGTAGATTATGGTGCATCTTCCTCGCCTATGTTCTAAGAGGTACAGTTCGAGGGAGTGCAGGTTCTCCCAGTAATATTTAGATGCTTCACTGAGTTTATACGAGCTGTGAAGGTTCACTGTACGTTTTCCAGTCTTGCAATTTCGCCTGCTTTGAAGGAGGCCCGTGACACAGCACTACTCCAACAGGCAACAAGTGACTTGAAGATTGTCCTCAGTGGCTTGGCATCTCTTTCTTTGAAGTTCTAGCTATGCAACCTATCACTTTCATCGGGGGACAGGTTAGAAGAGTGGACTTGGGAGGGGGGAAAGAATGGATTAGGGAGGGCGAAACAGTGGATTAAAAAGGGGAGGAAGAATGAACTAGGGAGAAGGAAAGGGTGGACTAGTAAAGGGGGGGGAAATGGACTAAAGGGGGGACATGGCCTAATAAAAAAGTGTAAAGCGGTGAAGGGAAGGATGGAAAGAAGTTGTCAGAGTAGAAGAGTGCGTTGACCTAGATCACTCGCCATCTGCAAACAGGTGGCTAGAGGCGCAGAAGCCCCTGCAAACAGGTGGCTAGAGGCGCAGAAGCCCCTGCAAACAGGTGGCTAGAGGCGCAGAAGCCCCTGCAAACAGGTGTTTCTGGTATGCGTCAGATCAATATAAGTGAGTACATTAACTGACGAACACATGTGGATGATGATGTGTGTGGGATCATCAATGGAGAGAAAACAGTGATTTTTGTTGTTGAAGGGAACACCGGACTGTGTGTGTCCACGAGACCAATGGTGAGATGAAGGTGGATAAGCCAGGTAGGGAGGGTACCTTGATGCTGGAGAGGACGGTACCTTGATGCTGGTGAGGACGGTACCTTGATGCTGGTGAGGACGGTACCTTGATGCTGGTGAGGACGGTACCTTGATGCTGGTGAGGACGGTACCTTGATGCTGGTGAGGACGGTACCTTGATGCTGGTGAGGACGGTACCTTGATGCTGGTGAGGACGGTACCTTGATGCTGGTGAGGACGGTACCTTGATGCTGGTGAGAACGGTACCTTGATGCTGGTGAGGACGGTACCTTGATGATGAAAGTACCTTGATGAAGGTACCTTGATGAAGGTACCTTGATGATGAAGGTACCTTGATGCTGGAGAAGACGGTACCTTGATGCTGGTGAGGACGGTACCTTGATGCTAGAGAAGACGGTACCTTGATGATGAAGGTACCTTGATGCTGGTGAGGACGGTACCTTGATGAAGGTACCTTGATGCTGGAGAATACGGTACCTTGATGCTGGTGAGGACGGTACTTTGATGATGAAGGTACCTTGATGCTGGTGAAGACGGCAACTTGATGCTGGTGAGGACGGTACCTTGATGCTGGAGAAGACGGTACCTTGATGCTGGTGAGGACGGTACCTTGATGCTGGTGAGGACGGTACCTTGATGCTGGTGAGGACGGTACCTTGATGCTGGTGAGGACGGTACCTTGATGCTGGTGAGGACGGTACCTTGATGCTGGTGAGGACGGTACCTTGATGCTGGTGAGGACGGTACCTTGATGCTGGTGAGGACGGTACCTTGATGCTGGTGAGGACGGTACCTTGATGCTGGTGAGGACGGTACCTTGATGATGAAGGTACCTTGATGCTGGTGAAGACGGCAACTTGATGCTGGTGAGGACGGTACCTTGATGATGAAGGTACCTTGATGCTGGTGAGGACGGTACCTTGATGATGAAGGTACCTTGATGCTGGTTAGGACGGCACCTCACCTTAATCTTGGTGAGGACGGTACCTTGATGCGGGTGAGGACGGCACCTCACCTTAATCTTGGTGAGGACGGTACCTTGATGCTGGTGAGGACGGTACCTTGATGATGAAGGTACCTTGATGCTGGAGAAGACGGTACCTTGATGCTGGTGAAGACGGCACCGCACCTTAATCTTGGTGAGGACGGCACCTTGATCCTGGTAGGAAGGGAAATAAAGAGAAAGAAGAGTGAAGAAATGAGGGGAAGAAGAGAAGGAAAGAGGGGACAGGAGATGGAAAGAAGAGGGGAGAGAAGATGAAGGCACGAAAATAGAGAGAAAAAGAGAGCGCGCGAAATGGGTAGAAGGGAGAAAAAGAGGGTAGATTGTGAAATGGTTGGTTACCTGTGAGTTCAGGATAACACTGACCACGTAATATGAAGGGGAGGAGCAGAAGCAGGAGGAAAGGAAGATGGAAGCAACAGGAGGAAAGATGGGAAGAAATGAAAGGAGAGAAAGACAATGTGAGGAATCACTTGCTCACAAAGACGAAGAGGAGGAGGAGAGGAGATATCAATTGTATAAGAGAAGTGACACGGCCACAAAGAACAAGTTGGGAGAAGTTACTTGGTCACAAGGAATAAGGAAGAGGAGAATGTAGGTGAGGGAGCTCCAAGAGAAAGATGGAAAGGAGTGAGGTGAAGCCGGCCTTGACATGAGTATGGTGATAAATGTGTGTAGGTGGACACCATAGATTCTGATGACTAGGAGTGTGACTTGAATCTTTAAGCCTATTACCCTGGTTATCTTCACCCATGATAACCCTAGTGCTGTGCTGCCAGGTTCTGGACCAAACTAGTGCTGTGCTGCCAGGTTCTGGACCAAACTAGTGCTGTGCTGCCAGGTTCTGGACCAAACTAGTGCTGTGCTGCCAGGGTTTGGACCAAACTAGTGCTGTGCTGCCAGGTTCTGGACCAAACTAGTGCTGTGCTGCCAGGTTCTGGACTACTAGTGCTGTGCTGCCAGGTCCTGGACTACTATAGTGCTGTGCTGCCAGGTCCTGGACTACTATAGTGCTGTGCTGCCACGTCCTGGACTACTATAGTGCTGTGCTGCCAGGTTCTGGACCACCCTAGTACTGTGCTGCCAGGTTCTGGACCGCCCTAGTGCTGTGGCTGGTCCTGGACCACCCTACGTAATCATCGCACAACATCCAGCAATACAACATCTTAATCACAACTAAACTGATAAGGAAAAAAAAGAGAATTTTTAAATAAAGACAACATAGGACAAAGGTGCACATGTGGAAGCTTCAACAACCGTAGTTGACGCTCCAGGCAGCTAGAAAATATTTATTATATTTCTTGTTGACTGAAAAGTGTAACGAGTTGGAGAAATGGAGACACTGGCTACAAGAGGTGCAGAAGCCTGAAGCCACTGACGTCTGCCATGGTGTTAAGAGTAGGCCAGTGTGAACACTAGGTAAGTACACTTCTCCCTGGATGTACAACACCCACAGCCAGGTGAGTACACTCCTCCCTGGAAGTACAACACCCAAGGCCAGGTAAGTACACTCCTCCCTGGATGTACAACACCCACAGCCAGGTGAGTACACTCCTCCCTGGATGTACAACACTCACAGCCAGGTGAGTACACTCCTCCCTGGATGTACAACACCCACAGGCAGGTGAGTACACTCCTCCCTGGATGTACAACACCCACAGCCAGGTGAATACACTCCTCCCTGGAAGTACAACACCCACGGCCAGGTAAGTACACTCCTCCCTGGATGTACAACACCCACAGCCAGGTGAGTACACTCCTCCCTGGAAGTACAACACCCATGGCCAGGTAAGTACACTTCTCCCTGGATGTACAACACCCACAGCCAGGTGAGTACACTCCTCCCTGGAAGTACAACACCCACAGCCAGGTGAGTACACTCCTCCCTGGAAGTACAACACCCACAGCCAGGTAAGTACACTTCTCCCTGGATGTACAACACCCACAGCCAGGTGAGTACACTCCTCCCTGGAAGTACAACACCCACAGCCAGGTGAGTACACTCCTCCCTGGATGTACAACACCCATGGCCAGGTAAGTACACTTCTCCCTGGATATACAACACCCACAGCCAGGTGAGTACACTCCTCCCTGGAAGTACAACACCCACAGCCAGGTGAGTACACTCCTCCCTGGAAGTACAACACCCACAGCCAGGTGAGTACACTTCTCCCTGGATGTACAACACCCACAGCCAGGTGAGTACACTCCTCCCTGGAAGTACAACACCCACAGCCAGGTGAGTACACTCCTCCCTGGAAGTACAACACCCACAGCCAGGTGAGTACACTCCTCCTTGGATGTACAACACCCACAGCCAGGTGAGTACACTCCTCCCTGGATGTACAACACCCACGGCCAGGTGAGTACACTCCTCCCTGGATGTACAACACCCACAGCCAGGTGAGTACACTCCTCCCTGGATGTACAACACCCACACTAACTTGATCATCGTCGTCTTTAAAACAGTAGAGTGAAGCATCCAGCGCTTGTACTGTTACTTGTGAACAACCCTATATAATTATGGAACAACGGGGAGGGGAAGGAGGGAGGGGAGGTAGGGAGGGAGGGAGGAGGGAGGGAGGGAGGAGAGAGGGAGGAGGGAGGGAGGGAGGAGAGAGGGAGGAGGGAGGGAGGGAGGGAGGGAGGGAGGAGAGAGGGGAGATTAAGAGAGCAACAGGAATGAGAGAAGTGTGTACCAGGAGGAAGTTATTAGTAATGGGTGAGGAGAGGCAGTGATGCAGTAAGAGTTCCCCCCCCCCTTCCCGATCCCCATCCCCTACCCCTTCCATAACCACCACCCCCTATAACCACATTCCCACCTCCCATAGCCGCCCTATCTACACCCCTCCTCCTTTAATCTCCCTCCTACAAACACCACCATACTTCGCATCTACCACCAACCCCCCCACCTTACCTCGACCACCAAATTGCATCCAAAGGTTCGCCTCACAACAGAAAGGACCCGGGTTTGAAGCAGGGCGGGACGAGACGACTTGACAAGTCTCCTAACATCTGCTGCTCTACGCTCACATGAAGCTTAACACGCTCTTCAAAACTTATTCAACTGTTGTGGCTGGAATTCAAAATAGTTTTGAAATTTAAATAGAACTTTGACATGGTAGAAAAGTATATTAAACACACAAAATAAAAATAAACAAAAATAAAAACTACCATCATGACCACGACACCAGCTGCTGCAGCAGCGTCACCACGACACCAGCTGCAGCAGCAGCATCACCACGACACCAGCTGCAGCAGCAGCATCACCACGACACCAGCTGCAGCAGCATCACCACTACCTGCACACAACCACCACCACCACCTGCACACAACCACCACCACCTGCACACAACCACCACCACCTGCACACAACCACCACCTGCACACAACCACCACCTGCACACAACCACCACCACCACCTGCACACAACCACCACCACCACCTGCACACAACAACCACCACCACCTGCACACAACCACCACCACCTGCACACAACAACCACCACTACCTGCACACAACCACCACCACCTGCACACAACCACCACCACCTGCACACAACCACCACCACCTGCACACAACCACCACCACCTGCACACAACACCACCACCACCTGCACAACAACCACCACTACCTGCACACAACCACCACCACCTGCACACAACCACCACCACCTGCACACAACCACCACCACCTGCACACAACCACCACCACCTGCACACAACCACCACCACCTGCACACAACAACCACCACTACCTGCACACAACCACCACCACCTGCACACAACAACCACCACCTGCACACAACCACCACCACCTGCACACAACCACCACCTGCACACAACCACCACCTGCACACAACAACCACCACCTGCACACAACCACCACCACCTGCACACACCACCACCTGCACCAACCACCACCTGCACACAACCACCACCTGCACACAACCACCACCTGCACACACCACCACCACCACCTGCACACACAACCACCACCACCTGCACACAACCACCACCACCTGCACACAACAACCACCACCACCTGCACACCACCACCACCTGCACACAACCACCACCACCTGCACACAACAACCACCACCACCACCACCTGCACACAACAACCACCACCACCTGCACACCACCACCACCACCACCTGCACACCACCACCACCACCACCTGCACACCACCACCACCACCACCTGCACACCACCACCACCTGCACACCACCACCACCACCACCTGCACACAACACCACCACCACCTGCACACCACCACCACCACCACCTGCACACCACCACCACCACCACCTGCACACAACAACCACCACCACCTGCACACCACCACCACCACCACCTGCACACCACCACCACCACCCACCTGTATGATAAAGCTCATGGAGCAGAAAGAGTGACCTAGTAGCGACCAGTGAAGAGGCGGGGCCAGAAGCTGTGACTTGACCCCTGCAACCACAACTAGGCGAGTACAACCACCACCACTACCTGCACAATACAAAAACTTCTACCTGTGCAAAACAACCACCACTACCTGCACCAACATAACCACAACTACCTGCAACATAAACATAATCAAACGATACAATAATATTCAAAAGATGTAAGGATAGTAAGTATTGTGCGCGCGTGTGCACGCGCGCACATCAACAGTGATTACACTGATGCTATAACACCAGGCAAGATGGGTGGGAGAGGAGGAGCTGGGAGGGGAAGGGAGGGAAGGAGGGGAGGGGATGGTAGAGGATGAGAAGGATAAGGAAGATAGGAAGAAGAGGAAGACAGGATTTAGACAGACATTGCCATGGAAGCTGCTAGATTATTGTGCACCTTATAATCATCCTGGAGGGTAGTGCAAGAGCATATGGATACACAATGTCTAGGAACTAGGCCTCAAAAGGGTTTATAGGAGTACATCTGGATTTATATCCGAGATATACTGACATACTACAAGGTTATTATACTCTCTCTATATTCGTGAGTAAGTCAACAAACAAACGGTGTTCAAGATAGTGGCCATAAGGCTGGCCACATACTTTGCATTTAGTTTGATCATCATCTGTGTTTCTGCCAAACTACCAGAAGTACTTGTAACCAAAGCTAAGCCTGGCTACTACAACAATTAGTCTGCTCACATTGCAAGTTGCTACGTAAACATACTTATTTACGTCCAGGAAGAAGGGAGGCAGAGGAAGGGCAGTAGGGAGTATTATTATTATAATCAAATAGAAGCGCTAAACCACAGGGGTTATACAGCGCTGCAGGTTATTGACAGTAGGGAGTAAACAAGAAGGAAGTAGGTAAGCAGCAGGAAGATGGATACGAATCAGAGATATTTACCTGAAGACAGTTACGGGTATCAACGCCCCCGCGGTCCGGTCCCAGTTCAGGTCTGGTGAATGGCCTGATCAATCAGGCTGTTATTGCTAGCCGCACAACAATCCAGCGTTTGCACCACAGCCCGGCAGGTCAGGAATTGACTTGAATTTATCAAGTTGCCTCTTGAAGATACTCAAGGGTTTATTGGTAGTTAAGCTTACGTATGAACAGTGTGTGTTTAGTCTTGGATACTTTACACTTAACGAGTTCTCTTCCAGTGTACTCTTGGCACTCCTGCTTTTCACTGGGATTATTTTGAAGGATCTGTTGAGCCTCTTGCTTTCGTAGGAAGGAAATAGGGAGGTAAAGAATATGCTGGAAGGAGGCACGGAGGTAAGGAAGAAGCAGAGAGGTATGGAGGAAAGGAGGGGGTGAAGGAGGTAGGAAAGAAGCAGGGAGATGCTATGTTGCTCTACTACCACCATACGAGAGAGAGAGAGAGAGAGAGAGAGAGAGAGAGAGAGAGAGAGAGAGAGAGAGAGAGAGAGAGAGAGAGAGAGAGAGAAGAGAATCAGACAAGGTAAGTATTGAGGGGAAGGCAATAAGGAAGATGCGAGTAAGGGGAAGAAGGGAATGAGGTGATGCTAGGGAAGAAGATAAACAGAGAAGGGAAAGGGAGAGGAGGAAGGGAAGGGAGACAATCAGGTGCAGTAGGGCAGAGGGGAAGTGAGGGAGGGAGGGGTAGGCAGGGCTGCTGAGGGAAGCTTAAAGGTGAGGGAAGAGCTGGGCGTGGCTGCTACTGCCTCCCACCACACCGTTCCACACCCTGCTGCTGCTGCTGCTGCTGCTGCATGTATTGTGCTCTTCGTGTTGTAGGTGTACCGTGGGTGTGCTATCTGCTGTGGGCATGTTGTGTACTGTGTTGTGGGTGTGGTATGGGTGGAGAGGTGTGGTGTGGGTAGATGTGGTGACAGCTGTGTAGTGTGGGTAGATGTGGTGACAGCTGTGTAGTGTGGGTAGATGTGGTGACAGCTGTGTAGTGTGATGGTGGGTTGGATGTGACGAGTGTAATGGAGTGGAGGGTGTAGAGTGTGGGCGTGGTGGTGGTGAGTGGTGGGCGTGGGTAGTGAGTGGTGGGCGTGGTGGTGGTGAGTGGTGGGCGTGGTGGTGGGCAGTGGTGGGCGTGGGGGGCAGTGGTGGGCGTGGGGTGGTGGGCAGTGGTGGGCGTGGGGGTGGTGGGCGTGGGGTGGTGAGTGGTGGGCGTGGGGGTGGTGAGTGGTGGGCGTGGGGGTGGTGAGTGGTGGGCGTGGGGGTGAGTGGTGGGCGGGGGGTGAGTGGTGGGCGGGGGGAGTGGTGGGCGGGGGTGGTGAGTGGTGTGGTGGGCGTGGGGGGTGGTGAGTGGTGGGCATGGGGGGGTGAGTGGTGGGGGATGTAGTGTATGAAGGGACACTCCACAAAGTGCCACCACCAGTGTACAACACTGTTGTACCTTGATGCCACCACCAGTGTACAACACTGTTGTACCTTGATGCCACCACCAGTGTACAACACTGTTGTACCTTGATGCCACCACCAGTGTACAACACTGTTGTACCTTGATGCCACCACCAGTGTACAACACTGTTGTACCTTGATGCCACCACCAGTGTACAACACTGTTGTACCTTGATGCCACCACCAGTGTACAACACTGTTGTACCTTGATGCCACCACCAGTGTACAACACTGTTGTACCTTGATGCCACCACCAGTGTACAACACTGTTGTACCTTGATGCCACCACCAGTGTACAACACTGTTGTGCCTTGATGCCACCACCAGTGTATAACTGTTGTACCTTGATGCCACCACCAGTGTATAACACTGTTGTACCTTGATGCTACCACCAGTGTACAACACTGTTGTACCTTGATGCCACCACCAGTGTACAACACTGTTGTACCTTGATGCTACCACCAGTGTACAACACTGTTGTACCTTGATGCTACCACCAGTGTACAACACTGTCGTACCGTGATGCCACCACCAGTGTACAACACTGTTGTACCTTGATGCCACCACCAGTGTACAACACTGTTGCACTTTGATGCCACTACCAGAGTACAAAGTTGTACCTTCATGCCACCACCAGTGTACAACACCGTGCTGTACCTTGATACCAACCAGTGTATAACACCGTGCTGTACCTTGATGCCACCACCAGTGTACTACAACAGTTGTACCTTGATGTCTCCACCAGTGTACATCACTGTACTGTACCTTGATGCCACCACCAGTGTACAACACTGCTGTACCTTGATGCCACCACCAGTGTACAACACTGTTCTACCTTGATGCCACCACCAGTGTACAACACTGTTCTGTACCTTGATGCCTCCACCAGTGTACATCACTGTACTGTACCTTGATGCCACCACCAGTGTACAACACTGTTCTGTACCTTGATGCCTCCACCAGTGTACATCACTGTACTGTACCTTGATGCCACCACCAGTGTACTACAACAGTTGTACCTTGATGCCTCCACCAGTGTACATCACTGTACTGTACCTTGATGCCACCACCAGTGTACAACACTGCTGTACCTTGATGCCACCACCAGTGTACAACACTGTTCTGTACCTTGATTCCTCCACCAGTGTACAACACGGCTGTACCTTGATGCCACCACCACCAGTGTACAGCACTGCTGTACCTTGATGCCACCACCAGTGTACAACACCGTACTGTACCTTGATGCCACCACCAGTGTACATCACTGTACTGTACCTTGATGCCACCACCGGTGTACAACACCGTACTGTACCTTGATGCCACCACCAGTGTACAACACCGTACTGTACCACCTTGTATCAAAGTAACAGCACTACCAGTGTTCATCACGCTGTTTGACTCAGTATATAAGCTAGAGTTAGCTTAATCTCTTGTTCAACACACACGCCTCTCCCACCAAGGTACGCTCACCCTCAGAACTAAAAAGAAACACATTAACCATCTCTCACTCAATAAGTGTCTTGCCAACAGTGCTCAGATGTCACAACTGTGCTAGCATAAATTCAGAGAAAGACTTTGGCAGGAAGACTGGAGCAGGTAGTGTATGAGTGAGTTCCTTTAAGAAATACTTCCTTAGCTGGTGTAAGGTGTGGCGTATGGGGTGGACGTGTGGCGTATGGGGTGGACGTGGCGCGTATGGGGTGGACGTATGGCGTATGGGGTGGACGTATGGCGTATGGGGTGGACGTGTGGCGGAAGAGAATGCTAAAGATGGAAGGCGTGGCCTAGGGAGAAGGTGTGGCGTACGGGGAGAAGTGGTCTAGGTGGGTGTGGCGTTCAAGGGAGGGGCGTGGCAGGCACTACCTGGCTGTCTCCACCCCCCTACCAGAGAACGCCAGCCCACACGAAACACAGTCACCTGCCTCACATGGGAATGGGCGTATGGATAGTCTTGGGGCGGGGTGGGGGTGTTGGGATGGGGTGTGGAGATGGGCGTGGCGCGTGGATGGGGTGTGGAGATGGGCGTGGCGCGGGGATCGGGTGTGGAGATGGGCGTGGCGCGGGGGTGGGCGTGGCATTCACCACCTGCCAACTACTAGATCCTGCGTGCGCACGCACGCACGGACGCCAGAAGCTGTGAATCGACCCCCTGTAACCACATATAGGTGAGTACACACCCAGCCACGGGCGTCGCGTGTGGTGGAGGGATGGGCGTGGTTCAGGACGGTATGGGGATGGGCGTGAGGAAGGGGCGAGGTGCGGCGCGGGGAGGGGGGCGTAACATTCACCACCTACTAGAGCGCGCGCGCGTGCACACACAACACACCAACGGGCGTCACGTAGGGTGTGAAGTTGGACGTGGCGCTGGGTGGAGTGTGGATATGGGCGTTGCGCTGGGTGGGGTGTGGATATGGGCGTGGCGCTGGGTGGGGTGTGGATATGAGCGTGGCGCTGGGTGGGGTGTGGATATGGGCGTGGCGCTGGGTGGAGTGTGGATATGGGCGTGGCGCTGGGTGGGGTGTGGATATGGGCGTGGCGCTGGGTGGGGTGTGGATATGAGCGTGGCGCTGGGTCGTGTGTGGATATGGGCGTGGCGCTGGGTCGTGTGTGGATATGGGCGTGGCGCTGGGTCGGGTGATGGGCGTGGCGCTGGGTCGGGTGATGGGCGTGGCGCTGGATCGGGTGATGGGCGTGGCGCTGGGCGGTGTAGAAATGGGCGTGGTGCTGAGTGGGGTGGAGAGATGGGCGTGGCGCTGGGCGGTGTGTGGAAATGGGCATGGCTCTGGGCGGGGCGTGGAAATGAGCATGGAGCGGGGTGTGATGGGCGGGGCGGGATGTTTAGCGGGGAGGGTTGCAGAAATGGGTGTGGCTCGGAGCGGGTTGTAGAAATGGGTGTGGCGCTTGGAGGGGTGTGGAGATGGGCGTGGCGTGGCAGGCACCACCTGCCACCTACAAGAGAGCGCGCGCGGACAAACGCAGACCCACGGGTGTCGCGTGGGGTGTGGAGGTGGGCGTGGCGGGGTGTTAAGATGGGCGTGGCGCGGGGCGGGGAGGGGCGTGGTAGACACCACCTGCCACAACACACACACACACACACATACACACACGGGTGGGTCTCGACAAAAATCAATAGAGGAATCAAATGTTACCCTTGGGCCATCCAGCTGAGCCTGGCCTACTTCCCTCTCCTGTCCAGGTGCACCCAGCTGGGTAGAGCTAGGTGCCATCTAGCTAACTAGGTGCCTAGTGGACTCGAGGTGCCACACCTCGCTACCTCAGTCACAGGTGTATTAGCCTTTGTTTATCTAGGTGCCATCAGCTGGCTTCTCAATGCCACCTAGTGGTCTCTAGGTGCCAGATAGTGGCTTGCACCACGTCACTCACTCCCTGTTTCCCCTTGCTCTCTCTCGCTCTCTCGCTCTCTCGCTCTCTCGCTCTCTCGCTCGCTCGGCTCTCTCGCTCTCTCACTCGCTCTCTCACTCGCTCTCTCACTCGCTCTCTCACTCGCTCTCTCACTCGCTCTCTCACTCGCTCTCTCACTCGCTCTCTCACTCGCTCTCTCACTCGCTCTCTCACTCGCTCTCTCACTCGCTCTCTCACTCGCTCTCTCACTCGCTCTCTCACTCGCTCTCTCACTCGCTCTCTCACTCGCATTACAGCATCATTAGTGAGCCCTCTGGTGTTGCACAAGACATGGTGGCTAACTGAGGGTGTCCCGAGCAGTCTCGCCATCCTTCCTCATCACACAAGCCTCGCTAACACAGTATCAGTGTAGCCACTGACAGACGGGGATCCCAGTTTCCCATCACTCCTTGCGCTAAATGACCCACACGCCCCTTTGTCACAACTCTGCTATATCACACGACACTAAAGTGTATCTAGGAGATCGGTGAACAGAGGCTCGAGCCTTCACCATTTCTGGCTCTGAATGACGCCTACATACTCTGTCACACAAGAGGTTTAAATGCAATGGAAACGCAAAAGCAGTAGATAACGGTAGCAGTACCAACACTCCACGAGAACATCTCTGATCTCAAAAATCAGTAGTTGCGACACCCCAATCAGGAAGTCATGATATCCAAATTAAAAGCAATGATCCGCCAATAAGGAAGCCATGACCCACAAATCTACAAAAGTCACGAATCACCATTCTGGATGAACCATGACCTTCCAATCAATAAGAGCAGTTTTCACGAACTTCAGTACTTGTGTTGCAGACATGCAGAACAGGGCTCTTCTATAAGCAACGCCATCAATGTCAAAAATATTGTTCAACAATAAAAGTTAAACGCAAGAGTTAACTTGCATGATTAATGGTAGACACACACACACACACACACACACACACAGTACAAGAATTTCAACGGTCCAACGTGATGGTAAAGGGTGAACACCAAAAATCACAGACTTTAGTTCTGGTTGGCTGGAACGATTACCACAGACGAAGTAATTGAGCCAGACTATACCCAACTCCGTCTTCCCTGACAGAATGCCACAGCACACATCAAGGTCACCAGATGATTTAGCACCATAGGGTGCAACGCCACAACCAGATGGCCCTAGTTCCCTGTATTTAAAGGTGACAAAAATGATCTTGTCCCGTATCGATTATATAAATATAAAGTACTAGAGGCATCCAATAACCCTGACCCAGTAAATGCCCCCCGCCCCAGTAAGAACAGCGACCCACCATCAGTAAGAGCCATGACCCACCGTCAGAATAAGTCCGTCAACACTTGCCCATAACACTGCCTGGATCACAACTTACCTGAAACAGAAAACACTCAGTTAATTCTTACTCAGTACACACCAAATTAAAATATATAATAGCTTGTTTTGAAATTACACATGCACACAATACACGCTTATAACTGACAGAACAAGCGAGTTATGAACATATAATGTGTGAACATTTATCCCAGGCTCGAACATGTTAAGTATGCCTTCCTGTGTATAGTATTGCAAACCTTGTTGCAAACTTTCTACATTTCAGCCTCTGGCCTCAAATGTTTGTAAATATTTAAATATGTATTTTCTTCTGCAAATTGTGTATGTGGTTATATATATATATATATATATATATATATATATATATATATATATATATATATATATATATATATATATATATATATATGTCTACCGATTAGGTAAAATTAGTCAATTAGCAAGAACTCCTTTAAAATTAAGTCCTATCTAAAATTTTCTCTTATACGTTTAAAGATATATTTTTATCATTTATGTTAATGTAAAAAAAAAAAACTTACAAAACTTACCTAACCTTATATTATATATATATATATATATATATATATATATATATATATATATATATATATATATATATATATATATATATATATATTTTTTTTTAACACATCGGCCGATTCCACCAAGGCAGGGTGGCCCGAAAAAAAAAAACTTTCATCATCATTCACTCCATCACTGTCTTGCCAGAAGGGTGCTTTACACTACAGTTATAAAACTGCAACATTAACACCCTCCTTCAGAGTGCCGGCACTGTACTTCCCATCTCCAGAACTCAAGTCCGGCCTGCCTGTTTCCCTGAATCTCTTCATAAATGTTACTTTGCTCACACTCCAACAGCACGTCAAGTATTAAAAACCATGCCTCCATTCACTCCTATCAAATACGCTCACACATGCTTGCTGGAAGTCCAAGCCCCTCGACACAAAACTTCCTTTACCCCCTCCCTCCAACCTTTCCTAGGCCGACCCCTACCCCGCCTTCCCTCCACTACAGTTTATACACTCTCGAAGTCACTCTGTCTCGTTCCATTCTCTCTACATGTCCAAACCACCTCAACAACCCTCCTCAGCTCTCTGGACAATCGTTTTGGTAATCC
This sequence comes from Cherax destructor, assembly GCA_009830355.1. Classification (NCBI taxonomy): domain Eukaryota; kingdom Metazoa; phylum Arthropoda; class Malacostraca; order Decapoda; family Parastacidae; genus Cherax; species Cherax destructor. The sequence goes on from WNWK01000381.1 coordinate 38,849, forward strand.
CACACCTCCTCCTAATTTCCAAACTCCGAATTCTCTGCATTATATTCACACCACACATTGACCTCAGACATGACATCTCCACTGCCTCCAGCCTTCTCCTCGTTGCAACATTCATCACCCATGCTTCACACCCATATAAGAGCGTTGGTATAACTATACTCTCATACATTCCCTCTTTACTTCCATGGACAAGGTTCTTTGTCTCCACAGACTCCGAAGTGCTCCACTCACCCTTTTCCCTCATCAATTCTATGATTCACCTCATCCTTCATAGACCCATCCGCCGACATGTCCACTCCCAAATATCTGAATACATTCACCTCCTCCATACTCTCTCCCTCCAATCTGATATCCAATCTTTCGTCACCTATTCTTTTTATCCTCATCACCTTACTCTTTCCTATATTCACTTTCAATTTTCTTCTTTTACACACCCTACCAAATTCATCCACCAACCTCTGCAGCTTCTCTTCAGAATCTCCCAAAAGCACAGTGTCATCAGCAAAAGCAACTGTGACAACTCCCACTTTGTATTTGCTTCTTTATCTTTTAGCCCAACACCTCTTGCCAAGACCCTCGCATTCACTTCTCTTACAACCCCATCTATAAATATATTGAACAACCACGGTGACATCACACATCCTTGTCTAAGGCCCACTTTTACTGGGAAATAGTCCCCTTCCCTCCTACACCTCTAACCTGAGCCTCACTATCCTCATAAAAACTCTTCACTGCTTTCAGTAACCTTCCTCCTATTCCATACACCTGCAACATCTGCCACATTGCCCCCTATCTACCCTATCATACGCCTTTTCCAAATCCATAAATGCCACAAAAACATCTTTACCCTTATCCAAATACTGTTCACCTATATGTTTCACTGTAAACACTTGGTCTACACACCCCTACCTTTCCTAAAGCCCCTTGTTCATCTGCTATCCTGCTTTCTGTTTTACTCTTAATTCTTTCAATAATAACTCTACCATACACTTTACCAGGTACACTCAACAGACTTATTCCCCTATAATTTTTGCACTCTCTTTTGTCCCCTTTGCCTTTATACAAAGGAACAATACACGCTCTCTGCCAATCCCTAGGTACCTTACCCTCTTCCATACATTTATTAAATAATAGCACCAACCACTCCAAAATTATATCCCCACCTGCTTTTAACATTTCTATCTTTATCCCATCAATCCCAGCTGCCTTACCCCTTTCATTCTACCCACTGCCTCACGAACTTCCCTACACCCACAACTGGCTCTTCCACACTCCTACAAGATGTTATTCCTCCTTGCCCTACACACGAAATCACAGCTTCCTGCCCATCAACATTTAACAAATCCTCAAAATATTCTCTCCATCTTCCCGATACCTCTAACTCTCCATTTAATAACTCTCCTCTCCTATTTTTAACTGTCAAATCCATTTGTTCTCTAGGCTTCCTCAACTTATTAATCTCATTCCAAAACTTTTTCTTATTTTCAACAAAATTTGCTGATAACATCTCACCCACTCTCTCATCTGCTCTCTTTTTACATTGCTTCACCACTCTTTAACCTCTCTTTTCTCTCCATATACTCTTCCCTCCTTGCATCACTTCTACTTTGTAAAACCTCTCATATGCTAACTTTTCTCCCTTACTACTCTCTTTACATCATCATTCCACCAATCGCTCCTCTTCCCTCCGCACCCACTCGCCTGTAACCACAAACTTCTGCTGAACACTCTAACACTACATTTTTAAATCTACCCCATACATTTTCGACCCCATTGCCTACACTCTCACTAGCCCATCTATCCTCCAATAGTTGTTTATATCTTACCCTAACTGCCTCCTCTTTTAGTTTATAAACCTTCACCTCTCTTTTACTTACTGATTCTATTTTCCTTGTATCCCATCTACCTTTTACTCCCACTGTAGCTATAACTAAAAAGTGATCTGATATATCTGTAGCCCCTCTATAAACATGTACATCCTGAAGTCTACTCAACAGTCTTTTATCTACCAATACATAGTCCAACAAACTACTGTCATTACGCCCTACATCATATCTTGTATACTTATTTATCCTCTTTTTCTTAAAATATGTATTACCTATAACTAAACCCCTTTCTATACAAAGTTCAATCAAAGGGCTCCCATTATCATTTACACCTGGCACCCCAAACTTACCTACTACACCTCTCTGCATGTTTCTCCCACTTTAGCATTTAGGTCCCCTACCACAATTCTCTCTCATTTGGTTCAAAAGTTCCTATACATTCGCTTAACATCTCCCAAAATCTCTCTCTCCTCTACACTCCTCTCTTCTCCAGGTGCATACACGCTTATTATGACCCACTTTTCGCATCCGACCCTTATTTTAATCCACATAATCCTTGAATTTACACATTTATATTCCCTCTTTTCCTTCCATAACTGATCCTTCAACATTATTGCTACCCCTTCCTTAGCTCTAACTCTCTCAGATACTCCTGACTTAATCCCATTTATTTCTCCCCACTGAAACTCGCCTACCCCCTTCAGCTTTGTTTCGCTTAGGGCCAGGACATCCAACTTCTTTTCATTCATAACATCGGCAATCATCTCTTTCTTATCATCCGCACTACATCCACGCACATTCAGACAACCCAATTTTATAAAGTTTTTCTTCTTCTCGTTTTTAGTAGATTTGTACAGGAGAAGGGGTTACTAGCCCATTGCTCCCGGCATCTTAGTCGCCTCATACGACACGCATGACTTACGGAGGAAAGATTCTTTTCCACTTCCCCATGGACAATAGAGAAAATAAAAAGAACAAGAGCTATTAAGAAAAAGAAGAAAAACCTAGATGTGTGTATGTATATATATCTCACAAAACTCGTGATTGCAAATATGTTAAAAAATGCCACAGTGAAAATAAGAAATAAAACCTGAGCGCTTTTATGTGCTTACACACATCTTCACATATATTTGAAGAAGTGTAACACATTTTTACTGAGGTATTTTTTCGTGAGAGAGAGAGAGAGAGAGAGAGAGAGAGAGAGAGAGAGAGAGAGAGACTAATCGCCAAAGAGCTATCGATAAATGCAAGCCACTAGGGGATGGAAAACTAATTCAAGGCCTTTCACATTGTTGCAAGTGCTTCTTCAAGAGCTATACAAAGATGAATTAGGCAAATTAAATGTAAAATTCTCAGTAGACTTGGCGGGTGCCATATCCGGTCCCTAAGAGGAAAGGCACCACATCACAGACTCAGGCGCCCACCAGCGGTTGTTGGAACCTTACAGCTGTTTTTTTTTTTTTTTTTTGGGGGGCAACTATTGGTGCGTGTTTGAGAGAGAGAGAGAGAGAGAGAGAGAGTGCGTGCCTTGCCTCTCAGAGACTGGACACGTCTACTTCTGAGTTTTATATTTCATTTACCCATTTCATCTTTGTATAGCTCCTGACGAAGCATTTGCAACAATACGAAAGGCCTTGAATTGGTTTTCCATCTCCTGGTGGTGGTTTTGTGTACACACAAACACAATGTGCAAGTTATGATTAAAACTTTAATTATAAATAACTTATAACACCTTATAATAACTTGGATATACCTCGTATATACAATAATACCTTGTAAGAACTTCTATATACCTTGTATATAATAAATACCTTGTACAAGTGAGCAACGTGTTTAATACAAGATTGAAGTCCCTTAAATTACATTCACTTGTAAGACGAAGAATGGGGGAGACATGATCGAAGTGGAAGATGGGTATTAACAAAGGGGATATAAATAATGTCTTGAGGATATCCCTCCAAGAGAGAATCTGCAATAATGAATATAAATTAGATAAGTTCAGATTTAGAAATGATATAGGAAAGTACTGGTTTGGAAATAGGGTAGTTGATGAGTGGAACAGTCTTCCTAGTAGGGTTATTGAAGCAAAAACCTTCGGTAGTTTTAGATTTAGGTTGGATAAATACATGAGCGAGAGGGGTTGGATTTGAGTGGGACTTGCGCGTGAATAAATAGATTTATCAAAGCTTATTGCTTGGGTAGCATTGCTTGGGTAGCATTGCTTGGGTAGCGTTGAAAATTGGGTTGGGCAAATATTTTGTTAGTGGGTTGGATTTGTGAAAGACCTGCCCAGTATGGGCCAACAGACCTACTGCAGCGTTCCTCCTTTCTTATGTTCTTATTACCCAACTACCACAACAACCAGTACCCATACCAACACAACCATCCCCTGCCTCAGCAAGCTCTACCACCCCCCCTACCAGCACACTCCAGGCCACCTACCTCCCCCTCAGCAAGCTCTACCACCCCCCCTACCAGCACACTCCAGGCCACCTACCTCCCCCTCAGCAAGCTCTACCACCCCCTACCAGCACACTCCAGGCCACCTACCTCCCCCTCAGCAAGCTCTACCACCCCCTACCAGCACCTCCAGGCCACCTACCTCCCCCTCAGCAAGCTCTACCACCCCCTACCAGCACACTCCAGGCCACCTACCTCCCCCTCAGCAAGCTCTACCACCCTCCTACCAGCACACTCCAGGCCACCTACTCCCCCTCAGCAAGCTCTACCACCCCCTACCAGCACACTCCAGGCCACCTACCTCCCCCTCAGCAAGCTCTACCACCCCCCCTACCAGCACACTCCAGGCCACCTACCTCCCCCCCCAGCAAGCTCTACCACCCCCTACCAGCACACTCCAGGCCACCTACCTCCCCCTCAGCAAGCTCTACCACCCCCTACCAGCACACTCCAGGCCACCCCCTCCCCCTCAGCAAGCTCTACCACCCCCTACCAGCACACTCCAGGCCACCTACTCCCCCTCAGCAAGCTCTACCACCCCCTACCAGCACACTCCAGGCCACCTACCTCCCCCTCAGCAAGCTCTACCACCCCCTACCAGCACACTCCAGGCCACCTACCTCCCCCTCAGCAAGCTCTACCACCCCCTACCAGCACACTCCAGGCCACCTACCTCCCCCTCAGCAAGCTCTACCACCCCTACCAGCACACTCCAGGCCACCTACCTCCCCCCTCAGCAAGCTCTACCACCCCCTACCAGCACACTCCAGGCCACCTACCTCCCCCTCAGCAAGCTCTACCACCCCCTACCAGCACACTCCAGGCCACCTACCTCCCCCTCAGCAAGCTCTACCACCCCCTACCAGCACATCTCAGGCCACCTACCTCCCCCTCAGCAAGCTCTACCACCCCCCTACCAGCACACTCCAGGCCACCTACCTCCCCCTCAGCAAGCTCTACCACCCCCTACCAGCACACTCCAGGCCACCTACCTCCCCCTCAGCAAGCTCTACCACCCCCTACCAGCACACTCCAGGCCACCTACCTCCCCCTCAGCAAGCTCTACCACCCCCTACCAGCACACTCCAGGCCACCTACCTCCCCCTCAGCAAGCTCTACCACCCCCTACCAGCACACTCCAGGCCACCTACCTCCCCCTCAGCAAGCTCTACCACCCCTACCAGCACACTCCAGGCCACCTACCTCCCCCTCAGCAAGCTCTACCACCCCCTACCAGCACACTCCAGGCCACCTACCTCCCCCTCAGCAAGCTCTACCACCCCTACCAGCACACTCCAGGCCACCTACCTCCCCCTCAGCAAGCTCTACCACCCCCTACCAGCACACTCCAGGCCACCTACCTCCCCCTCAGCAAGCTCTACCACCCCCTACCAGCACACTCCAGGCCACCTACCTCCCCCTCAGCAAGCTCTACCACCCCCTACCAGCACACTCCAGGCCACCTACCTCCCCCTCAGCAAGCTCTACCACCCCCTACCAGCACACTCCAGGCCACCTACCTCCCCCTCAGCAAGCTCTACCACCCCCTACCAGCACACTCCAGGCCACCTACCTCCCCCTCAGCAAGCTCTACACCCCCCTACCAGCACACTCCAGGCCACCTACCTCCCCCTCAGCAAGCTCTACCACCCCCTACCAGCACACTCCAGGCCACCTACCTCCCCCTCAGCAAGCTCTACCACCCCCTACCAGCACACTCCAGGCCACCTACCTCCCCCTCAGCAAGCTCTACCACCCCCTACCAGCACACTCCAGGCCACCTACCTCCCCCTCAGCAAGCTCTACCACCCCCTACCAGCACACTCCAGGCCACCTACCTCCCCCTCAGCAAGCTCTACCACCCCCTACCAGCACACTCCAGGCCACCTACCTCCCCCTCAGCAAGCTCTACCACCCCCTACCAGCACACTCCAGGCCACCTACCTCCCCCTCAGCAAGCTCTACCACCCCCTACCAGCACACTCCAGGCCACCTACCTCCCCCTCAGCAAGCTCTACCACCCCCTCCAGCACACTCCAGGCCACCTACCTCCCCTCAGCAAGCTCTACCACCCCCTACCAGCACACTCCAGGCCACCTACCTCCCCCTCAGCAAGCTCTACCACCCCCTACCAGCACACTCCAGGCCACCTACCTCCCCCTCAGCAAGCTCTACCACCCCCTACCAGCACACTCCAGGCCACCTACCTCCCCCTCAGCAAGCTCTACCACCCCCTACCAGCACACTCCAGGCCACCTACCTCCCCCTCAGCAAGCTCTACCACCCCCTACCAGCACACACTCCAGGCCACCTACCTCCCCCTCAGCAAGCTCTACCACCCCCTACCAGCACACTCCAGGCCACCTACCTCCCCCTCAGCAAGCTCTACCACCCCCTACCAGCACACTCCAGGCCACCTACCTCCCCCTCAGCAAGCTCTACCACCACCCCTACCAGCACACACTCCAGGCCACCTACCTCCCCCTCAGCAAGCTCTACCACCCCCTACCAGCACACTCCAGGCCACACTAACATTACACAACACTTGTCATGTGCGCCAACTTACCATCAGTCTTCACACCTTAATTAATACTCCCATCTTAGTCCTCCCTTTCTCCTCCTGATTCTCCCTTGCCATCCTAGATCTCTTCTTCACCTCTCCCACTTCCTTCCTCCCGCCCTTCTTTACACCCCCTCCCTGTCTACCTCAATTCCTCCCCTAACCTTAAACAAACAACTGATCACTTCAGCCGACGTTAACCAATTTCCACCCCTTCCCAAGCTTCATTTCCCTCCCAAGCCTCACTTCCCCTCCCCAAGCCTCACTTCCTCCCCAAGCCTCACTTCCCCTCCCCAAGCCTCACTTCCCCTCCCCAAGCCTCACTTCCCCTCCCCAAGCCTCACTTCCCTCCCCAAGCCTCACTTCCCCTCCCCAACTCTAATACGCCTTGACGTAGTTATTAAGAGTATCTCCCTCCAGGCAACAACCATCATCCCCACTAACCCCCCCCCACCCATGGCAACAATCCCCAACTGCTCCCGGGGAGTTGGACTCTCAGCAACCTCCCCCGCCCCCGAGGGTTGGACTCTGTAACACCCCTTCCCCTCCCACAACAACACACACTCCTCCCCACCCACAGCAACACCCCATCCCCTCCCCACCCAGAGTAGCACCCCAGAGGGTTGGACTCTCAGCAACACCCCCTCCCACAACAAGCCTAGGTGGTGTGAAGAAGTAAGTAAACAGAGCATACGTCCCCTCTACGTGTTTCCCCTCACAGCGACATCACCATTGACAAGGTCGTTAGTGCGCCCCGACAAATCCACGCTCAAGTGAGGGCTGTTGTGAGGGGCGGGGTGAAGAGGGTGAATTGCAAGGCGGGGGATGCTCCGTGAGGGTGGGGCAGGGTGGAAATGCTCCGTGAGGGGCAGGACAGGGTGAAGGATGCTCTGTGAGGGGCGGGCCAGGGTGGGGAATGCACGGAGGGAAGGAGAAGGGTGGGGGATGAACGGAGGGGGACGGGGCAGGGGATGAACGGAGGGGGACGGGGCAGGGGATGAACGGAGGGGACGGGGCAGGGTGGAGGATGAACGAGAGGAGACAGGGCAGGGTGGGGATGCAAGGGAAACAGGGCAGGGTGGGGGATGCCAGAGGACGGGGTACAGGGTGGGGGGGATGCACAGATGGACGGGCAGGGTGGGGGATGCACAGTGAGGGACGTGGCAGGGTGGGGGATGCACAGTGAGGGACGTGGCAGGGTGGGGATGCACAGTGAGGGACGGGCAGGGTGGGGATGCACAGTGAGGGACGGGGCAGGGTGGGGGATGCACAGTGAGGGACGGGGCAGGGTGGGGGATGCACAGTGAGGGACGGGGCAGGGTGGGGGATGCACAGTGAGGGACGGGGCAGGGTGGGGGATGCACAGTGAGGGACGGGGCAGGGGGGGGGATGCACGGTAAGGGACGGGGCAGGGTGGGGATGCACAGTGAGGGACGGGGCAGGGTGGGGATGCACAGTGAGGGACGGGGCAGGGTGGGGATGCACAGTGAGGGACGGGGCAGGGTGGGGATGCACAGTGAGGGACGGGGCAGGGTGGGGATGCACAGTGAGGGACGGGGCAGGGTGGGGGATGCACAGTGAATGACGGGGCAGGGTGGGGGATGCACAGTGAGGGACGGGGCAGGGTGGGGGATGCACAGTGAGGGACGAGGCAGGGCGGTAGGTCAGGGATAGGGGAAACAGGTCTGTGGGGAGAAAATGGAAAGAGTGGGAGATTAACAGTGTGGACTGGTTCATGAGTAGCCTGGGGCCAGGAGCTCTCTCTAGCCTTGGAGTAGAGGCTCTTTGTAGCCTGGGACCAGGAGCTCTTGGATTCCTGGGAAACAACAACGGGAGCGTGAGAAAAATGCTGGCAGCGTGAGAAAAATGCTGGCAGCGTGAGAAAAATGCTGGCAGCGTGGGAAAAATGCTGGCAGCGTGGGAAAAATGCTCAGAGTGGGAAAAAAACTCCGAGAGTGGGAAAAGGCGCTGGAAGCATTTATATAATTCAAACAATTTGTATAAACTTTTCAAGCAAATTCTAGATATTTGCACAGAATTTCCATATCTTTATTTCATAAATGGAAGCATGTCTTATCATACAGGTTTGTGTACTGGAACTATATCTTACCATACTTTGTTTTACATGGAGTACAAAACCCACTACCTCATGTTTTATGCACATCGGTAATATCCCAACAAAATAGGGTGACCTAAAGAAGGAAACACATACATCATCCATACAATAACTGTCTTGCCAGAAATACGAAGACATCACAATTCATACGACCCTCACATCTTGTCATCTATAATTTTCATAGTGGTAGAGCGTTAAGGTGGTGGACGTGGCCGTCTGACAATTTAAGACTTAGGTCACTAGAAATTTTCACATTTCTTCAGACAAAATATTACCACCACCTCAAAAGCGGACGGTCAAGCACAGTGTTCGTGACAGTGACTACAGGACTGTCTGCATAATTTACATTTTAGTTTCTTCATTGTAGGCGTAAAAGAGACTTACAAAAATACTTTTAATTATACTTGGTTAGAGCAACGTGTTAGTTCGATGACATTACAAGATGCTCCCCGATTTATTACTATATATACGTGGGTTCTGTAGCGAGCATGGTGTTGGAGTCAAAGTGAGTCTTTGATGACAAACAACTGGTAATGATCAAGGAATCAGACCATTATCATAGGTTAATTTTATAGTCATTGGGATGGCACTGACCAGCTTATGCGGGAGATCATTTGTAAACTGTGATGGTGAACTCTCAACATGGTTCTGATAGTTCTGTGAACAAGCGTCAAGACAAGCATATACTAGTGGCTTATATTTACACGTAACAAAACAAAGAGTAATTTGTGATATTTCATGTTTGGATACTTGCGAGAGGAAGAAAGTCTTAAAATTTAAGGAGCGATGTGACCTGACAGATCACTCACTGACCTTGCTAATACAGACTAAATACAAAAAACACATACACGAGAGCATCTTATCAAACACTATCAAATATAAACCACCAGCACAAACACACACAAAATAGTATAAAATCAAGTTAAAATAACATGAATCAGGTAAGATTTCTCCTTACACGTTGCTCTGACAAGTAAACTAAATAGTTATCTATACAAAATTATTTTAGTTTAAATTAAACAACCCAATAAAATTGCATATTTCCTCACAGATAAGTGAATAAAAAAAAAGTGCAAGACACGTCTGGCAGCAGGATGTCTGGACGAATATGCGTAATGTTTAACTCTGTACGCATAACACACGATGTGTGAGAACCAGCTATACAAGAAGTTATTCACGCAAATTATGGCAGATAATATTCCATGTTTTCCTTATCCAGCGCCACCTGCGCGCCCATCTCTGTCATCAAGAAAACTTTGTTTTGACTGAGTCACTTCTTATGACATGTGTGAATGTGTTAAGGTAATGTATCATGTAACCTTATTTCCTGTTACTGATACTAACAACACCAGTCTCCCACCTCATAATGTGTGTCCTGTTACTGATACTGACAACACTAGTCTCCCACCTCATACTGTGTCCTGTTACTGATACTGACAACACTAGTCTCCCACCTCATACTGTGTGTGTCCTGTTACTGATACTGACAACACTAGTCTCCCACCTCATACTGTGTCCTGTTACTGATACTGACAACAGTCTCCCACCTCATACTGTGTGTCCTGTTACTGATACTGACAACAGTCTCCCACCTCATACTGTGTGTGTCCTGTTACTGATACTGACAACAGTCTCCCACCTCATAATGTGTGTCCTGTTACTGATACTGACAACACTAGTCTCCCACCTCATACTGTGTCCTGTTACTGATACTGACAACAGTCTCCCACCTCATACTGTGTGTGTCCTGTTACTGATACTGACAACACTAGTCTCCCACCTCATACTGTGTGTGTCCTGTTACTGATACTGACAACACTAGTCTCCCACCTCATACTGTGTCCTGTTACTGATACTGACAACACCAGTTAGTATCAGTGACGGGTGGGAGTGAAAGGGGAAGGGAAGAAAAAGAGAAAGTGGAAAAGAAAGAAAAAGAACGAGAAAGCTTGAGAGAGAGAAAGAGAGAAGGAGAGAAAGAGAGGAGAGAAAGAGAGAAGGAGAGAAAGAGAGGAGAGAGAGAAAGAGAGAAGGAGAGAAAGAGAGGAGAGAGAGAAAGAGAGAAGGAGAGAAAGAGAGAAGGAGAGAAAGAGAGGAGAGAGAGAAAGAGAGAAGGAGAGAAAGAGAGGAGAGAGAGAAAGAGGAGAGAAAGAGAGGAGAGAAAGAGAGAAGGAGAGAAAGAGAGGAGAGAGGAGAACTGATCAAGAAGAGTTTAACAATACATGTTAAGAAAACTAGTCAACAACCTTTTTTTTAACCTCTTAAAAGTCTTGCTAAGACTTAGAGCTTTCTCTAAGACTTTGAGAAGTGCTGAGCGTCAGTCATGACACCTGATGCCTCTCTTCTTTACCTCACCTTGCCCCTCTTTACCTCATCTTACTTCTTACCTCATCTTACTTCTTCACTGCATCTATTGCCCTCTTCCCTTTATCTCCCCCACCCTAGTACCTCCTACCCTAGTACACTCACCTACCATGTCCTCCTACCCTAGTACACTCACCTACCATGTCCTCCTACCCTAGTACACTCACCTACCATGTCCTCCTACCCTAGTACACTCACCTACCATGTCCTCCTACCCTAGTACTTCACCTACCATAACCCTCCTACCCTAGTACCTCACCTACCATATTCTATCCTAGTACCTCACCTACCATAACCCTCCTACCCTAGTACCTCACCTACCATATTCTACCCTAGTACCTCACCTACCATATTCTACCCTAGTACCTCACCTACCATAACCCTCCTACCCTAGTACCTCACCTACCATATCCTACCCTAGTACCTCACCTACCATAACCCTCCTACCCTAGTATTTTAGTAGATGACTAATAGTTTCAGTTGGTATTACATACTATGAGAGAAGAGCGTGTCGAGTTGGTCACAGTCAGAGCTCCTCAAACACAACACTGACCTCGAGGTGTCACTGGTCACCCGTGACCAAGCTAATGTAAGTACGAGGAGAGACTGACAAGGGTGATCTGACAAGTGGCTATTAGTATTATTAGTAGTAGCAGTATCATGATCACTTTAAGTGCTAAATACGTAAGGGTCAACACCAGAGGTTGTTAGCGCTCAACCAAAAAAAAAGAGAAAGAGGTTGAAAAAATACTGCTGAGAGAGAGAGAATAGTGTGGGAGGCGAGAATAGTGTGGGAGGCGAGAATAGTGTGGGAGGCGAGAATAGTGTGGGAGGCGAGAAGACAACAAAGCATCCAGCAAGGATGATGTAGAAGCGAGCCTTACCTCAAAGCCAACGAAGGCGAATCTAACCGTTGTCACGGATCTCCAAGAACCGTCTACCACAAGTGCTGCACAAGTGTCTAATTCATCATCTTGTCGGTTCTCTGAACCATTATCTACAACACTTTACCACTGTTATGTACGACACAAGCACTGAGTGTGCTGCGCCTACATGAAGCTCATACCTGGGCAAACCATTACCTAAAGCGAAGAAGCTCCAGAAGATTGCAAGTCTAATCCTAGAAACTGCTCAGTCAGGACACTAACCAAACCTAACGACCTTGGAAGCGAAAAAATAACATAAGTGATGATTAGGACATACAAGGCACTGGGGCAAGAGGGCCATAGATGGATGATAAAAACTGAGTCATAGGGATGGTATATAATACTTCACTTTCAGAATGACAAGTGACAGTAACAGCATGAACAAGTGACAGTAACAGCATGAACAAGTGACAGTAACAGCATGAACAAGTGACAGTAACAGCATGAACAAGTGACAGTAACAGCATGAACAAGTGACAGTAACAACATGAACAAGTGACAGTAACAACATGAACAAGTGACAGTAACAACATACACAGGAGAAATATAATGTTTATGAAGATGTCTCCATCAGAGAGGAACGGGGCAACAAGAGGAGGAAAGACAGAGGAAAGGGAATTTAGAACACCTGGTATATCTAGAGCACCTGGTATATCTAGAGCACCTGGTATATCTAGAGCACCTGGTATATCTAGAGCACCTGGTATATCTAGAGCACCTGGTATATCTAGAGCACCTGGTATATCTAGAGCACCTGGTATATTTAGAGCACCTGGTATATCTAAAGCACCTTGTATATCTAGAGCACCTGGTATATTTAGAGCACCTGGTATATCTAAAGCACCTGGTATATCTAAAGCACCTGGTATATCTAAAGCACCTGGTATATTTAGAGCACCTGGTATATCTAAAGCACCTGGTACATTTAAAAATACTTCCATATAGAACAATGCAAATTCACTGTTGCAATAACCTCTCTACATAACAAAACGTTATATTCGTAAGAATACAAACTTGCAGTAGCCTGGCAACAATCAGCCTCAACATGGAACTACTACACTTGTACTACGTAACAACCACTGAAAGTACTGTAAGCTGACACAAGCTAAGTTAGGCAGGGCTGAACTGCAATGTATTTCACTAACCTATCAGACATGTCCGCTCACTAGGCTAATTGTGTAAAAATAAATGTACATTTAATTCATACATCTGCATACAAAGCATGACAGTACGCGCGCGCGCGCACGCAAACTACTGTCTACACACAAGGGAACAATTGCTGACGGTACCACAAACATATTTTTAAAAAGTATGAGAGTAAATATTTATATTTACCTGAGAATGATAATACAGGCAATATATGAGGCACATGCAGGGAGAACGAATGTAGCGTTGCCAACACTAACAGTGTTGGTACCCTCAAACTCCCGGGGAGGGGAATGGGGGGTAGGAGGACTACTTTCAACAGTACATAAATGAATACATCATCAGTGTGCTACTTTTTCTATAAGTTACACAGTGGTAACAAAAGCTAATTATGTTTCCCTATCATATTCTATCACATATGATGTGTCACAGTGTATAAAGTGTCAGCCTCAGCGGGGAACCTTCAGTATGACAATGAAAATATCGTTCAGTAGCTGCGATAGGTTCAAGGGCTTCATTTGAACAAGGCTGGGGCTACTGTGCTATTATTTGCAAATTATCATCTCTCAGGATATCTTTTCCTAATGAAATGAAGGGTACTGGGGGAGAGGGGAGGGCGTAAACACCAGGGAGATAGGAGGGGGAGGGTGACAAGGATGTAGGGAGTGGTAGTAGTGATTGTCAGAGCACCTTGAGCGTATAGGTTACTTAGAGCTCACACCAGTCAACATATACACAACAAACTCTTTAGGATAAATAAAAAAAAATACCCGCTATATAAGCCAAATTATGGAAAGAAGTACTGATGGGTTCTGAGTCTAAGCCGCTCAAACCTCGCCACCTCGTTAAGGTGACCCCCACCCCATCATCAGTGGGGTTGGGATGGGGAGGCAGAGAGAGGTAGAAGCCAACGAGACATCAGCCACAGTTCTTGGAAAGATAGGGAGGGTGAAGGAAGATAACCAAGGAAGATTCTCCACTAGAAGTGCAGTTTCTTAAAACTTTTTTTTTGATCATTCGTGAAAAAATGCACGCTAGAGATTTAAAAAAAAGCACCGAGCGCTGCCAGACGTAAGCCACCTGCTCTTTTTAATTTAGTTATTGTTGGAGGATTATACGTAATTATAGGCTAACATTCGTTAATCTAAATAAATCTAACCTAACCGTTTCTGAAAAAAAATTGAACGCGTAGAAATGTGCGAAGAGCAAAACAAGAAGAGCAGTGAGGAAGAAGTGGCCAGCTGATGCAACAATAACAACAACAATGTTAAGAGTCCAAGTTAAGATTACGACCATCACCTTATTAGTGAAGCCAGCTACTCAGGTGCACCACCTGACCACTAACTAGCCACCTAGGTGCACCATCCGACCACTAACTAGCCACCTAAGTGCACCATCCGACCACTAACTAGGCACCTAGGTGCACCATCCGACCACTAACTAGCCACCTAGGTGCACCATCCGACCACTAAGCACCTAGGTGCACCATCCGACCACTAACTAGACACCTAGGTGCACCATCCGACCACTAACTAGCCACCTAGGTGCACCATCCGACCACTAACTAGCCACCTAAGTGCACCATCCGACCACTAACTAGGCACCTAGGTGCACCATCCGACCACTAACTAGGCACCTAGGTGCACCATCCGACCACTAACTAGGCACCTAGGTGCACCATCCGACCACTAACTAGGCACCTAGGTGCACCATCCGACCACTAACTAGCCACCTAAGTGCACCATCCGACCACTAACTAGCCACCTAAGTGCACCATCCGACCACTAACTAGCCACCTAGGTGCACCATCCGACCACTAACTAGCCACCTAAGTGCACCATCCGACCACTAACTAGCCACCTAGGTGCACCATCCGACCACTAACTAGCCACCTAGGTGCACCATCCTAGTGGCCAGGTAATAGGCCACTAGTCCTAATAAACCAAAGTATAGCAGACTGAGGGCTGGTGAGGAGAGAGGGAAGGCGAGGACTGAGGTCTGGTGAGGGCTGCTGGGGTGAGGGCTGAAGGCAGGTGAGGGCTAAGAACTAAGGTCTGGTGGCTGAATGTTATTAGATTGTCAGGGAGGGAGGAGGGGGTAACACTGACATCAGTCTGTTAGAACACCTTCAGTGTTGCCAGAACTACAAGTGAATGCTTTACCACTATGTATGGTAGACTTAACAGTACTAGCTGAACACTGGGCTGAGCAGGGCTGAGCAGGGCAGGGTGGCAGTGTACAGGAGTCGCCCTCCGCGCCAACAAGCCAAGGGTGTGTACGTTTGGGTGTGTCTACACGTGGGTGTGTTTGTATGTGCGTGTGTTGGTATGTGCGTGTGTGTACCTCCCGATCAATAGCGGGCGGGGTCCGTCCTCCGTCCACCCCGCCTCAACCACCTGCCTGCCTGCTTGCCAGCCTGCCTCTGGCCTATGTCTGCCTGTAGCCTGCCTCTGGCCTATGTCGCCTGTAGCCTGCCTCTGGCCTATGTCCGCCTGTAGCCTGCCTCTGGCCTATGTCCGCCTGTAGCCTGCCTCTGGCCTATGTCCGCCTGTAGCCTGCCTCTGGCCTATGTCCGCCTGTAGCCTGCCTCTGGCCTATGTCTGCTTGCATCAGGACAATGTCTACCTGCCTCTGATTTATGTTTATATACCTCTGACCTATGTTTGCTAGTCTTCCTTTGATTTAAGTCGACCTACCTACTTGCCTTTGACCTATTGCTGTCTGCCTCTGATCTATGTATCCCTGTTAGCTTGCTAATCTTTGATCTATATCTGCCTGCTTGTGACCTGCTTGCCTGCTTCCTCGTCGTTGTCCTGCCTGACACTGGTTCCAGTAGATCGCATCAGCCAGAGTATGAACAACTAATTCAAACAAGTTGATTAAACTCCCCGTAAAATTTACTCTAATTTTTCATATGTTGAAATATCACCCGGAGCCACGTGTAGAAGCAGGGGGCTACACCCGGAGCCACGTGTAGAAGCAGGGGGCTACACCCGGAGCCACGTGTAGAAGCAGGGGGCTACACCCGGAGCCACGTGTAGAAGCAGGGGGCTACACCCGGAGCCACGTGTAGAAGCAAGGGGCTACATCATATACCTAACCTGGTCAATTATAGACACCAGTATAATGCAGTGACGGGGTGACACCTGGAGCTGAGCAAGCCTTCATTAAAATAGTTTTTCCCAGGGATTAATTGTAAAGTCACAAAACGATTTAACCCAAGAGGTAATTCATTATTTTTGACTACAAAGTTAAACCCAACCATATACACTAACACTCCCAAGTTAAAAGTAATACAATAAAATCATCTCGCACTAAAAAAAATCAAAAGTATATTAACACACTTAAAAATAACCCATATCATAGCCCCTAATAAATTGTGAATGCTTCGAGGCCCTTTCAGGTAATTTTAGAAACCATGACTCGTGTGAAAATGCCGAAGTCGTGGCCAAAAAGCGCCTGCCAACAGGTTGCTATGGGTGATGTATACTCTATTGTCTGTCTATCTAGAGAGAACTCCGTAACTATTCCGGTGGAAAGAGGGGTTAAAACTTTCATGTTCTGTCGAACCCTGCTGAACTTTTTGTTAGTTCTAGGGTCCACCAGGCCAACCACTTTCCAAGGACATGTCTATTAGTGAGGGCCGTGAGGCAGAATTCCGCTACAGAACATGCTCTATAGAGCAGCCTTTGCCTCGCTATCTGCCCGTCCAATACCCGGGACTCGAACGTACCAGGCACCAACACCTCAGATCCTTGTACAGAGCGTAGTTAGAGAAGACTTAGGAAAAAATATGGTTACAAGATACTGAAATGTTTTGACAATACACAAATTGACTTAGGAGGAACCAGAACTTGGACACAGATGCAAGTTAAAGGTCCAATTATGTCTAAGACAAAACTCTTCTGCGTAGTTTAGAAGAATATACACACACAACTGTGCAAGCGTTATTTAAATCCAATAAAACGCTGTTAATAATTAACACAATCCATGATAACTGACTACCACCCGCTGATCTGCTTCATAACTCCAAAGACTCTGCACTTCCCCCTTCCCCAACCCAGTGCCTAACCCTAGAAACCACTGATCGAGTTTCCCCCTTCCTTCCCAGCACCCACTGCCGGACCTTCCTTCCCTCCCAGACCCAGCACCCACTGCCGGACCTTCCTTCCCTCCCAGACCCAGCACCCACTGCCGGACCTTCCTTCCTCCCAGACCCAGCACCCACTGCCGGACCTTCCTTCCTCCCAGACCCAGCACCCACTGCCGGACTTTCCTTCCCTCCCAGACCCAGCACCCACTGCCGGACCTTCCTTCCCTCCCAGACCCAGCACCCACTGCCGGACCTTCCTTCCCTCCCAGACCCAGCACCCACTGCCGGACCTTCCTTCCCTCCCAGACCCAGCACCCACTGCCGGACCTTCCTTCCCTCCCAGACCCAGCACCCACTGCCGGACCTTCCTTCCTCCCAGACCCAGCACCCACTGCCGGACCTTCCTTCCCTCCCAGACCCAGCACCCACTGCCGGACCTTCCTTCCCTCCCAGACCCAGCACCCACTGCCGGACCTTCCTTCCCTCCCAGACCCAGCACCCACTGCCGGACCTTCCTTCCCTCCCAGACCCAGCACCCACTGCCGGACCTTCCTTCCCTCCCAGACCCAGCCCCACTGCCGACCTTCCTTCCTCCCAGACCCAGCCCCACTCTTGCCGACCGTCCCAGCCCCCACTCTTGCACCGCCACCGTCCCAGCCCCACCTTCTCCGCCACCGTCCCAGCCCCCACTCTTGCACCGCCACCGTCCCAGCCCCCACTCTTGCACCGCCACCGTCCCAGCCCCCACTCTTGCACCGCCACCGTCCCAGCCCCACTCTTGCACCGCCACCGTCCCAGCCCCACTCTTGCACCGCCACCGTCCCAGCCCCACTCTTGCACCGCCACCGTCCCAGCCCCCACTCTTGCACCGCCACCGTCCCAGCCCCACTCTTGCACCGCCACCGTCCCAGCCCCACTCTTGCACCGCCACCGTCCCAGCCCCACTCTTGCACCGCCACCGTCCCAGCCCCACTCTTGCACCGCCACCGTCCCAGCACCCACTCTTGCACCGCCACCGTCCCAGCACCCACTCTTGCACCGCCACCGTCCCAGCCCCACTCTTGCACCGCCACCGTCCCAGCACCCACTCTTGCACCGCCACCGTCCCAGCACCCACTCTTGCACCGCCACCGTCCCAGCACCCACTCTTGCACCGCCACCGTCCCAGCACCCACTCTTGCACCGCCACCGTCCCAGCACCCACTCTTGCACCGCCACCGTCCCAGCACCCACTCTTGCACCGCCACCGTCCCAGCACCCACTCTTGCACCGCCACCGTCCCAGCACCCACTCTTGCACCGCCACCGTCCCAGCACCCACTCTTGCACCGCCACCGTCCCAGCACCCACTCTTGCACCGCCACCGTCCCAGCACCCACTCTTGCACCGCCACCGTCCCAGCACCCACTCTTGCACCGCACTGTCCCAGCACCCACTCTTGCACCGACACAGTCCCAGCACCCACTCTTGCACCGCCACCGTCCCAGCACCCACTCTTGCACCGCCACCGTCCCAGCACCCACTCTTGCACCGCCACCGTCCCAGCACCCACTCTTGCACCGCCACCGTCCCAGCACCCACTCTTGCACCGCCACCGTCCCAGCACCCACTCTTGCACCGCCACCGTCCCAGCACCCACTCTTGCACCGCCACCGTCCCAGCACCCACTCTTGCACCGCCACCGTCCCAGCACCCACTCTTGCACCGCCACCGTCCCAGCACCCACTCTTGCACCGCCACCTGTCCCAGCACCCACTCGTGCACCGCCACCGTCCCAGCACCCACTCTTGCACCGCCACCGTCATAGCACCCACTCTTGCACCGCCACCGTCCCAGCACCCACTCTTGCACCGCCACCGTCATAGCACCCACTCTTGCACCGCCACCGTCCCAGCACCCACTCCTGGACCACTACTGTCCCAGCACCCACTCCTGGACCACTACTGTCCCAGCACCCACTCCTGGACCACTACTGTCCCAGCACCCACTCCTGGACCACTACTGTCCCAGCACCCACTCCTGGACCACTACTGTCCCAGCACCCACTCCTGGACCACTACTGTCCCAGCACCCACTCCTGGACCACTACTGTCCCAGCACCCACTCCTGGACCATCACTGTCCCAGCGTTCACTACTGGACACCTGCCCATCATCATCTGGCACATTTGAGTTGGTCAACACCTGACTGCAAGCATCTGCTCAGACTAAGGTCTGGTAACACTGCTTCAGTTCTGCTATTAACCAACCTTTCCACATTTTTTTCATTAATACTTTTCCCACGTCAATGCTGAAGGTGCCATTTAGACACTTATCTATGTCACTGCTAAGGCTTACATTTAATTAGGCACTTTTCAGACTTTTAGGGCCTGTTGTTGATTTAATTTTATAGATAAGCAAAGTTGACTACTCTGAGAATAGTAACGGGAACAGTACGAATCAGCACATTACAGACCCAACGAGACAGCAACGTGTATCAACTCTGCATAGCCGACTGTTTATGATCTGGGTGAGATACCAGGAACCGGAGAAGATACGGCACGACTCTAAAACTTAACTGAAAGAGACATACACTCTGAACTTTGGATCTTCCCAGTTTCTTAAGGTGCTTGATTAACCCTCGATAATTCTTTGTTTACTGTACAGACACCGGAAACTTAATAAGCAACCCTTGAGGTCTTTATACCGTAGGTTAGATTACCTATCCTCACATGTTCCATCTAGAGCACACATCAAGGGCTCCAGGATCCCCAGGCTAAAGACAACATTACCACCCCAACTGAAGGAGCCTCACTACAGAGACGAATTGCCGCTATCAGTGCCTATTGCACCTATTAATACCTGTTACCGATATCAATACCTATTTACATCAATACCTATTGCTGCTCTTAATACTTATTGCTGCTATCGCCTCTTAACATATTATAGTTATCATAACCATAATACACATCCATATTTATAATTCGTCCAAGTCACATGCGCGCGCGCGCACAAGCATGCACACGTATACGCAGGTGCACAAGTATACGCATGCAGCTGTGTTAGAATTTATTACAATGGTTGCTAGAACTAGAACTCGTTAATTTTAAGTCTTCACTCACTGCTTCGTTAAATAAGGTGGGACCTGCGCGTTACTTAACGGAGTGTGTTAGAAAAAAAAATCATCCTGATAAAACCTAAAAATAAACGCTCATTAACCTTACATGTTCGTTCATTAATCTCATACTATCGAGTCCAATAGGTTCGTTAAGTTGGGACAATTTCTTAATTTGAACAGACCGAGACAATTTAATTATTACGATACATTCGTTAATCAAATCTCGGTTACAATGTCACCGCATAATACGTACTTTAATAAGACCTTTATTAACGAGTCCTAATACTTAATCAGCAACTTTTCCAAATCGTCCAATCTGCTCATCACATTTTACAAGGTGATTCTTAGTGAGAAACTTATTATATCTCTCTCAGCGAGTTGTCTCGCTGGCTCCGAGGGACGGCCAGTAACAGCGAGTTGTCTCGCTGGCTCCGAGGGACGGCCAGTAACAGCGAGTTGTCTCGCTGGCTCCGAGGGACGGCCAGTAACAGCGAGTTGTCTCGCTGGCTCCGAGGGACGGCCAGTAACAGCGAGTTGTCTCGCTGGCTCCGAGGGACGGCCAGTAACAGTGAGTTGTCTCGCTGGCTCCGAGGGACGGCCAGTAACAGCGAGTTGTCTCGCTGGCTCGGAGGGACGCCCAGTAACAGTGAGTTGTCTCGCTGGCTCCGAGGGACGGCCAGTAACAGTGAGTTGTCTCGCTGGCTCCGAGGGACGCCCAGTAACAGTGAGTTGTCTCGCTGGCTCCGAGGGACGGCCAGTAACAGTGAGTCGTCTCGCTGGCTCGGAGGGACGGCCAGTAACAGTGAGTTGTCTCGCTGGCTCCGAGGGACGGCCAGTAACAGTGAGTTGTCTCGCTGGCTCGGAGGGACGGCCAGTAACAGTGAGTTGTCTCGCTGGCTCCGAGGGACGGCCAGTAACAGCGAGTTGTCTCGCTGGCTCCGAGGGACGGCCAGTAACAGCGAGTTGTCTCGCTGGCTCCGAGGGACGGCCAGTAACAGTGAGTTGTCTCGCTGGCTCCGAGGGACGGCCAGTAACAGTGAGTTGTCTCGCTGGCTCCGAGGGACGGCCAGTAACAGCGAGTTGTCTCGCTGGCTCGGAGGGACGGCCAGTAACAGCGAGTTGTCTCGCTGGCTCCGAGGACGGCCAGTAACAGCGAGTTGTCTCGCTGGCTCCGAGGACGGCCAGTAACAGCGAGTTGTCTCGCTGGCTCCGAGGACGGCCAGTAACAGCGAGTTGTCTCGCTGGCTCCGAGGACGGCCAGTAACAGCGAGTTGTCTCGCTGGCTCCGAGGACGGCCAGTAACAGTGAGTTGTCTCGCTGGCTCCGAGGGACGGCCAGTAACAGTGAGTTGTCTCGCTGGCTCGGAGGGACGGCTAGTAACAGTGAGTTGTCTCGCTGGCTCCGAGGACGGCTAGTAACAGTGAGTTGTCTCGCTGGCTCGGAGGGACGGCTAGTAACAGTGAGTTGTCTCGCTGGCTCCGAGGGACGGCCAGTAACAGTGAGTTGTCTCGCTGGCTCCGAGGGACGGCCAGTAACAGCGAGTTGTCTCGCTGGCTCGGAGGGACGGCCAGTAACAGCGAGTTGTCTCGCTGGCTCGGAGGGACGGCCAGTAACAGCGAGTTGTCTCGCTGGCTCCGAGGGACGGCCAGTAACAGCGAGTTGTCTCGCTGGCTCCGAGGGACGGCCAGTAACAGCGAGTTGTCTCGCTGGCTCCGAGGGACGGCCAGTAACAGTGAGTTGTCTCGCTGGCTCCGAGGGACGGCCAGTAACAGTGAGTTGTCTCGCTGGCTCGGAGGGACGCCCAGTAACAGTGAGTTGTCTCGCTGGCTCGGAGGGACGCCCAGTAACAGCCACACTAACCCTTGTCTTCTGTGCCAATGAAGAATTAAGTTTCGTATGAAGACAGGAAGAAAGATGGAAGTGGGAAGATGAAAATATTAAATAATAATAATAATAATTAATATTAAATAATATGCTTCTGGGTAAATGATAAAAGAATGTCTTTACTGTCGTTTTGTTGGGCTTGAATACATCATACGAGGGAAGTGAGGCAACGTCTTGGAAGGGTCACTTAGGGTTAATACATACACTGCTAACATACAACACTGTCTTCAGGTTATTGACCCACAAGTGTTAATAACCCAGGAAACTATGATATCTTGACTTGTTTTCTTAGGGATGATTCTAGATCCTCTTTCCCAGGACGTGACTCAAAAACAATCTATTAAACCCTCGGTACCTATGTAATGTTAGGTGAAGAGGATCAGAAGGTGTTAAGCATACTTGGCTAATAAGATATGGATGTGGTATATGTGTGACGGGAAACTAACGAGAGGCGTAGAAATTAGTTTTTTTTATTATTTTGGCGCCGAAGTGTCTAGTTTACTGTGCCGCCCATACCCACCCTGTGCCGCCCATACCCACCCTGTGGACGGCAGTGCAAGAACATATGGATACACAAAAGACCTAGGAATCAAGTATCTAAAAAGAGTTAATAGGATTACATCCATAGATTTGCAATTTACATTTCATGTGCTGCAAGTGAGTTCAGGATATTTACTTAAAATGTCTGGCATCTTATTGTCATTAATTAGATATCATGACATTATTATACTCCTCAATAAGTGAACAATCAAGCAAAGTGTTCAAGAAAGTGATCATAAGGCTGACCACATACTTTACAGTTAGTTTGATCATCATCTGTGTGTCTGCCAGACCGCCAGATGTACTTGTAAACAAGCCTGGCTACCACCATCATGTCAGTCTGTTTACAATACAAGTTGCTTAGTAAATATTCTTATTTACCTTCATATTATAGTGAGTTACAGATCTACGCATTTAGATTCATTATTTACTTTCCTAATATTATAAACCTAATGCTTGACAGACAGACCAAGGTTACATTCAACTTGTTTCTTCTTCTTTGGCTAATTTATCAAATTTATCATGTAGTAATAATTCAATGTGTAGTGGAATCCATAAGAATCATACAAGAATTCCATCTTCTTTATGTTTTTCTTAATATTTATGCCTGGCTTCTCCAATGAGTATGTTAGTCACTATGCAAGTGATGAGAATCAGTAATAATCAAGGAGTCAAAGTTCAGTGCCACAAGTTAACTTGTGGCACTAAATTAACTTTATAATTCAGACGCCCAATTGTTAATACTTATGCCTAACCAAACACTTCCTATCGTTCTTATCTAGGGAGGTGACAAGAACAGATGCAGCCCTGCTAGTAGACTCCTGCTTAAATCCATCAGTGTGTATAATTTGTGATTATATTATTACTGGCAATTAAGCGAGAAATTCCTTCTTGAGCAGTAGCCTTTCCAAGTGATTTAAGGAAAGGATTCCAGCAGTCCTGAGATACGAGAACCATGGATACCAGATTTCGCTGATACGAGCATCTTCCTTTAGTACCCAATATCAACATACGAGCGCCCTTTTTTCGTCGATACGAGAATCACATACGAGCGTTCTCGTACAAACACGAGTGTTTAAACTAGCCGCGCTGCACATCAGCTGTTATGTGCGACACGAGAGGCCTCTCATGGCCTACCTGCCAGTCTACCAGCGCTTCCTCCTAGGTACTGTGCTTCCGCTCTCAGTGTAATCATTTTTACCGTTAAATATCTTTGTAAGAAGTGATAATCATGGCCCCAAGAGTGGAACAATTATTGAAAAAGATCGAAAAGACAGCAGAAGTGTGAAAAGAGGTTGGTAAGAGTAGAAATACTGTGTACTACTGTACGCTAATGTCATCGCAAACTATTCAATGTAAACAAACTAAGCCATGTAACTGGTAGTTAACCAAGAGTTATTACACTTTTTGTATTGTGTCTTGTTTTTGTAATTCTGTTTTGACTATTTTGGAACACTATTACTCTTAATACTGTCTGATTTAGCGTGAAATGACATGAAGCTGAGGTAATTTTTGGCGTAAAACACTCGTTAAATTTTTAACATGAAAGGTAATGTTAAATAAGTATTTGTGACACGAGTTTTCACGTTGCTAGCCATCTTGTAGCACATGCTAGTCTCTTAACTCAGGGGACTGCTAGTAGTGATGACTGCTAGTAGCGATGACTGCTAATGATACTGCTAGTGATGACTGCTAGTAGCGATGACTGCTAGTAGCGATGACTGCTAGTAGCGATGACTGCTAGTAGCGATGACTGCTAGTAGCGATGACTGCTACTGATACTGCTAGTAGCGATGACTGCTACTGATACTGCTAGTAGCGATGACTGCTACTGATACTGCTAGTAGCGATGACTGCTACTGATACTGCTAGTAGCGATGACTGCTACTGATACTGCTAGTAGCGATGACTGCTACTGATACTGCTAGTAGCGATGACTGCTACTGATACTGCTAGTAGCGATGACTGCTACTGATACTGCTAGTAGCGATGACTGCTACTGATACTGCTAGTAGCGATGACTGCTACTGATACTGCTAGTAGCGATGACTGCTACTGATACTGCTAGTAGCGATGACTGCTACTGATACTGCTAGTAGCGATGACTGCTACTGATACTGCTAGTAGCGATGACTGCTACTGATACTGCTAGTAGCGATGACTGCTAATGATACTGCTAGTAGCGATGACTGCAAACTGATACTGCTAGTGATGACTGCTAGTGGATACTGCTAGTAGCGATGACTGCTAATGATACTGCTAGTAGCGATGACTGATACTGCTAGTAGCGATGACTGCTAATGATACTGCTAGTAGCGATGACTGCTACTGATACTGCTAGTGATGACTGCTAGTAGTGATACTGCTAGTAGCGATGACTGCTAATGATACTGCTAGTAGCGATGACTGCTAATGATACTGCTAGTAGCGATGACTGCTAATGATACTGCTAGTAGCGATGACTGCTAATGATACTGCTAGTAGCGATGACTGCTAATGATACTGCTAGTAGCGATGACTGCTAATGATACTGCTAGTAGCGATGACTGCTAATGATACTGCTAGTAGCGATGACTGCTAATGATACTGCTAGTAGCGATGACTGCTAATGATACTGCTAGTAGCGATGACTGCTAATGATACTGCTAGTAGCGATGACTGCTAATGATACTGCTAGTAGCGATGACTGCTAATGATACTGCTAGTAGCGATGACTGCTAATGATACTGCTAGTAGCGATGACTGCTACTGATACTGCTAGTAGCGATGACTGCTAGTAGCGATGACTGCTAATGATACTGCTAGTGATTGCTAGTAGCGATGACTGCTAGTAGCGATGACTGCTAGTAGCGATGACTGCTAATGATACTGCTAGTGATTGCTAGTAGTGATACTGCTAGTAGCGATGACTGCTAATGATACTGCTAGTGATTGCTAGTAGTGATACTGCTAGTAACGATGACTGCTAATGATACTGCTAGTAGCTATGACTGCTACTAATGATAGTGCTAGTAGCTATGACTGCTAGTAGCGACGATTGCTACTAGCGATGAGCTTCTAGATATGCAATATTAAATGAACACAACTTTCATGGAGGGTAAATGTTCTTGTCTACAGAGATACAGTTCATGCATGTTACACAACCTAATATAATTGTATGCTACATACAATTATGTATGAAGCGAGAGGGGGAAAGAGAGAGAGAGGGGGAAAGTATGGGGAGATAGGGGAAGTTGGGAGAAGGAAGTGCAAAAGGGATGGGAGGTTGGAGGGGGGAACTGAGAACGTGAGAGGGCCGGAAATGGTAGAGGTAATTGTAGTTCCGTTATCCCAGCGGTGGAGCAGCCTCCACCTCACCCCCCCGTGTCACAGGTGGTGAAGGGAGGTGGCACCAGGGACACAGCAACGCTGCCAGGGACGCAGGCGGCAGGTGGGGCACGTGTTGGGGGCAGATGTGCATGCGGCAGCAGCTGGAACAGGTGTTCTGATTGCCGTGTAGACGACGCGACCGCCGACACCTGGCAGCCCCTCACACCTGCTGCTGCCACCTCCCGCGAGCCTCAGCGACACGATCAACCCCTCACTCACTACCCCCACCACCACACCCCATCTATTGACATTCCAGGGACAGTTAGCCGGGCCAATATCCCCCGCCCCCCATCTCTCTCACATCTTCACCCATATCTCACCCACGCTCCTCCCATCCCACCCCTCCTCTGGAGGACTGGATGGGAAGAGATTGGGGGGGGGGTACTGGGCGGCCGGCCGGAAGTGCTAAGTTCCGGGAGATGAGTAGGGAGAGGAGGGGGGATAGTAACAAGAGGGAGATTGATGCTATCCCCTCATATTGAGAAGGGAGACTATCCCATGTATTTTATAGCAATAAAGGAGAGTAGCCCTGGTAGCCTATATTACTATGGGAGTATACTCCTGGTATAGTGTGTCAACGGAGTATCCCTCTTACCCTGTGTCAATAGAGTATCCCTGGTATCAACAGTATCAATAAAGTATCCCTGGTATCTGATATTAACAGATTAAATCTGATATCAATAGAGTATCCCTGGTATCTGGTATCAATAGAGTATCACTGGTATCAATAGAGTATCACTGGTATCTGGTATCAATAGAGTATCCCTGGTATCAATAGAGTATCCCTGATATCTGGTATCAATAGAGTATCCCTGGTATCTGGTATCAATAGAGTATCCCTGGTATCTGGTATCAATAGAGTATCCCTGGTATCTGGTATCAATAGAGTATCCCTGGTATCTGGTATCAATAGAGTATCCCTGGTATCTGGTATCAATAGAGTATCCCTGGTATCTGGTATCAATAGAGTATCCCTGGTATCTGGTATCAATAGAGTATCCCTGGTATCTGGTATCAATAGAGTATCCCTGGTATCTGGTATCAATAGAGTATCCCTGGTATCCTGTGTCAATAAAGTATCCCTACACTTTTTCGAATAAAATAAATGCCTTCCTCTCCCCTTCCCCCAGTCATCCCACCTGCCCTCTTATTCCCCTCTCCCTCTATCCCCTTCCTCCAGTCATCCCTCATGCCCCCTTATTGCCCTCTCCCTTTCTCCCCTTCTTCGCTTCTCTTCCAATCCTTTATCCCTCTCCCTACGTGACCTTTTCCTAACTTTCTTCACCTTCCTCCACTCCTCCCTTTGTATATCTCTCCCCTCTCCCTCCTTCCCTTACATGACACCTAAACCTGAATACCATGACACCTGCAAACGCTGGAATAACACACCTGAACCTGAATAACCATGACCCCTGAAACTGGAATAACCTGACACACCTGCAAACCTGGAATAACCATGACACACCTGCAAACTCTGGAATAACCATGACCACCTGCAAACCTGGAAAACCATGACACACCTGCAAACTCTGAACAACCATACACCTGCAACTCTGGAACAACCATGACACACCTGCAAACTCTGGAACAACCATGACACCTCAAACTCTGAACAACCATGACACCCAACCTGCCAAACCCTCCCTTGGAACAACCCATGAACACACCATGACACACCTGCAAACTCTGGAACAACTCACTGACCTAAAAACCTGCAAACTCTGGAATAACCATGACACACCTGCAAACTCTGGAATAACCATTGACAACAACCTGCAAACTCTGGAACTAACCATGACACACCTGCAAACTCTGGAACAACCATGACACACCTGCAAACCTGAACAACCATGACACACCTGCAAACTCTGGAATAACCATGACACACCTGCAAACTCTGGAACAACCATGACACACCTGCAAACTCTGGAACAACCATGACACACCTGCAAACTCTGGAACAACCATGACACACCTGCAAACTCTGGAACAACCATGACACACCTGCAAACTCTGGAACAACCATGACACCTGCAAACTCTGGAATAACCATGACACACCTGCAAACACTGGAATAACCATGACACACCTGCAAACACTGGAATAACCATGACACACCTGCAAACGCTGGAATAACCATGACACACCTGCAAAAAGCAACTTCTGAGAAATAAAACTATGCAGGCACTCAAAACACCTGAAAGGCCTATAAAACACACTGAGAGCCTACTACAAACACACTGCCAAGCAGCGTACTAAACACACTGCCAAGCAGCTACTACAAACACACTGCCAAGCAGCCTACTACAAACACACTGCCACGCAGCCTACTACAAACACACTGCCACGCAGCGTACTACAAACACACTGCCAAGCAGCGTACTACAAACACACTGCCAAGCAGCGTACTACAAACACACTGCTACAAACACTGCAGCGCTACTACAAACACACTGCCACGCAGCGTACTACAAACACACTGCCACGCAGCGTACTACAAACACACTGCCAAGCAGCGTACTACAAACACACTGCCAAGCAGCGTACTACAAACACACTGCCAAGCAGCCTACTACAAACACACTGCCAAGCAGCGTACTACAAACACACTGCCAAGCAGCGTACTACAAACACACTGCCAAGCAGCTACTACAAACACACTGCCAGCAGCTACTACAAACACACTGCCAACGCAGCGTACTACAAACACACTGCCAAGCAGCCTACTACAAACACACTGCCAAGCAGCCTACTACAAACACACTGCCAAGCAGCCTACTACAAACACACTGCCAAGCAGCCTACTACAAACACACTGCCAAGCAGCCTACTACAAACACACTGCCAAGCAGCGTACTACAAACACACTGCCAGCAGCTACTACAAACACACTGCCAAGCAGCCTACTACAAACACACTGCCACGCAGCGTACTACAAACACACTGCCAAGCAGCCTACTACAAACACACTGCCAAGCAGCCTACTACAAACACACTGCCACGCAGCGTACTACAAACACACTGCCAAGCAGCCTACTACAAACACACTGCCACGCAGCTACTACAAACACACTGCCACGCAGCGTACTACAAACACACTGCCAAGCAGCCTACTACAAACACACTGCCACGCAGCCTACTACAAACACACTGCCACGCAGCCTACTACAAACACACAGTTTCTTTAAGGTTAGACAAGTGGGAATGGTAGGGTGTGTTGAACCTGCCTTGTATGAACCCCACTAGGCCTACTCTATTGCTATTTTTTTTATGTTCTCTTTGTCCCTCCCTTCCCTTCGTCCCCTTTTTAACTCCATCCAACTCTGGCCCTCAGGGGCCTCCCAGACAACCTTCCTCTACCATATACATAATAAAATTGTCTTGAATATGTAACGCGCGTGCGCGTCTAAGAGACTTCAAAACGTTTCAGAATAAAATTGTTCCAAAAGAATTCAAAATTTTAACGCTGATTACTAGTTTCAAATTATCAGAGCTAATTCAAAGCACACGAATTTAAAGCCACCTTTAAGAAAAACTGCTTTAAAAGCGTCTATAACATACAAATAATAAAAATATCTAATCTGAAGTTCCAAGAAATTAAAACAGAGGTGTTTCCTTAACGTGTACAACTAATGTATGTGCATGAGAGCGAGTGCGCTTGAAGATGTGCAGGTGTTGGGAAGTTACACTATATTCAAATTCTAATCAACAGTATATTACCCTATTTTGGAGACCGCTGTAACATGATGCTGACGAGTCCTCAAACCCAACCCATCTAGCCATAATTGTAGTACTACTACTACTACTACCCACGCGACCTTCCACCTTACTCCTACTACTATATTATATATATATATATATATATATATATATATATATATATATTTTTTTTTCAAAAAGTCGGCCGTCTCCCACCGAGGCAGGGTGACCCAAAAAGAAAGAAAATACCCAAAAAGAAAATACTTTCATCATCATTCAACACTTTCACCTCACTCATACATAATCAGTGTCTTTGCAGAGGCGCTCAGATAGTACAGTTTAGATTAGTCCCTCCAAACTGTCACTATCCCAGACCCTCGTTTCTTAGTTAACTTTGTATTAGGACTCAAGAAGACACTCGTGGCGAAACTTTTCCTTTAATAAATGTTCTGAACTATGCATAAGTGTCTTCTTTCCACACCTTGTCGGTATCACCATACCAATACCACTTCTCAGAGTGAAAAGTGTTTTATGCCAGTAGTTAGTATATGACGAGACACTTGTCGTGTTGCAGTACACACTTGTAAAGAGCGTTCCTGTCTTTGGTGTGAGTGAACACCCTCGAGGCTCCTCACCTCTCACCTGCATCCATGTGACTAAGTCTTCAACATGAGAAAAACTCTTCGTCATTATATAGCTACAAACTTAATACATCTCATCCCACGTAATACATCCATACATCTCATCCCACGTAATACATCTATACATCTCATCCCACATAATACATCCATATATCTCATCCCACATAATACATCCATACATCTCATCCCACGTAATACATCCATACATCCCATCTCACATTATACATCCATACATCTCATCCCACGTAATACATCCATACATCTCATCCCACATAATACATCCATACATCTCATCCCACATAATACATCCATACATCTCATCCCACATAATACATCTCGTTTAAGTGCCACTAGACTGGAACACCCTCTACATGACCAAAACATTCAACTCATATTGGAAGCCCACAAACGCTTGTTCATATATTCACTTCTGTAATAAAGAGAGTGAAGTTTTTTGTTATCGTCTGCTTTAGTGACAGCTTCGCACGTTTGCAGTCCAGAATTCTTTGACAGTATAATAAAAATATGTAATAGCTTCAGTTTCCAGCAGTGTTTATTGACAAGGTCTACACACACGCACCCACATCAACTGTTCAACACAGCACAAGTTACAATATATCCAGGAGTTTCTTTTCGTTTTAACGTGCAGTGAGTTTTCCTCCTCATGTCTCGTGCAGTTCTCTACTGTGAAGGTTGAGTTTAAGAACAACAACAAAAATGCTGCTAAAAGTACTTGAGAAACACAAAGTGGGTATGTGTCGTGTTTATCACTGTAAACAACGATCGATGCAAAACAAAGAAGAAACAGTAACAGGTTGAAGAAGCAGAAATCTTGTACTCTAAAACTAGCCAGGAGTCCATCACCTAGGAAAAATTAAACACAAATGCAGCATAATGAGATCCTTTATTGACTGTTTCGCCCACACAGTAGGCTTTATTAAGTCACAAACCGAGACGGATCTTGCAGGTCAGTCTCAAGTACAACCTACCCAGCATTCTCTACCACTCACCACCGTATACATACTCATGTACTCTCTCCTCAGGTAGATCTGTGACTTGATAAATCCCACTGTGG
This sequence comes from Cherax destructor, assembly GCA_009830355.1. Taxonomy (NCBI): domain Eukaryota; kingdom Metazoa; phylum Arthropoda; class Malacostraca; order Decapoda; family Parastacidae; genus Cherax; species Cherax destructor. The sequence continues at coordinate 70,642 of WNWK01000381.1, forward strand.
GCGAAACGTTGTCAATAAAGGACCGCCTTATACTGCATTTGTGTTTAATTTTTCCATCGTGTCGGTATTTTATACCTTTTATCTCCAGTCCATCATCACCTTGTTCAACAATACACTGACATCACTCGGTGGGCTGGCAACATCCTGCAAACGTAATTTACATGTCTTTTGTTGAATTATTTTTTATAACACGTCTTTTGTTGAATTATTTTTTTATATAAGACGTCTTCTGCTGAATTATTTTTTATAACACGTCTTTTGTTGAATTATTTTTCAATACTGTCCGATCCAACAAGTATCAAAACTTGCCATTAATTTGGGTCATCAATGGTTCATATATAATTTGATGAAGAATTCCTTGACAGGTTGAAAGAGACTTCTTGATAACTTGTGTTATGGTAGGCTGTCACATAAAGGCTGATTCAACCTTCACCTGTTATTACTAACATGAATAACACTTGTGCAACATTTGGGAATCTTTATTAAGGAAATTTTTTTTTCGCCAGCCAGTGCCTTCTTCAGTCAGTACAGAGAATAACAGTGCAAAATGAGTTGAGGTAATCAGTCCCTCAGCCTCTAGTCAATGTGCTCAATCCATCAAAGATTGATGGACTGAACACCGACTCCAGGCTGAAGGACTGATTACCTCAACTCCTCCTCCTTCACCGTTATCTGAAGAAGCCAGTGGCTGGTGATAAGTTTCCTCAGTAAAGATTCTCAAGTCTTACACAAGTGTCTTATTCTTCAACTTGTTGGTTTTCAGTACCATTATGATCACATCTCTAACATCACTATGGTAAGCCTACTGACCCTACCTGGACTATGTTATGTCGTCCTCGCATAGGATCACTATGGTAAGCCTACTGACCCTACCTGGACTATGTTATGTTGTCCTCGCGTCAGGTAACCTCGCTCGTCTGCTCCCATATTAAGTGTAAAGGTGAGGCTGCTGACACCTCTCGGACGGTGAGGTGGCTGACATGAGAAACAACTACCTGGCTGACATGAGAAACAACTACCTGGCTGACATGAGAAACAACTACCTGGCTGACATGAGAAACAACTACCTGGCAGACATGAGAAACAACTACCTGGCAGACATGAGAAACAACTACCTGGCAGACATGAGAAACAATTACCTGGCAGACATGAGAAACAACTACCTGGCAGACATGAGAAACAACTACCTGGCAGACATGAGAAACAACTACCTGGCAGACATGAGAAACAACTACCTGGCAGACATGAGAAACAACTACCTAGTATGTATGATAAACAACTAACCTGGCAGACATGAGAAACAACTACCTGGCAGACATGTCTGATCTGGAAGACAAAAGATGGCACCATTCACGGTAAAGGCAGACTCTTAAGAGCTCTCTCAGGTGAGCTTTTACATGTCATGTGTCAGAACTTTAATAAAACCTCACTTATGAACGAAGCTATATAAATAAAGTTTTTTTCCCTGACGTAAGTAAAGAAACAAATGCAGTATTATGGAGTCCTTTACTGACCACTGTTTACCCACAGTGAACTTGATCATGTTAAACATGTATTTGTGACGAAGTTCACTGCACGAGTGAAACGTCGTTTCTTTACTATGGTGTATCTCTTACCATTACCTATCCTGTACATCTGCACTAGTTGTATAGTGGTGGTACTACCAATATTACAATCAATACCACCACCAGATACCAGCTCTACACCTGTACTAGTTCCTGGTACCACCACTAGACACCAGCTCTACATCTGTACTAGGAATTTGTACTACTACCACAACCACCACTAGATACCAGTTCTATGCTTGTAGTAGTTGCTGGTACTACTACACTACCACTAGATACCATCTCCACATCTACACTATTGTTGGACGGTGGTACCACCAATAACAGTACCACAACTACCGCCACTAAACGGCCGCACTAGGCATCAGCAGGTTCTTGGTGAGGACAGCCCAGTACCGACCTGGTCTGACACTCAGTAAGGAGGTGTACGCCACGACAAGTATATAACAAGTAAAATATATGATAAAGAATACAGTGTAGAGAAGGTGGCCAAGACACACCACAAGAATGCTTTAATATATATTCCAGTGGAACACAGGTGGCAGGTTTGTATTATTTATGGGGAAGCGCTAAACCCATAGGGGTCATATAGTGCATGGGAGGCATTCAGGTTTGAGCTAAGGAAGGGGAGGGAAAGTACAATACCTTAGATTAAGAGCCCTCCCCCCAATCACTGGCATCAAAGAACCTCCTCCTTTGAGGGGGACGGGGGAGAAGGCAGATTTATAGACATCAACGACACGAGGAGGTGGTACTACCCTCCAACCACACACAGTAAGTCCTCACTTAACGTCGTTGATAGGTTTTTGGAAACTGTTACTTTAAGCAAAATGACGTATAACAATCAATTTTACCATAGGCTAATTGATATAAACATCAAGGGTGCACAGTGCACCTTCAACACACTGCAACAGGGTTAAATCACGGAATAAATATTTGCAAAGTGAAAATTGTAAGAAGCCCATCATGCCACCAGGCAGCTCAAGAACGATCCTGCAAACTCTCTCTCTATCTCTCTCTCCACACACACACACACACACACACACACACACACACACACACAGGACACAGAAACAAGGTCACATGAGAAGACTCATGGTCAGGGTGTTAGAAGTATTTCCAGTCATAGAGTTGTCAGGAAGTGGAATGCTAGAAAGGACATAGTGAGAGAACCATCATATTAAGACTGTTTGATAACCTGACAGAGGAGACTGGCAATCAGAAGAGGGGCCAGGTGACTGACCTCAACCAAAAGAAAAATGATACACACACACACACTCCCGGTCCCAGTGGTAAGTCTCTCCGCACGGAGGCGGTTCACGTGGGGCAGAACATTTCGAAGTGTTTCCTTACACACACACACACACACATACATACAACAGGCCTAGTGTCTAATTGACATGTGCCTAGGACAAAATGGTAACTAACTAACACACACACACACTCTCTCCGGCCGGGAATCTTTTTTTTTTCTCATCAACGTTAGAACGAAACGACATTAAGTGAGGACTTACTGTGCAGTATATTTAAAATGGAAGCTTGTTAAATGTTTTACACTGGCAGAAATTCTTGTAATTTCATTCTTCTCTGATGGATATATTCCCTGTAAGATTTACTTTGCAAATAATGTCTGGTCGGAGACGGGCCGAGGGGAAGATGATCTTCAGAACTACTAAGAGATAGGTCATGTATGTGGGTATGTAATGGGACGAGATACGATGGTATAACACGATGGTAACGAGAGACTTTTATACTGTACTTTTATTGACGACGTTTCGACCACTTACCGAGCTTTTATCACTAATATGATAAAGCCCACTGTATGGGTGAAAAGTTATCAATAAACATTCCTTATAACTTTCTTTTTCTCTCCTTAACAAGACACGTGTGAACTGTCACGATGATGGTGTCTGCCTGTCCCGTAGCTCTATCGCTAGCGCACTCAGCTAGCGATCGAGCACTGAGGTCCAGGGATCGATCCCCCGGTACGGCTGGAAAACATCAGGACGTGTTTCCATAAGACACCTGGTGTCCCTGTTCACCCATCAGTAAAACAGGTACCTGGGTGTTAATCGACTGGTGTGGGTCGCATCCTGGGACAAAATTGACCTAATTTGTCCGAAATGTTCTGCATAAGAAGAGGCTTTATATATAGTAGCATGTCACTGATGTCAGCTAGGCCTGTATATCTTGTACTTGTAGAAATAAAGATTACATTACCAATGGAGCTTAGTGGAAGGCCATGGTCACGTAACTGCACCAAGCATCAAACAATATGCTGAAATATAACACCTGATAAAAACATTACCGACTGAAGCTCGCTCGCTTGCTCTCTCATTAAGCTTCTCAGTGAGGAAATGAGTAACTATCAAGTATTATACAAGGTTAAAAATACTGATAAAAAGAAGCAAATCTTAAGTGAAATTAAAAATCCAACCCATTACCAACAAATGTGAGATGTGAGTAATTAAAGGATAAAGAAATCGAAGGATGAAGAAAATGATAACCGCTGCTAACACGAGTAAAAACAGAAGGAAGACAGCCAGGACCAGGAGCGTCATTAAACTACATTACTGAAACTAACAAAGAATAAAGAAAACAAACAGCAGCAATCGAAGTCGCTAGAGCACAAAATATAGAAATATTGTCCTGGAAACATTCAGATATGTTTACTTAAGTAGATATGCACAGGCCAGGAAATGCATGAACATGGTAAGGTGACACCTGCCTCGGCAGTATTAATTCTATTTAAATATAAAAATATAAGAATGAACACTGCAGGAGGCCTACTAGCCAAAACTAGGAAAGTCCTCTTCTAAATCTACCATTCCCACCTACCCACTTATCCGACCTATTCCCAAAGCTTCCAAAAATTAACTTCAATGCCTCAGATACTAATCAAACCCAGACCTTATAACTCGTATATCTGTCCAATCTCTTTTTAAAGCTACCCAAGGTTTTAGCTTCAATTACCCTACTTGGAAGATTGTTCCATACATCTCCTTAGAGGAAGTGTTAATAAACCCAATGGAAAGCAAGGGCGCTGTAAGACATTTATAAAACACTTTCCAACATCCTTGGTTCAATATTTTAACTTTATACCACCAGACACGAGAAATATTGCAGCACAACACAGATTTATACAAATTCTTGCAGAAAGTGGCAAATTACCCAGGTAATGATGGTTACAAGGGTTTGTAGACTGCGGGATACACTGGCATGGTTTATTAAACTATCAGCAAGATGGTTATGAGAGCCTATGGTCATTAATAGTATGGTTTATCAAACTGTTAGCAAGACGTGTGGCCACAGACCGGACAGCTGGAGTAGAACTCGACCGACCACCTGTAAACTGAGCTACTTTAGAGAGAGACCTCTGCAGGATATGACAAATTATAACATCTGCTACTTCACAGCAGTTGACTCAACACCTGCTCTAACACAAAGATATAAGGAGGGAACATATTCCAGGTACATAAACAACACTAATATCTACCTGCAAGAAAGTGTTGCCAGATGGTTAATTACACCCCAGCATCTCCCACCGGCCATTCTTCAAGCATTTATTCTTCAATTCAAATATTACTGTTTTTGAATACGTACATAATCTCCAGACTGCGGTATTAGTTACATTGTAGATATTTTAAACAACATTTTTTAAAAACATTGAAAAATATAATATAAATATAAACGCCCCTCAGTCCCACTAGAATCAACACAAAAGTCACTGCTAGAGATAAGATTTTGTTCGGATTTTTAACCCCGGAGGATCAGGGACGCAGGATGACCCAAGTCAGTGCGTCATCTAGGACTGTCTTATTTACATAGGGGTCCTTCAATCTTATCCCCCAGGATGACACACACACCAGTCGGCTAACACCCAGGTTATCTACTGGCTTGCTAGCTGAACGGGGACAATAGGTGTAAGGAAACACGCCCAATGTTTCCACCCGGCCGGGGATCAAACAGTAGCTGCTGCCACCGTCACTACCATACAGTAGCTGCTGCCACCGTCACTACCATACAGTAGCTGCTGCCACCGTCACTACCATACAGTAGCTGCTACCACCGTCACTACCATACAGTAGCTGCTACCACCGTCACTACCATACAGTAGCTGCTACCGTCACTACCATACGTGCTGCTACCACTCCTCCACAGTAGCTGCTACCACTCGTCACTACCATACAGTAGCTGCTACCACCGTCACTACCATACAGTAGCTGCTACCACCGTCACTACCATACAGTGCTGCTACGCCTCAGTCCACCCCCGTCACTACCATACAGTAGCTGCTACCACCGTCACTACCATACAGTAGCTGCTACCACCGTCACTACCATACAGTAGCTGCTACCACCGTCACTACCATACAGTAGCTGCTGCCACCGTCACTACCATACAGTAGCTGCTACCACCGTCACTACCATACAGTAGCTGCTACCACCGTCACTACCATACAGTAGCTGCTACCACCGTCACTACCATACAGTAGCTGCTACCACCGTCACTACCATACAGTAGCTGCTACCACCGTCACTACCATACAGTAGCTGCTACCACCGTCACTACCATACAGTAGCTGCTACCACCGTCACAACATCAGTAGCTGCTACCACCGTCACTACCATACAGTAGCTGCTACCACCGTCACTACCATACAGTAGCTGCTACCACCGTCACTACCATACAGTAGCTGCTACCATCACTACCATACAGTAGCTGCTACCACCGTCACTACCACACAGTAGCTGCTGCCACCGTCACTACCACACAGTAGCTGCTGCCACCGTCACTACCACACAGTAGCTGCTACCACCATCACTACCACATAGTAGCTACCACCATCACTACCACACAGTAGCTGCTACCACCATCACTACCACATAGTAGCTACTAACATCACTACCACAGTAGCTGCTACCACCGTCACTACCACACAGTAGCTGCTACCACCATCACTACCACACAGTAGCTGCTACCACCTCACTACCATACAGTAACTGCTACCACCTCACTACCAACAGTAGCTGACCTACCACCAGTACACCTACCACACAGTAGCTGCTACCACCGTCACTACCACACAGTAGCTGCTGCCACCGTCACTACCACACAGTAGCTGCTACCACCGTCACTACCACACAGTAGCTGCTACCACCATCACTACCACACAGTAGCTGCTACCACCATCACTACCACACAGTAGCTCTACCACCATCACTACCACACGTAGCCTGCACATCACTCCACGGGTGCTCCACTCACTCCACAGTAGCTGCTACCACCATCACTACCACACAGTAGCTGCTACCACCATCACTACCACACAGTAGCTGCCCACCGTCACTACCAACAGTAGCTGCTACCACCATCACTACCACACAGTAGCTGCTACCACCGTCACTACCACACAGTAGCTGCTACCACCATCACTACCACAGTAGCTGCTACCACCATCACTACCACACAGTAGCTGCTGCCACCGTCACTACCACACAGTAGCTGCTACCACCATCACTACCACACAGTAGCTGCTACCACCATCACTACCACACAGTAGCTGCTACCACCATCACTACCACACAGTAGCTGCTACCACCATCACTACCACACAGTAGCTGCTACCACCATCACTACCACACAGTAGCTGCTACCACCATCACTACCACACAGTAGCTGCTGCCACCATCACTACCACACAGTAGCTGCTCCACCATCACTACCACACAGTGCTGCTCCACCATCACTACACACGAGCTGCTCCACCATCACTCCACACACTACCACACAGTAGCTGCTACCATCACTCCACACAGTAGCTGCTCCACCATCACTACCACACAGTGCTGCTACCACCTCACTACCACACAGTAGCTGCTACCACCATCACTACCACAGTGCTGCTACCACCGTCCTCCACGTACTCTACCACCTCACTACCACAGTACTGCTACCACCTCACTACCACACAGTGCTGCTACCACCTCACTACCACACAGTAGCTGCTCCACCATCACTACCACAAGTAGCTGCTACCACCATCACTACCACACAGTGCTGCTACCACCATCACTCCACACAGTGCTGCTCCACCATCCTACCACACAGTAGCTACACCTCACTACCACACAGTGCTGCTCCACCATCACTACCACACAGTAGCTGCTACCATCACTACCACACAGTAGCTCTCACCTCACTACCCACAGTAGCTGCTCCACCATCACTACCACACAGTACTGCTCCACCATCACTACCACACAGTAGCTGCTACCATCCTCCACCAGTAGCTGCTCCACCATCACTACCACACAGTAGCTGCTCCACCATCACTACCCACAGTAGCTGCTCCACCATCACTACCACGTCTGCTACCCCATCCTACACACAGTGTACCACTCACTACACACAGTAGCTGCTACCACCATCACTACCACACAGTAGCTGCTACCACCATCACTACCACACAGTAGCTACCACCTCACTACACACAGTGCTCCACCATCCTACCACAAGTAGCTGTCCACCATCACTCCACAATGCTGCACCACCATCACTACCACACAGTAGCTACTACACACAGTAGCTGCTCCACCATCACTACCACACAGTACTGCTACCACCATCACTACCACACAGTAGCTGCTACCACCATCACTACCACACAGTGCTGCTACCACCATCACTACCACACAGTAGCTCTCCAATCACTACCACACAGTAGCTGCTCCACCATCACTACCACACAGTGCTGCTACCACCATCACTACCACACATGCTGCTACCACCATCACTACCACGTACTGCTCCACCATCACTACCACACAGTAGCTGCTACCACCATCACTACCACACAGTGCTGCTACCACCATCACTACCACACAGTCTGCTCCACCATCACTACCACACAGTAGCTCTCCACCATCACTACCACACAGTAGCTGCTACCACCATCACTACCACACAGTAGCTGCCCACCATCACTCCACACAGTAGCTCTCCACTCACTACCACACAGTGCTGCTCCACCACACTACACAGGCTGCTCACCTCACACCACACAGTGCTGCCCACCTACAGTCACTACCAACAGTAGCTGCTACCACCGTCACTACCATACAGTAGCTGCTGCCACCGTCACTACCATACAGTAGCTGCTACCACCGTCACTACCATACAGTAGCTGCTACCACCGTCACAACAATACAGTAGCTGCTACCACCGTCACTACCATACAGTAGCTGCTACCACCGTCACTACCATACAGTAGCTGCTACCACCGTCACTACCATACAGTAGCTGCTACCATCACTACCATACAGTAGCTGCTGCCACCGTCACTACCAACAGTAGCTGCTCACCGTCACTACCACACAGTAGCTGCTGCCAGTCACTACACACAGTAGCTGCTACCACCTCACTACCACATAGTAGCTACCACTATCACTACCACACAGTAGCTGCTACCACCATCACTACCACATAGTAGCTACTAACATCACTACCACAATAGCTGCTGCCACCGTCACTACCACACAGTAGCTGTTAACACCATCACTACCACACAGTAGCTGCTACCACTATCACTACCACACAGTAACTGCTACCACCATCACTACCACACATTAGCTGATACCACCATCACTACCACACAGTAACTGCTACCACCGTCACTACCACACAGTAACTGCTGCCACCGTCACTACCACACAGTAGCTGCTGCCACCGTCACTACCACACAGTAGCTGCTGCCACCATCACTACCACACAGTAGCTGCTACCACCATCACTACCACACAGTAGCTACTGACCGACACAGGTACACTCCTACGACAATTACACTACCATCCACTTACCTTAAAACGCGCTCATACTGTATACTTTGTGTGTGTACTCAACTAATTGTGGATGCAGGGGCCGATTCACAGCTCCTGACCCCGTCTCTTCACTGGTGGCTACTAGGTCCACACACTCCCTGCTGCATGAGCTTTATCATACCTCTTCTTAAAGCTATGTATGGTACCTGCCTCCACTACCTCACTTTCCAGACTATTCCACTTCCCTCCCACTCTATGACTGAATAAATACTTCCTAACATCCCTGTGACTCATCCGAGTCTTCAACTTCCAACTGTGACCACTTGTTGCTGTGTCCCATCTTTAGAACATCTTGTCTCTGTTCACCTTGTCGATTCCTTTCAGTATTATGAATGTCGTTATCATGTCCCCCCCTGTCCCACCTGTCCTCCAGTGTCGTCAGGTCGAGTTCTCTCAACCTCTCCTCGTAGGACATGCCTCCTAGCTACGGGTGTTAGTCTCGGTTGCAAACCTTTGCATTTTCTATAGTTTCCTGACGTGCTTGGCCAGGTGGGGGTTCCAAACTGGAGCTGTATACTTCAATATGGTCCTGACGAATACGGTGTACAGGGTCCGGTACGACTTCTTACTAAGATGTCGGAATGCTATTCCTATTTTGACACATCTAAGTCCATCCAGAGTGACCAGGGTACTACGTTTACCGCCAAAGCATTTAGGGAAGCATTAACTATTTAGAAATAACTCACGAATTATCCACTGCCTATCATCTTCAGTCCCAGGCGCCTTGGAAAGATTTCATCGCCAGTCGCCCATATGCTGCAGCAGTTATTTGGTTGGCGTGCGGGTTAGGAGATGTGCTCGGTATTATACACACTCCAAGATCCTTTTCCTTGAGCGAGGTTTGTAGTCTTTGGCCCCCTAGACTGTACTCTGTCTGCGGTCTTTTTTTGCCTTTCCCCGATCTTTATGACTTTGCACTTGGTAGGGTTGAACTCCATGAGCCAGTTGCTGGATCAGGCCTGTAGCCTGTCCAGATCCCTCTGTCGTTCTGCCTCATCCTCCTCCGATTGAATTCTCATTAACTTCACATCGTCTACAAACAGGAACACTTCTGAGTCTATTCCTTCCGTCATGTTATTCACATATACCAGGAACAGCACCAGTCTTAGGACTGACCCCTGTGGAACTCCGCTCGTCACAGGCGCCCACTCTGACACCTTGTCACGGGAAGGCTGCTGCATTCCCGTCAGGTATTCTCTGATCCATTGCAGTCCTTTCCCTGTTATACCTGCCCGGTCCTCCAGCTTTTGCAATAGTCTCTTGTGTGGAACTGTATAAAAAGCCTTCTTACAGTCCAAGAAAACGCAGTCTACCCCTCCCCCCCTCTCTCTCTCTCCCCCCCTCTCTCTCTCTCTCTCTCTCCCCTCTCTCTCTCTCTCTCTCCCCCCTCTCTCTCTCTCTCTCTCCCCCCCCTCTCTCTCTCTCGTCTTACTGATCACCTTATCACAAAACTCTAGTAGGTTTTTGACACAGGATTTCCCGTCTCTGAATCCGTGCTGGTTTTGGTGTATAAGCTCATTCCTTTCTAGGTGCTCCACCACTCTTCTCCTGATAATCTTCTCCGTGACTTTGCATACATGTCAGTGACACTAGTCTGTAAATTAATGCTGCATGTGTGTTTTATTATATAATATACACAGCCAGACTACATTCTCTGAGTCTGGCTGTGTATATTATATAATAAACACTGATACCGAGTTTGCAGGTTCGAATCCTCCTGTGGACAGAGAATGTTTGTAAATAATTTCTCCCATTTGTGAATTAAGCATATATATATATATATATATATATATATATATATATATATATATATATATATATTTATATATATATATATATATATATATATACAGTTACCGGTTTACGATGGTCCAAACTCACCTTTATGTAAGTTTATTTTTTAAATGCTTTGTAAGTGTAATTTTGGTCTAAAAGGACTATCTATTTTACAACATTTTAGAGATAAATTGTTTGGTAATGGCACTTGAACAGCATTCTGAATGAAAAATATCGTAAACCGGGGTACCACTGTATATATAAAGTCCTTTCTAACATATATAAAATTAAGTCATTTCTAAAAATTTATACGTTTATAGATTTATTTTTTACATTTATGAAAAAATTAATAATTTTGTACCAAAAGTACCTTAGAAAACTTACCTAACCTAATCCAACTAAATATATTTTAGACAAGTTTACAATAATTTAATAATAAACAAACAATTAAATATATAATTTTTTCGTTAGGTTCAGAACGATTTTTGCGAAATTATTGCATACACAAATTTTCGCTTTCTTTATTCGGCAAGAAGAACGTTGCTATTAAAGCCAAAATAGCAAGATTTACCTATTCGGCACATTTTATATAAATACACACAGACATATGATGAGAGAGAGAGAGAGAGAGAGAGAGAGAGAGAGAGAGAGAGAGAGAGAGAGAGAGCTGGAGCTGGGGAAGATTAGGAAACAACTTCACCTGTGTTGACACTTGGTACACTATACCTACTGCATCTGTCAGCTCTCCCCACACCTGCCTTCTACTACCCCACACCTGCCCTGCATCTCTCAGCCCTGTTCCACACCTGCTCCCCACCAGACAAAACACACCAGACAAAACATGAAAACTGGTGAAGAGAACACAATTGTGAATAGACGAGATACCGGTAAACAAACTACCATTGTGTGTGTGTGTGTGTGTGCGTGTGAGAGAGAGAGAGAGAGAGAGTGGGGGCTGGTGGTGGACGAATGAAAGAGAGAAACCTAGGGAGAGGGTGTGGCTGGGAAGGTGGGTGAGGGAGAGTCTGGGATGGTGGGGGCTGGATGAGGGAGAGGCTGGGAAGGTGGGTGCTGGGTGAGGGTGAGTCTGGGAAAGTGGGGGCTGGATGAGAGAGAGGCTGGGAAGGTGGGGCTGGGTGAGGGCGGGGGCTGTGTAAGAATGGGGGCTGAGTAAGGGTGGGGGCTACGTTAGGGTGGGGGCTGGGTGATGGGTAACTTAGGTTCACACACACAAAAACAAATTATATAGAAATCAGTGGTGGAGAGCAGCGTCCACCTTTCCACAAGCACCCTCTCCCCTCGCCTCCCCTCCTTCACCACACCATAAACACAGCTGGTTGATCCGGGAGAGTGAAAGCGACAGGAGAGACCAATGCTGACCTAGAATTACATTGTTTGGATGTAAAATGTTGGAGAGAGAATCAAACATTATGTTATAACAAAGATTACAGAGAGTAAGAGTATCAGTGAGCAGGAGCAGCAGTTGCAGCGGTTAGCAGCAGTGAGCAGCAGCGAGCAATATCAGCAGCAGAAGCAGCAGCTGCAAGCAATATCAGCAGAAGCTGCAGCTGCGAGCAGCACCAGCAGCAGCTGCGAGCAGCACCAGCAGCAGCTGCGAGCAGCACCAGCAGCAGCTGCGAGCAGCACCAGCAGCAGCTGCGAGCAGCACCAGCAGCAGCTGCGAGCAGCACCAGCAGCAGCAAGACAGTTATAACAGCCAGCACGTGACAACTCGGGAAAACTCGTGCACACTGAGAAGCGACCTTGTCCCTCTCACTCTATCCTCAGGGTCATTTACCTTCACCTTCATGTTTTAACCAGTCTTATAATGGTGGCGTCAATAGCCTCTAAACCCGACCCTCGCACCACTTTTCAAATTGGCATGAACAGCGCTTTTCCACCAGTATTTCTCACTGTATGCTCAGTGACACACACAATCATGACTTGAACATCTCGAGAAAAACACGACAAAAAAATGTAAATTTCCTTTACAGTTTAAATTAACTGTTTTACATTAGACACATTAGAACAAAGTTATGAATTTTGAATACTATTTTAGTTTTGGTGATATTAACTCATGGTATCTTCAACCACAATAACGTGTCCCCTATCCCGGTTAAAAACAAAAGAGGAGAGTTATTAGATGGGAGTCGGAGGAATTGGGAAGATGGAGGGAATATTTTGAGGAATTGGTAAATGTTGATGAAGAGAGGGAAACTGGCTTCATGCTTTGGCCAGGGAGGTATAGCATCTTTTAGGATGGAGAGCCAGTTGTGAATGTGGGAGAGGTACGTGAGGCTGTGGGTAAAATAAAAGGGTTTAAAGCAGCTGAAATTGGTGGGATCAAAACAGAATTGTTAAAATCAGATACAGTTTCGGAGTGGTTGGTGCTTTTATAAGGACTGACAGAGGGTACATAGTTCCTTTGTATAAAGGCAAAGGGGACACAAGAGTAAGAATTATAGGGGAATAAGCCTGTTGAGTATACCTGGTAAGGTGTATGGTAGAGTTATTACTGAAAGAATTAAGAGTAAGACGGAGAGCAGGATGCAGATGGACAAGGAGGCTTTAGGAAGGGTAGAAGATATGTAGACCAAGTGTTTACAGTGAAGCATACAAGTGAACAGTATTTACATAAGGATAAAAGTTTTTGTTGCATTAATGGATTTGGAAAAGGCATATGATAGGGTGGATAGGGGAGCAATGTGGCAGATGTTGTAAGTGTATGGAACAAGTGGTAGGTTACTGAAAACAGCTAAGAGCTTTTACGAGGATAGTGAGGCTCAGATTAGGGTATGTAGGAGGGAGATTATTTTCCAGTAAAAGTAGGCCTTAGACAGGGATCCGTGATGTCACTATGGTTGTTTAATATATTTATAGATGTAAGAAGTGAATGTAGGGGTGTTGAGGCAAAGCGGGGGATTGCAAGATAAAGAATCTAACACAAAGTGGAAGTTGTCACGGTTGCTTTTTGCTAATGACACTGCTTTTGGGAGATTCGGAAGAGAAGTTGCAAAGGTTGGTGGATGAATTTGAGAGGATATGTAAAAGGATCAAGGTGAAAGATTGGGAGGGAGTGTGGAGGAAGTGAATGTATTTAGATATTGGGGAGTGGACTTGTCAGCAGATGGGTTTATGAAAGAAGAGTTGAACCATAGAACTGACGAGGAAGGCGGGGAAAGACAAGTGGTGCTTACAGGAATCTGTGGAGACAAAGAACGTTATCCATGGAGGCAAAATGGGGAATGTATGAGAGTATAGTGTTACCAACGCTCTTATATGTGTGTGAAGCATGGGTGTTAAATGTTGCAGCGAGGAGGAGGCTGGAGGCAGTGGAGATGTCGTGTCTTAGGGCAATGTGTGGTGTTAATATTATGCAGAGAATTCGTAGTTTGGATATTAGGAGGTGTAGGTTTACTAATGGTATTATCCAGAGGGCTGAAAATGGGTTATTGAGGTGGTTTGGACATTTAGAGAGGATGGAACACAATAGGATGACTTGTAGGGTATATAAATCTCTAGAGGGAAGGCAGGGTAGGGGGTGGTCCTAGGAAAGACTGGAGGGAGGGGGTTTTGTGTGAAAGGGGCTTAGATATCCAGCAAGCGGCGTGTGAGCGTGTTATATAGGAGTAGGCAAGTGGACTTTATGACTTGACGTGCTGTTGGAGTATGAGCAAGGTAACACGTATGAAGGGATTCAAGGAAACCAGTTAGCCGGACTTGAGTCCTGGAAGTGGAAAGTATAGTGCCTGTACTCTGAAGGAGGGGTGGGGATATCTGAATGAAGTTTTGAACTGTAGTATCGACGCCCCTCCAACAAGACAGTGATAGAGTGAATGATGATGAAAGTTATTTTTTTTAATCCTACCTCTGTGGGAGACGGCCGGTTTAATATATCTATAATTATATATATATATATATATATATATATATATATATATATATATATATATATATATATATATATATATATATAATTACACGCAATATTTGCCACAAATGCAAGAAATAGAGGTAAACATTTTCAAAGTAACTGTAGGGAAACACCCACTTTATCTTAGAATGTTGATATAGACAGAAATAGTTCACACCACTGAATGTACTGTACACTACAAGAAGTGTTGCGAACCTTGGTAACTGATACAGACAAATTGGTTTAGAAAGACACTTGAGTAAACTCTAGGATATATATGAAAACGTTGCAGGTTCTAAGATCTTGATCACTTCTAAAACACGAACATTAAAAAATGACAGTATACACAGGCGGAGGGTGAGATGTGACGCTGACATGAAAAATGACATGAAGACAAGTGAAGGTGGAGTCGGGTGTAGACCGCAGGTGAAGGTGGAGTGGGGTGTAGACAGCAGATGAAGGTGGAGTGGGGTGTAGACGGTAAGTGAAGTGTAAACCGCGGGTGAAGGTGGAGTTGGATGGAGACCGCTGAAGGTGGAGTTGGATGGAGACCGCAGAAGGTGGAGTTGGATGGAGACCGCAGAAGGTGGAGTTGGATGGAGACCGCAGAAGATGGAGTTGGATGGAGACCGCAGAAGGTGGAGTTGGATGGAGACCGCAGAAGGTGGAGTGGGATGGAGACCGCAGAAGGTGGAGTGGGATGGAGACCGCAGAAGGTGGAGTTGGATGGAGACCGCAGAAGGTGGAGTTGGATGGAGACCGCAGAAGGTGGAGTTGGATGGAGACCGCAGAAGGTGGAGTGGGGTGTAGACGGTAAGTGGAGTGGGGTGTAAACTGCGGGTGAAGGTGGAGTAGGGTGTAGACGGTGAGGGTGGAGTGGGGTGGAGACCGCAGGTGAAGGTGGAGTGGGGTGTAGACGGTAAGTGGAGTGGGGTGTAAACTGCGGGTGAAGGTGGAGTAGGGTGTAGACGGTGAGGGTGGAGTGGGGTGGAGACCGCAGGTGAAGGTGAGTGGGGTGTAGACGGTAGGGAGTGGGTGTAAACGCGGTGAAGGTGGAGTAGGGTAGACGGTGAGGTGGAGTGGGGTGGAGACGGTGAGTGGGGTGGAGAGGTGGGTGGGGTGAGACGCGTGAGGTGGAGGGGTGGGAGGGTGGAGGGATGCGGTGAGGTGGAGTGGGGTGGAGACCGCAGGTGGAGTGGGGTGGAGACCGCAGGTGAAGGTGGAGTGGGGTGGAGACCGCAGGTGAGTGGAGGGTGGAGACCGCAGGTGGAGTGGGGTGGAGACCGCAGGTGAAGGTGGAGTGGGGTGGAGACCGCAGGTGAAGGTGGAGTGGGGTGTATACCATAGGTGGTGAAGGAGGAAGAAAGGAGGTATTCGGGCACGCGTGACCTGCTCCCCTCAGGAAAAAAAATCACCCCACACCTGTACCCCAGCTGCCCCTCCCACATATGTTGTACGCCGGCTACCCCCCCCCCCACATCTGCTGCACCCCAGCTGCCCCTTCCACATCTGCACCCAGGAGCTATGACTCGACCCCTGCAACCACAATTAGGCGAGTACACCTGTACCCCAGCTGTCCCTCCAACACCTGTCCCTCCCACACACCTGCGGTACCGCAGCTGCCCGTCCCACATCTGCAACACAACACAAAACAACCACCAAGTTCCAGCACTAATTTACATATGTCGCGTTAGTACGGCAAGTTATATCAAGGAAGTTGTCTTAACTAGCGCAGTTATTATTAGTGAGTACAGCACCATGAATGGTTGTTAACTAGCGCAGTTATTATTAGTGAGTACAGCACCATGAATGGTTGTTAACTAGCGCAGTTATTATTAGTGAGTACAGCACCATGAATGGTTGTTAACTAGCGCAGTTATCATTAGTGAGTACAGCACCATGAATGGTTGTTAACTAGCGCAGTTATTATTAGTGAGTACAGACACCATGAATGAGTTGTTAACTAGCGCAGTTATTATTAGTGAGTACAACACCATGAATGGTTGTTAACTAGCGCAGTTATTATTAGTGAGTACAGCACCATGAATGGTTGTTAACTAGCGCAGTTATTATTAGTGAGTACAACACCATGAATGGTTGTTAACTAGCGCAGTTATTATTAGTGAGTACAGCACCATGAATGGTTGTTAACTAGCGCAGTTATTATTAGTGAGTACAGCACCATGAATGGTTGTTAACTAGCGCAGTTATTATTAGTGAGTACAGCACCATGAATGGTTGTTAACTAGCGCAGTTATTATTAGTGAGTACAACACCATGAATGGTTGTTAACTAGCGCAGTTATTATTAGTGAGTACAGCACCATGAATGGTTGTTAACTAGCGCAGTTATTATTAGTGAGTACAGCACCATGAATGGTTGTTAACTAGCGCAGTTATTATTAGTGAGTACAGCACCACGAATGGTTGTTAACTAGCGCAGTTATTATTAGTGAGTACAGCACCATGAATGGTTGTTAACTAGCGCAGTTATTATTAGTGAGTACAGCACCATGAATGGTTGTTAACTAGCGCAGTTATTATTAGTGAGTACAGCACCATGAATGGTTGTTAACTAGCGCAGTTATTATTAGTGAGTACAGCACCATGAATGGTTAACTAGCGCAGTTATTATTAGTGAGTACAGCACCATGAATGGTTGTTAACTAGCGCAGTTATTATTAGTGAGTACAGCACCATGAATGGTTGTTAACTAGCGCAGTTATTATTAGTGAGTACAGCACCATGAATGGTTGTTAACTAGCGCAGTTATTATTAGTGAGTACAGCACCATGAATGGTTGTTAACTAGCGCAGTTATTATTAGTAGTACAGCACCATGAATGGTTGTTAACTAGCGCAGTTATTATTAGTGAGTACAGCACCATGAATGGTTGTTAACTAGCGCAGTTATTATTAGTGAGTACAGCACCATGAATGGTTGTTAACTAGCGCAGTTATTATTAGTGAGTACAGCACCATGAATGGTTGTAACTAGCGCAGTTATTATTAGTGAGTACAGCACCATGAATGGTTGTTAACTAGCGCAGTTATTATTAGTGAGTACAGCACCATGAATGGTTGTTAACTAGCGCAGTTATTATTAGTGAGTACAGCACCATGAATGGTTGTTAACTAGCGCAGTTATTATTAGTGAGTACAGCACCATGAATGGTTGTTAACTAGCGCAGTTATTATTAGTGAGTACAGCACCATGAATGGTTGTTAACTAGCGCAGTTATTATTAGTGAGTACAGCACCATGAATGGTTGTTAACTAGCGCAGTTATTATTAGTGAGTACAGCACCATGAATGGTTGTTAACTAGCGCAGTTATTATTAGTGAGTACAGCACCATGAATGGTTAACTAGCGCAGTTATTATTAGTGAGTACAGCACCATGAATGGTTGTTAACTAGCGCAGTTATTATTAGTGAGTACAGCACCATGAATGGTTAACTAGCGCAGTTATTATTAGAGTACAGCACCACGAATGGTTGTTAACTAGCGCAGTTATTATTAGTGAGTACAGCACCATGAATGGTTGTTAACTAGCGCAGTTATTATTAGTGAGTACAGCACCATGAATGGTTGTTAACTAGCGCAGTTATTATTAGTGAGTACAGCACCATGAATGTGTTAACTAGCGCAGTTATTATTAGTGAGTACAGCACCATGAATGGTTGTTAACTAGCGCAGTTATTATTAGTGAGTACAGCACCATGAATGGTTAACTAGCGCAGTTATTATTAGTGAGTACAGCACCATGAATGGTTGTTAACTAGCGCAGTTATTATTAGTGAGTACAGCACCATGAATGGTTGTTAACTAGCGCAGTTATTATTAGTGAGTACAGCACCATGAATGGTTGTTAACTAGCGCAGTTATTATTAGTGAGTACAGCACCACGAATGGTTGTTAACTAGCGCAATCATTAGTGAGTACAGCACCATGAATGGTTAACTAGCGCAATCATTAGTGAGTACAGCACCACGAATGGTTAACTAGCGCAATAATTAGTGAGTACAGCACAACGAATGGTTAACTAGCGCAATCATTAGTGAGTACAGCACAACGAATGGTTAACTAGCGCAATCATTAGTGAGTACAGCACAACGAATGGTTAACTAGCGCAATCATTAGTGAGTACAGCACAACGAATGGTTAACTAGCGCAATCATTAGTGAGTACAGCACCATGAATGGTTAACTAGCGCAGTTATTATTGAGTACAGCACCATGAATGGTTGTTAACTAGCGCAATCATTAGTGCAGACACAACACTAGTTAACAAGGTCACACTAGGTCTCAACCATTTAAACCCCACCTACCTCTAACTCCCAACATGAGACGTGGGTGGTGTACATACATTCTGCCCCACACCCCATCCTGCCCCACTCCATTCCTGCCCCACTCCCACATTCCTGCCCCCACTCCCACATTCCTGCCCCCACTCCCACATTCCTGACCCACATTCCCCCCACTCCCACATTCCTGCCCCCACTCCCACATTCCTGCCCCCACTCCCACATTCCTGCCCCACTCCCACTTCCTGCCCCACTCCCACATTCCTGCCCCCACTCCCACATTCCTGCCCCCACTCCACATTCCTGCCCCCACTCCCACATTCCTGCCCCCACTCCCACATTCCTGCCCCCCCCACATTCCTGCCCCCACCCCACTTCCTGCCCCCACTCCCACATTCCTGCCCCCACTCCCACATTCCTGCCCCCACTCCCACCCACCCCACATTCCTGACCCACTTCCTCTCACGCACGTGGTCACAAAAATCAGCCACGAGACAGTGTCGTAATCAATATGAGAGAGGGGGGGAGGGAAGATGTGAAAGGGGAAACTTGGGTGGGGTAGGATACGAGTCTTAGGAGGGAAGGAAGGGTATGATGACGAGAGAAGGAATGGTAGGGAGGGAACAAGAGAGGAAGGCAGGGTATTAAGAAGGGAGCTCTGCAGGTGGTGGGCAGGAGGGCAGGTGAGCCCACACTGGCAGGTGAGAGGTGGTGCAGCAGGCCGGGCACTTGCCCACCCAGCACCGGGCACGCGCCTCAACCCTCATTGGTGGAGACTCCCGTGGGGGCGGAGCCTCCCCCCCCTCTACATCTCGCAACCCCCGCCTTCTTTGTACATTGTTCACCTAGCAGTAAATAGGTACCTGGCAGTTAGTACACTTTTCACCTAGCAGTAAATAGGTATCTGGCAGTTAGTATACTGTTCACCTAGCAGTAAATAAGTACCTGGCAGTTAGTACACTGTTCACCTAGCAGTAAATAGGTACCTGGCTATTAGTACAATATTCATTTAGCCGTAAATAGGTACATGTGTACTAAGACCCAGCAAGCACACTGTACTAAGACCCAGCCAGCACACTGTACTAAGACCCAGCCAGTACACTGTACTAAGACCCAGCCAGTACACTGTACTAAGACCAGCCAGTACACTAAGCCACCAGTAACTGTATTAGATCCAGCCAGTACACTGTACTAAGATCCAGCCAGTACACTGTACTAAGATCCAGCCAGTACACTGTACTAAGATCCAGCCAGTACACTGTACTAAGATCCAGCCAGTACACTGTACTAAGATCCAGCCAGTACACTGTACTAAGATCCAGCCAGTACACTGTACTAAGATCAGCCAGTACACTGTACTAAGATCCAGCCAGTACACTGTACTAAGATCCAGCCAGTACACTGTACTAAGATCCAGCCCGTACACTGTACTAGATCAGCCAGTACTGTACTAAGATCCAGCCAGTACACTGTACTAGATCACCTACACTGTACTAAGATCCAGCCAGTGCACTGTACTAAGATCCAGCCAGTGCACTGTACTAAGATCCAGCCAGTACACTGTACTAAGATCCAGCCAGTACACTGGATTCATTGCAGTGTCAAATATACACATTTGACGATATTCACCACAGTGATATTTTGACGTTGATCAGGACTTTACGAGGCAAGATAACACCGCATCAGAACAGAGGAACAAGCACTACTGTAGGCCTGCTGGCCCATGCTTGACAGGTCTTAGGCAAACTGAAATCACTCCTTGTGACAAGAAGCTTGACAGGCAGACTGTGCAAAATACCCTCAATGACAAGCCGAGGTGAGAGGTATACACCAAGGAAACTCAAAAAGTATTAGATTACCAAGACTTATAATAATATATCTTTATTTACTACAAGTACAAGGTATACAGGCCTAGCTGACATCAATGACATACTACTATATAGAAAGCCGCTTGTTATGCTCAGCATTTCGGGCAAATTAGGTCAGTTTTGTCCCAGGATGCGACCCACACCCAATCGACTAACACCCAGGTACCCATTTTACTGATGGGTGAACAGAGACAACCGGTGTAAGGAAACACGTTTCCACCCCTTCGCCGAGGAATCGAACCCGGACCCTCACCGTGTGAAGCGAGAGCTTTTGCCACCAGGCCACGGAGCACCGGCCTTATTTACGCACGCTCCCTTCGTAAAAAGATTTACCAATAAACACCTGGGTGTCTTGATAAGGGAACCTGGCCGTCTTCATAGGGGAACTTGGTAAATTCTTAAAGTCAGCTCCTGATCAGCCGAGCTGTGGTTTATATGTTGGACTGTATGTGGCTGACACCAACAACCTGGTCGATAAGACCAGTAACTAGGGAGCCTGGTCTGGTACCGGGCCGTGGGGATTAGGGGGGGTGGTGACCCCTGAAATCTGGAAGGGGTTTTGGGAAGGTGGTGGTTGCGGTGAGGTTGGTGGAAAGTGGTTGAGGAGTGGTGGTGATTAAGGTAGCATTGTAAGAAGGTTGAAAAGGTTGTGGGAAGGTGTGGTACCTGTGGCAAGGTTGGAAGGGGTTATGTGAAGGTGGAAGTACTTGTGGTGAGGATGGTAAAAGGGGGGTTGTGTGAAGGTGGTGGTTGTGGTGAGGATGGTAAAAGGGGTGGTGGGAAATTGATGGTTTATGGGGTTATAGAAAGGTGTTGGTAGAAGGGGTGGTGGTGGTAGTAGTAGTGATGTTTACAGAGCACTCTGACCGGAGGAAGTTGAGGGAAGGGGGCGGTGATTGGGTGGTAGTTGGGGAGGGGGTAGAGGTGGTAGTTACGGGAATTGAGGGTGAAGGGAAGGATTGAGATTATGGGGTGAAGTTAAGAAGAGGATGAGTGGTGAGGGCTGGTGGGTGTGGGGGTAGTGGGTGTGGGGGTAGTGGGGTGGTGAGGATGGTGGGTGTGGGGGTGGTGAGGGATGGTGGGTGTGGGGTGGTGAGGGATGGTGGGTGTGGGGGTGGTGAGGATGGTGGGTGTGGGGGTGGTGAGGGATGGTGGGTGTGGGGGTGGTGAGGGATGGTGGGTGTGGGGGTGGTGAGGGATGGTGGGTGAGGGTGGTGAGGATGGTGGGTGTGGGCCCAGGTGGTGAGGGATGGTGGGTGTGGTGAGAGATGGTGAGTGTGGGGTGGTGAGTGTGGGGGTGGTGAGTGTGGGGGTGGTGAGTGTGGGGTGGTGAGTGTGGGGGTGGTGAGTGTGGGGGTGGTGAGTGTGGGGGTGGTGAGTGTGGGGGTGGTGAGTGTGGGGGTGGTGAGTGTGGGGGTGGTGAGTGTGGGGGTGGTGAGTGTGGGGGTGGTGAGGGATGGTGAGTGTGGGGGTGTTGAGGGATGGTGAGTGTGGGGGTGTTGAGGGATGGTGAGTGTGGAGGTGTTGAGGGATAGTGGAGGTGGGGATGGCGAGGGATAGTGCATATATTAGGAATGAGGTTAGGTAGGAGTTGAGGGACAGTGGGTAAGGATTAATTAAGGTTTGGTAAGGGGTAAGAGATGATAGTTAAGGATTGAGGGTGGGTAAGGAACAAGGGATAGTAGGTATGGGATGGTGTCCCACCAGGTGCACTACCATGTTAATTACTCCAACACACCTGCCCCGCACCCCCACCCCCACATCTCTACTGTACCATATTATTCCACCACCGTCCTCGTCTACCATCACAACCACCAGTGTCCTCTTCTACCATCACAACCACCAGTGTCCTCGTCTACCATCACAACCACCAGCGTCCTCGTCTACCATCACAACCACCAGCGTCCTCGTCTACCATCACAACCACCAGCGTCCTCGTCTACCATCACAACCACCAGCGTCCTCGTCTACCATCACAACCACCAGTGTCCTCGTCTACCATCACAACCACCAGTGTCCTCGTCTACCATCACAACCACCAGTGTCCTCGTCTACCATCACAACCACCAGTGTCCTCGTCTACCATCACAACCACCAGTGTCCTCGTCTACCATCACAACCCCAGTGTCCTCGTCTACCATCACAACCACCTGTGTCCTCGTCTACCAACACAACCACCTGTGTCCTCGTCTACCATCACAACCACCTGTGTCCTCGTCTACCATCACAACCACCTGTGTCCTCGTCTACCATCACAACCACCAGTGTCCTCGTCTACCATCACAACCACCAGTGTCCTCGTCTACCATCACAACCACCAGTGTCCTCGTCTACCATCACAACCACCAGTGTCCTCGTCTACCATCACAACCACCAGTGTCCTCGTCTACCACCACCACCACCACCAGTGTCCTCGCCTACCACCACCAGTGTCCTTGTCTACCACCACCACCACCAGTGTCCTCGTCTACCACCACCACCACCAGTGTCCTCGCACCACCACCACCAGTGTCCTCGTCTACCACCACCACCACCAGTGTCCTCGTCTACCACCACCACCACCAGTGTCCTCGTCTACCACCACCACCACCAGTGTCCTCGTCTACCACCACCACCACCAGTGTCCTCGTCTACCACCACCACCACCAGTGTCCTCGTCTACCACCACCACCACCAGTGTCCTCGTCTACCACCACCACCACCAGTGTCCTCGTCTACCACCACCACCACCAGTGTCCTCGTCTACCACCACCACCACCAGTGTCCTCGTCTACCACCACCACCAGTGTCCTCGTCTACCACCACCACCAGTGTCCTCGTCTACCACCACCACCAGTGTCCTCGTCTACCATCACCACCAGTGTCCTCGTCTACCATCACCACCAGTGTCCTCGTCTACCATCACCACCAGTGTCCTCGTCTACCATCACCACCAGTGTCCTCGTCTACCATCACCACCAGTGTCCTCGTCTACCATCACCACCAGTGTCCTCGTCTACCATCACCACCAGTGTCCTCGTCTACCATCACCACCAGTGTCCTCGTCTACCATCACCACCAGTGTCCTCGTCTACCATCACCACCAGTGTCTCGTCTACCATCACCACCAGTGTCCTCGTCTACCATCACCACCAGTGTCCTCGTCTACCATCACCACCAGTGTCCTGTCTACCATCACCACCAGTGTCTCGTCTACCATCACCACCAGTGTCCTTGTCTACCATCACCACCAGTGTTCTTGTCTACCATCACCGTGTCCTGTCTACCATCACCACCAGTGTCCTCGTCTACCATCACCACCAGTGTCCTTGTCTACCATCACCACCAGTGTTCTTGTCTACCATCACCACCAGTGTCCTTGTCTACCACCACCACGGGGGGGCCAGGAGCTATGACTCGATCCCTGCAACCACAACTCGATGAGTACATCAGTCACCACAACTAGACAAGTTCACCATACAGTGGTGATCACACATCACATTTCTAAATTATCACAAGAAATACTACACAATTTTATTCACGTTATAGTCATCATACTGCACCATCATCACCACAACAATACAATCACTGCCACCACAACAATACAATCACCATCACAATTCAATCACCACAACAATACAATCACCATCACAATACAATCACCATTACAATACAATCATCACAATCCTATCACCACAATCCCATCATCACACTACACCATGACACCAGAACATTATACTATCACCACATAACTAGTATCACCATAACTACCATCCCCATAAGACAACCTATATACGTCAAGGCGCACACTCAGGTAAATGTCGTGACGTCACCAACTTTCACTATTTTCCCCACCCCTCCCCCAGCACCACCGTGGTCACTACTCTCCCCCAGCACCACCGTGGTCACTACTCTCCCCCAGCACCACCGTGGTCACTCTCTCCCCAGCACCACCGTGGTCACTACTCTCCCCAGCACCACCGTGGTCACTCTCTCCCCAGCACCACCGTGGTCACTACTCTCCCCAGCACCACCGTGGTCACTCTCTCCCCCAGCACCACCGTGGTCACTCTCTCCCCCTGCCCCAGCACCACCGTGGTCACTCTCTCCCCAGCACCACCGTGGTCACTACTCTCCCCAGCACCACCGTGGTCACTCTCTCCCCAGCACCACCGTGGTCACTACTCTCCCCAGCACCACCGTGGTCACTCTCTCCCCAGCACCACCGTGGTCACTACTCTCCCCAGCACCACCGTGGTCACTACTCTCCCCAGCACCACCGTGGTCACTACTCTCCCCAGCACCACCGTGGTCACTACTCTCCCCCAGCACCACCGTGGTCACTACTCTCCCCCAGCACCACCGTGGTCACTACTCTCCCCCAGCACCACCGTGGTCACTACTCTCCCCCCGCACCACCGTGGTCACTACTCTCCCCAGCACCACCGTGGTCACTACTCTCCCCAGCACCACCGTGGTCACTACTCTCCCCAGCACCACCGTGGTCACTCTCTCCCCAGCACCACCGTGGTCACTACTCTCCCCAGCACCACCGTGGTCACTACTCTCCCCAGCACCACCGTGGTCACTACTCTCCCCAGCACCACCGTGGTCACTACTCTCCCCCAGCACCACCGTGGTCACTACTCTCCCCCAGCACCACCGTGGTCACTACTCTCCCCCAGCACCACCGTGGTCACTACTCTCCCCCAGCACCACCGTGGTCACTACTCTCCCCCAGCACCACCGTGGTCACTACTCTCCCCCAGCACCACCGTGGTCACTACTCTCCCCAGCACCACCGTGGTCACTCTCTCCCCAGCACCACCGTGGTCACTACTCTCCCCAGCACCACCGTGGTCACTCTCTCCCCAGCACCACCGTGGTCACTACTCTCCCCCAGCACCACCGTGGTCACTACTCTCCCCAGCACCACCGTGGTCACTACTCTCCCCCAGCACCACCGTGGTCACTCTCTCCCCAGCACCACCGTGGTCACTCTCTCCCCAGCACCACCGTGGTCACTACTCTCCCCAGCACCACCGTGGTCACTACTCCCCTCCCCAGCACCACCGTGGTCACTCTCTCCCTCCCCAGCACCACCGTGGTCACTCTCTCCCCTCCCCAGCACCACCGTGGTCACTACTCTCCCCTCCCCCAGCACCACCGTGGTCACTACTCTCCCCTCCCCAGCACCACCGTGGTCACTACTCTCCCCCTCCCCAGCACCACTGTGGTCACTACTCTCCCCTCCCCAGCACCACTGTGGTCACTACTCTCCCCTCCCCCAGCACCCCCTGTGGTCACTACTCTCCCCTCCCCAGCACACGTGGTCACTACTCTCCCCTCCCCCAGCACCACTGTGGTCACTACTCTCCCTCCCCAGCACACTGTGGTCACTACTCTCCCTCTCCCCAGCACTGTGGTCACTACTCTCCCCTCCCCCACACTGTGGTCACTACTCTCCCTCTCCCCCACTGTGGTCACTACTCTCCCTCTCCCCCACTGTGGTCACTACTCTCCCTCTCCCCACTGTGGTCACTATCTCCCTCCCTTACTCTTCCCCTCACTGTGGTCACTACTCCCCTCTCCCCCACTGGTCACTCCCCCCCTTCCTCAAGTTTCCCCACAATGATCTCCCCTCACCACACCGTGCGGGGCCTTCCTGAATCTGCACTCATTGTATATCAGCGTCACCACTACCAGAGGGGAGGGAGATTGGTTGGAGGAGATGAGTGAGGAATAAGTGTAAGGAGTGTGTGTTAGAGTAAGGACATAGTGGAGAGGGGGATGAGAGAGGAGGTGGGAGAGAGGGTGATGGAGAGAGTGGAAGAGTGGGTGAGTGTAGAGGAGTGTGGAAGAGAGGGGAGTGTGAGAGTGTGGAGAGGGAGTGTGAAAGTAGTGTGGAAGAGAGGGTGATGTGAGAGAGTGTGGGAGAGGGAGGTGAGAGAGTGTGGAGAGAGGAGTGTGAGAGGAGTGTGGAGAGAGGGTGAGTGTGAGAGGAGTGTGGGAGAGAGGGTGAGTGTGAGAGGAGTGTGGAGAGAGGGTGAGTGTGAGAGGAGTGTGGGAGAGAGGGTGAGTGTGAGAGGAGTGTGGAGAGAGGGTGAGTGTGAGAGGAGTGTTGGAGAGAGGGTGAGTGTGAGAGTGTGGGAGAGAGGGTGAGTGTGAGAGGAGTGTGGGAAAGAGTGTGAGAGAAGTGTGGGAGAGAGGGTGAGTGTGGGAGAGAGTGTGAGAGAAGTGTGGGAGAGAGGGTGAGTGTGAGAGGAGTGTGGGAGAGAGGGTGAGTGTGAGGGAGGAGGTGGTGGAGTGTGGGAGAGGGGGAGTGTGGAGAGAGGGAGTGTGGAGAGAGAGGGAGTGTGGAGAGAGGGTGAGTGTGGAGAGAGGGAGTGTGGAAGAGGGAGTGTGAGAGAGAGGGAGTGTGAGAGAGAGGGAGTGTGAGAGAGAGGGAGGTGGAGAGAGAGGGAGTGTGAGAGTGAGGGAGTGTGAGAGAGGAGGGAGTGTGAGAGAGGGAGTGTGAGAAGGAGTGTGGAGAGAGGAGTGTGAGAGGGAGTGTGAGGAGAGGAGGGAGTGTGAGAGGGGGAGTGGAGAGGAGTGTGAAGTGTGGGGGGGGTGTGAAGGAGTGTGGAAGAGAAGGTGGGAGTGTGAAAGGAGTGTGGAAGAGAGGGCGAGGTGGAGG
This sequence comes from Cherax destructor, assembly GCA_009830355.1. Classification (NCBI taxonomy): domain Eukaryota; kingdom Metazoa; phylum Arthropoda; class Malacostraca; order Decapoda; family Parastacidae; genus Cherax; species Cherax destructor. Next base: position 98,602 of record WNWK01000381.1, read on the forward strand.
AGGAGTGGAAGAGAGAGGCGAGTGTGAGAGGAGTGTGGAAGAGAGGGCGAGTGTGAGAGGAGTGTGGAAGAGAGGGCGAGTGTGAGAGGAGTGTGGAAGAGAGGGCGAGTGTGAGAGGAGTGTGGAAGAGAGGGCGAGTGTGAGAGGAGTGTGGAAGAGAGGGCGAGTGTGAGAGGAGTGTGGAAGAGAGTGTGAGTGTGAGAGGGTGTGAGTGTGAGGGGTGTGTGTGTGTACTTACCTGTATGTGGGCGCCGGGATTGGTCACAGCTCCTGGCCCCTCTAAACTGGCCGCTACTGGGTTCGTTCTCTCCTGGCTTCGAAAGCCTTAACATTCCTCTTTTTAAAGCTATGTATGGATCCTGCCTCTACCAATCCACTGTCCAGGTCGTTCCACTAATTGACCACTAAGACTGAAGAAATACTTCCTAACATCCCAGTGACATATCCGTGTTTTTAACTTTCAAATGTGCCCTCGTGTTCCTGTTTCCCGCCTTTTGAATAGTGGATCCCTTTCCATCCTATCAAATCCTCTCAGTATTTTGTACGTTATCCTAATATCACCCCGGGTCTTTCTTTCCTCTAATATCGTCAGGTTTAACGCCTTCAACCTCTCCTCATAGCAGATGCCTTTTAACTCTGAGACTATCCTTGTTGCTAACCTCTGCACTTTCTCCAGTTTCTCGACATGCTTGATCAGGTGTGGGTTCCACACTGGTGCTGCATACTCTAACATGGGCCTGACATATGTCGTATACAGTGTCGTGAACGACTCCTTACTTAGGGTCCTGAAAGCTAATCCTAGATTTACTGGACTAATCCGCTTGTTTAGAAGTATATCGCCTCGGGCGATATACTTGTTACAATGCTCACCCCGAGGTCCTCCTTCAGTGAGGTTTGTAGCCTTTGCCTCTCCCCCCCCCCCCGAGCCTGTACTTCGTGTGCGGTCTTTGTTCATCCTCAATTTTCAAAACTTTGGATTTGCTGGTGCTAAAGACTAGTAGCTAATTGTCAGACCAGACCAGAACTGTAACCTGTCCGGGTCCATTTGTAGTCTTTTCTGGTCCTCAACCTACCTGGAGGAGATTCCGAGGATCAATGCCCCCGCGGCCCGGTCCATGACCAGGCCCCCTGGTGGATCAGGGACTGATCAACGAGGCTGTTATTGCTGGTCGCACGTAGTCCAACGTACGAACCACAGCCCGGCTGATCTGGCACTGACTTTAGGTATCTGTCCAGTTCCCTCTTGAAGACAACCAGGGGCCTATTGGTAATTTCCCTTATGGCTAGTGGGAAGCTGTTGAGTCTTGGGCCCCGGGCACTTAGTGTTTACTCTTAGTGTACTAATGGCGCTCCTACTTTTCACTGGGGGTATGTTGCGTAGCCTGCCAAGTCCTTTGCTTTCGTAGAAAGTGATTTCTGTGTGCAGGTTAGGAACCAGTCCTTCCAGGTGTAGATTATGATGCATCTCTCTCGCCTGCGCTCCAGTGAGTACAAGTCAAGTGCTTCCAAGCGTTCCAAGTAGTTAAGGTGTTTGATGAAATTTATATGTGCAGTAATGGTTGTCTGTACATTCTCTAGATCTGCAATTTCACCTGCCTTGATGGGGATGTTAATGTACAGCAGTATTCCAGCTTAGAGAGAACAAGTGATTTAAAAAGGATCATCATTGGCTTGGCATCTCTTGTCTTGAATGTTTTCATTATCCATCCTATCAGTTTCCTTGCAGATGTGATAGTGGCACTGCTGTGATCCTTGAAGTTGAGATCCTCAGACATTACCACTCCCAGGTCTTTCACATTACTTTTCCGGTCTATTGTGTGATTAGAGTGTGTAGTATACTCTGTCCTAGCTATTATTTCGTCCAGTTCTCCATAACGGAGTAGTTGGAATTTGTCTTCATTGAACATCATATTGTTCTCCGTTGCCCATTGGAAAACTTGGTTTATATCTTCTTGGAGATTTGCCGTGTCCTCAGTGGATGACACTCGTGCAGATCCTAGTATTGTCTGCAAAGGATGATACGGTGCTATGGTTTACATATCTGTCTATGTCTGATATGAGGATGAGGAACAGGATAGGGGCGAGTACTGTGCCTTGTGGAACAGATCTCTTCACTATAACAGCTTCCGATTTAACTGTTTACCACTACTCTCCTGTTTATATTTTCCTCCGTTTCACATCTGCAAACAGGGATACCTCTGACTATCCCTTCCGTCATGTTCACGTAGACAAGAAACAGAAACGGTCTTAGTACCCATCCTTGTGGAACCCCACTCGACACATGTGCCCATTCCCACACCACCTGAACAAGAAAGTTTTCCTTCCTAGTAAACCTTGGTCCACTGTAATGCTTTCCTGGTATTACTCTACTCCAGGGGATGTATATCAGTGGTATTCAATACCGACAATGATTTAGATATGCATAAAATCTGGGTATCTTTACTTTTAGACGTTTTGCCATCCAGTAGCTTTATCAATACAATGGCATAATAGAAGTATATACAACAAACAGTTGAAGATGAGGTGGTTAGTCCCTCAGCCCAGGAGCAGGTGATGAGTACCGTAGTCTTGAAGAAACAAGCACAGGCAGCAAGGAATCTGGACGTGCAGCAGGCGAAGGCATTGTCAATGGTAGGAAGTAGGTCATGCCCAAGACTACGGTGCTCATCACCTGTTCCTGGGCTGAGGGACTGACTACCTCATCTTCCAATATTTGCTGTATATATTTCTATTATGGGAGAAAGGGGCTAGTAACCCTTTCTCCTGTATAAATTACTAAATTTAAAGAGAAAAGCTTTTTCGTTGTAGGTCACTCTGCCTCGGTGGGATACGGCCGGTTCATTGAAAAATAAAAATGTATTATGTCCATGTATTGTACTGATAAAAGGCACTGGATGGCGAAACGTCTACAAAGATACTCAAATGTTGCATGTGTGTCAAACTACAGCGAGGCACTACAGCTTTTGTCCCAGTCTCCTGCACGGTACCTTGTGAAGAGCTTTCTTAGTCCAAAAATGTGTGTGTAGGGGAGGGGGGTGTGGATAGGCGGAGAGGGGTGCGGGTTGAGTGGGGGTGCGTGTGGAGGTGCCAGTGGAGGGTGTGCCAGAGGGTGAAGAGGGTGCAGGAGGGGTGAGGGTGGAGGGTGAGGGTGCAGGAGGGGTGAGTGGAGAGGGTGCAAGAGGGGCAAGGGTTCGTGCCGTCGGGGCAGGGCAGGGGGTGCGAGCGGGCGGGGCAGGGGGTTCAGGCGTTGGGGGGTGCGTGTGGAGGGCGCGTGCCGCGTGCGGTGAGCCACAGAGCGTGACGCCACCTGTCAGCTGCGGCCACAGCATCTTAGGTCTTACTGCAGGGCGCAATACAGGTCACTCTCCCTTCCTTCACCACCCACTCTCTCTCTCCAACTACCCGCCCTCACTTCCCCCACTGGCCTTGTCCCCCCCCACTCCCCACCCTCGCACAAATCCATAATCACAGAATTAAAAAAAAAAAAAAAAAAAAACTTCAGAGTGACTCAGTATGGTGTAAGAGGAACGGCAGGTCCCGCCAGCCGGTTAACCTGACAACCAGAACACAACCAGCCACTTAACCAGATACCCAGAACACAACCAGCCACTTAACCAGATACCCAGAACACAACCAGCCGGTAATTTGCCAACCAAATTCCCGGCAAAGCGGTTAGCCTGTACTCGTGGAATGGGTTAACCTTGTGTTTGTAAAACTGTGAATGAAGACAGACTCTTTAAACTGTAATGGTGGCGCTCAGGCTGCGATATGTAACAACAGTCTTACAGGATACAGTCTGGTTCAGGCAGAGAGAACTGTTCTTGTATCCAGGAGCACAAACAACTATGGCTGTGTCAAGCAGCAAGACTTGTGTTGCGTCTTAAGATTAAATTTTTATTTACGTTTTGCCGGCGAAGCTTCTAGTTTATTGTGGACTCCATGTCCATCCTGCGGAGGGTAGCGCAAGAGCATATGGATACACAAACAGCCTAGGAACAGTGACTTTGTAAATGGTAGGACCGAAACGTTGTCGGGTTATTTGTGTATTGTTCCAGTCACGGTATTGTGTCTTTTTTGTTTTTTCTACTCTAAAGGAGTTAACAGCAGCACATCTGGGAACTTAGACTCAAGAAACCAGATGAAATATATTTCAGACTAGGAAATACTTGAAGCAGTGAGGAAGGCTACCACCAGCGTAGCCCACGTCTCAGTATAAACATCAACACTTGGCAGTATTCTGCAGATGCCTTCCGAGGTATCCTCACTAGTATAAACAGCTCTGAAAATACCGGAGTTTCCAAAAAAAATCTTAAATGTGAGCAGTTGACAGACACCGAGGAAACAGCGCTGGTTCAAGAAACAAGCCATGTCAAGAGGACTAAGATTTCTAGATTTTGCCACAGGAGATGCTAGTTTGTGCACCCTACAGCCACGTTGTGGGGGCAACACACACACACACACACACACACACACACACACACACAAAAGATGTAGAGTAGGTAATATCTTGGGGGAAACATCATAGCAGTCACTTAGCACTATAAGTGTCTTATAAACTACACTATACCCACACTACATCTTCCATTCACAGATCCAATATATAGAAAATCCTGAGATAGAAGGAAACTTCAACTATTTTTTTCCTTCAGTTCCAGGACGATATGGTCTTATTCAGGAATGGTAAATATCCTACCGCTGTAATATAAGATATACTTGAGAATCATAATTAACCCACACTTGCCAAGTAAACAGTAGACGACATTGCGATCCAGCCTGGATCATTATCAAGTTTTGACTTATATTTCAGGATGCACCGAGTAAGCTATAGACTTGTCGATCCAACCTAAACCATTATCAAGTTTTAACTTGTACTTCAGCATGGTCCCAAACGTTGTCTACAATTACCCCTCCAAAGTGCGAGTTATTTGTGGATTGTTACAGCCATGGTATTGTGAGTAATTCTTGAGTCACCTGCCACTGCACGCACGCACACGCACGCTTACGCACACGTGCACACGCACACGCACACGTGCACACGCACACGCACACGTGCACACGCACACACACACACACATACAGTTATCGATCCACTTACCTTCAACACATTGACTGCATCAGTCTGGAAACACATGCTCCATAACCATCTCAACCTTAACACCTCTTCCACAATTTTTTTTTTTTTTCCAAACGAAGAAAATGTGAACCGAAATCAATGTAGAAAACAATGGAAGACGGGTTATAAATTCACACACTTACCAGTAACTACAAGTGTCATGAACACTATATACTTCAACTGCAACATTTGCAGTACTAGAATGTATGTGAAATACCAGTCACAGTCAGAAATGAGAACTAGAGGACGTTTGGGTATGGTTGGTCAGTTATGAAGCCGGGTGTGAAGAATAGCGACGATAATAATCAGGGACGAACCGAAACAACGGGTAGTTAACATTCCTAATGGGTGGGTTAGCTGTTAATTGTTGTAGCCACAATATTGTGGCTGAGATGTTAATTAATTGTTCCAGCCACAGTATTGTGGCTGAGATGTCAACTGTTCACGCCACAGTATTGTGGATTATTCTGCGTGGATTCCTGGTCGAGACCTGGCGATAAAAAAAACATTTTGCAGTTGCATCACTCTTGTTAACCCTTTTGGGGACTAGTTGCTAGATCTTGTGTGTGTCCATAAGCTCTTGCGCTACCTCCACGGAATTAGAAGTGCACATTAAACTAGGCGCCTCCGCAGCAAAATCTAATCTAATTCATCGAGTCTACCTGAAGGGTGTTCCTGGGGTCAACGCCCTCGCAGCCCAGTCCATGACCAGGCCTCCCGGCGGATCAGGGCCTGATCAACCAGGCTGTTAGTGCTGTAGGAGTCAATGTGTTTGTGTATAGGGATCTAGTGGAGTGGAGGGTGAGGGAGCCACCAGCATCCTGGGGTGATGAACACTGCTGCAGGACACTGTGAGGGAGAGCACGCTAGAGGAAGCTGTGTCCGGGATGGAGAGGAAGTGCAACAGGAAACACCACACAGTTAACAAAGTGTTGGTGGAAGGTGGGGAGGAGAGGTGGGGGAGGAGAGAGGTGGGGGGGAGGAGGAGAGAGGAAGAGGTGGGGAGGACGGAATGGATGTGGGGAGAAGAGAATGGATGTGGAGAGAAAAGAATGGATGTGGGGAGAAAAGAACTGATGTAGGGAGAAAGGAATGGATGTAGGGAGAAAGGAATGGATGTAGGGAGAAAGGAATGGATGTAGGGAGAAATGAATGGATGTAGGGAGAAATGAATGGATGTAGGGAGAAATGAATGGATGTGGGGAGAAAAGAATGGATGTAGGGAGAAAGGAATGGATGTGGGGAGAAAGGAATGGATGTGGGGAGAAAGGAATGGATGTAGGAAAGGGGAGTGAGAAAGGGACATGAAGAACGGGAGAGAAGGGAAAGAGGGAGGGATGAGCAGGGTGACAGGGAGGTTTTGGAGAGGGAGAGATAAGAGGTTGGGAGAGGAAGAATAATGTGAGGGAAGTTTTTGGAAGGCAAATGAAGACAAAGAAAATAGTTGAGGAAGGAAAATAAGAAGAGTTATGAAGAGTTTGTTTTTCCGACGAAGTTTCTAGTTTACTGTGCCGCCCATACCCACCCTGTGGACGCCAGCGCAAGAACATATGGATACACAAAAGACCTAGGAATCAAGTATCTAAAAAAGAGTTAATAGGATTACATCTATAGATTTGCAATTTACATTTCATGTGCTGCAAGTGAGTTCAGGATATTTACTTAAAATGTCTGGCATCTTATTGTCATTAATTAGATATCATGACATTATTATACTCCTCAATAAGTGAACAATCAAGCAAAGTGTTCAAGAAAGTGATCATAAGGCTGACCACATACTTTACAGTTAGTTTGATCATCATCTGTATGTCTGCCAGACCGCCAGATGTACTTGTAAACAAGCCTGGCTACCACCATCATGTCAGTCTGTTTACAATACAAGTTGTTTAGTAAATATTATTTACGTTCATGTTATCATAGTGAGTTACAGATCTACTCAAGCTTCTAAATATATTCCTGTGACATTTAGATTCATTATTTACTTTTCTAATATTATAAACCTAATGCTTGACAGGCAGACCTAGGTAACATTCAACTCTCTTCTCTGGCTAATTTATTAACTTCATAGTATAGGAATAATTCAGTGTGTGCTGGAATCCATAATAATTATATATTCCATTTTCTCTTGATTTTTTAATATTTATACCTGGCTTCTCCAATGAGCATGTTGTTACATGTTGTTAGTGATGACAGAATCAGTAATAATCAAGGATAAAGCTCAGTGTCGTAAGTTAATTTTAATGCCAGTAGGACAGCAAACAATGCAGTTTACACTGAAGTTAAACGAGGGAGTTGGAGAGGGAAAGTTGGGAAGATAAAAAGAGGAAGAGAGTTGGGAAGCAGAACGTAAAGAAGGTGAAGCAGGGAAAATGTGCTGGTAGGGGTGGAGGCAGGCAGAGATAAAGGGGTAATGGGTCGGGAATGGGGGTATGAGGGCTGGGTGAGGGAGTATGGGTTACACAGAAGCCCACCAGAACCACCGCCCACACCACAAATCTGACCAATACCCCTCTACTTGAAGTGCTTCCTCCCCGCCCACCTGTGCCCACCATATTAACTCGACAAAGCAGCCACTGTGAGCTGCATCAACCTTACATTATCTCTTACTCATCACCTCTTATTCCTCTTCCATACTCTTGCTAAACCTTTTGGATGCTAGTCCTAGACCTTTTGTGTAGCCATAACTGTGTAGTCTGTAGGTCTGAAACTTAACGAAGGACTAAATTGAAATTATATACTTCTTGACTGGCGTTAAATAAGTTTTTCTGTTTGCTGTCCAACAAAATATTCCCTCTGGCTCCTCCACAACCCTGAGCAAACATTATAGTCAACATTAGCTGGTAAATGTTACCCGGGAAGCAAGCAAGATGAAGCAGACAATTACAAGTATGCTTCAAAGATAAGAATGACCCAATTCAAAACAAGAAGTGACGATTATAACACTCAGAAACTCTCACCCATCCTCCACAGAGGACGCACACTACCCACAGAACGGAAGGTGACCCACGAACTCATGCGCGCGCGCAAGTCATTATCATGTATCTCCTCCTCATCGAAGGAGGAAAACAGAGTAGTAATGCAACCTTCAGAGGAAGATCTTACACAAACCTGCCTCTCAGACTAACATGCAACAAGAAACATTTCGTACTAAATACTTCTGTAATTATTTTGAGGGGGAGGAGAGAGGTGGGGTACAAGCGAATAAGGGAAGAGGTGGGGAGAAGGGGAAGAGGAAAGGGAAAAAAAAGAGGGGAAAGATGTGAGGAGGAAGAGATTGGGAAGAGGGAAATGAGGGTAAGAGGAGAAACAAGGGAGAGTGTAGGAGAGAGAAGAGTGGAGGGGAAGAGATAAGGAGAAAGAGGTAGTGAAAGAGCATAGGGAGGAAGCGGAGAGAAGAGGACAGCAGAGGAGAGTGAGAAAAGAATCAAAAGTTAAGAAGGGAAAGCCAATACAAGATGTTTATTTTATAAAACATTAAAAGTGTTTTGTATCAGCAATAATAACTGTTGACAACCTTATTAACTACCTGCTGGCACTACCCACGACCTGGCACTACCTACGACCACGACCTGCTGGCACTACTCACGACCTGGCACTACCAACGACCTGTTGGCACTATCTACGACCTGGCACTACCCACGGCCTCCTGGGACTACCAGCTACTACACTGAACTTGTTTCCTTGATCATTCCTGAATGCACTTGACTCTCATTGTAGATATGAATTAATGTAAATTTCTTATGGATACCATCACACACACACTGAGTTACTCATACATGATATAGTTGATAAATCAGCCAAAGAAAGTATTTTGAAGGAAGCTGACTATAACCTTGCTGTGTGTGTGTGTGTGTGTGTGTGTCAAGTACTAGGAATACTACTAGGGGAGAAGTAAATAATAAAAGGTGAATGCTATAAAAATGTAGTTAAAAGCCTGAGTAGATCTACAACTCACTATAACATTAAAGTAGATAAGAATAATTACGGAGCAACTTATTGTCAACACTGACTGACCTAGTATCCTGAACTAGGATACTACGAGAGGCTGCTGTATTCACAGACTATCATGAAATTAGTATCCTGAACTAGGATACTACGAGAGGCTGCTGTATTCACAGACTATCATGAAATTAGTATCCTGAACTAGGATACTACGAGAGGCTGCTGTATTCACAGACTATCATGAAATTATGTTAAATGTAAAGTATTTCTTCAACTTTATGGTCACGTGTAGATAAATGGTGCAGAGAACCGACAAGTTGATAAATTAGACACTTGTGCAACACTTGGGTGTAATTTATCAACTTATGGTCATACACTGGGACACTGAGCTGGAGTGAGGAACACATACATCATAATAATAAAGTATAATTCCTAAATGATTGTCAAGTTATCTCATTTATGAAATTAAAATACACAGTTTAAGCAAACCTTTTAAATTTATTTGTAACAGATGAAATATAAATTGTAAATATATACCCAATGTACTTCTGTTAACCCTTGTGGAGTCTTGTTCCTAGGCCTTCTATAGTGTATTCATACGTTCCTGCACTACCCCCACAGGATGGATATGGGATGTACAATAAACTAGCCGAAAAAAACACGGTACGGGTGGGGCTCGAACTGAGGGCAAGTGAGCCATAAAACTCCAGGCCAGTGAGTAAGCCACTGAGCGACCCGCTGACTACAATAAGATTCATCCAACTATGTATATTTATACACTAGTCGCTTTGGAATCGAAAAGTAATCTTTGAACTGCGAATTCACTAGGTGTTCTTGGAAATAACCACACGAAAAACACTCTCATGGTGAACTGCTGGAATCACTGGTGTTGACGAGTTGGACACATAAACCACACGACAAGACACCACCTGTGGTGACCACACTGCCCTGTGGTGACACTCCGCGGGACCCACCACCGCCCTGTGGTGACCCACCACCGCCCTGTGGTGACCCACCACCGCCCTATGGTGACCCACCACCGCCAAGTAGAAGCAGAGTGGATAGAATGGGTGTGAGCCAAAGGGGTAGGGAGTAAGAGAAAGAAATGAAAAGAGGTTGCGAAAGAAATTGGGAAATATGGGAATGGGGAGAGGTTGGATGAGAAGAGGGAGAGGGTAGACTGAGTGGGAGAAGAGGGAAAGGAGAATGGGGCAACTGGAGGGAGAGGGAAGAGAAAGGGAAAAGAAGAGAGGTAATTGGTAGAAATCCGGTCAGTGAAATAGTCGCAAGTGAACAAAGTGAACAAATATTCACTGGCTACATCGTAGAGGGGAGGTGGAGGAGGGGAAAGGAGGGGGAGAGGAGAGATGTAATGGAGGGAGGGAAGGGGAAGGGAGGGGGAGTGGGAAGGAGTAGGAGACGTGATAATCCCTTTAAGTCAAATTTTGATAGGTACTGAGAAGTAAGCAACACCATCCAGCACATTAGAAAGTGGGTGAAGAATGCTGGTGTAGCTGGCCACACCATCCATTCTATGCCGCCATGCTCACTTACGCAGCCCTTTCACCAAAGTCTGTCGTTTCTCACTTCCCAATCTACAATCCGTCTCCAGTCTTCCCTCTCCTCATCCGAAATTGCATGACTTTGCATATACTTGTACTGAACTGCAGCAGAATGTTATTCTCTCACCTCCTAGAGCAGGATGGCCATGGAAAGGCAATGTTCTCTCACCTCCTAGAGCAGGATGGCCATGGAAAGGCAATGTTCTCTCACCTCCTAGAGCAGGATGGCCATGGAAAGGCAATGTTCTCTCACCTCCTAGAGCAGGATGGCCATGGAAAGGCAATGTTCTCTCACCTAGAGCAGGATGGCCATGGAAAGGCAATGTTCTCTCACCTCCTAGAGCAGGATGGCCATGGAAAGGCCTCAACAAGGCCATGAACCGGTGACAATTTTTTTCCCCTAGAGTTCCTTCGCGTTACTTTGAAAATTATATGCATATGTGTTTATGTGCTTTTTCTTGTTAGGGAAAGACGGGGCGAGACGAAGTTTCATAATATTCTTAAAGGGATCCATGATGCAAACAATGTCCTAGACAGACACTGTAACTACTGTTCGCACTTTTCTAAAAAACTTCCCGAAGACCTTCCTAGCTTCCTTCTGGTGTGGAACATGTCAAATACCTTCATCAAATCCAGGAAGATGCAGTCACCCATCCCTCCCTAGCTTAATTATACTAGGTTATCGAACTCTAGTAGGTTCGTTAGACAGGGTCTCCCATCCAGGAATCAATGTTGCTTTTCACTAACGAAGCCACTGCAGGTACTCCAGTATCCTCCAGACAATCCTCATTACCTTGATCAGGATATATGTATGCAAGCGATACTGGCCTCTAATTCAGGATTCACATTAGCCATCTTCTAACTGTACCTGGGAGTCATCCCGACTCTAGCTTCTTGAAAATTTTAATATAGGTTTACAAAGTGGTTCAGCTTTTTTTTTTTTTACCCACTGCAACATGTCTTTTACTTTATCCAGTTCTTCACTATTTTCTTCACTTCTCGTTTTGTTACGTGGATGTCTTGTAATGAAGGTTCAACTGCCCTTCCCCCATGTTCCAAGGCTTCACTTCTTGTTCCTTAACTATTTGTATAGTTTCTGGGATATTTCTTGTTTATCGTAACCAAGCGGATGAAAATGGAAATGTTGGTAGTCCATTTTTTTGTAGATGTACTCACCTTAGGGGGCCCCTGACAAAAGTTCAGACAAATGTCACCTTGGCAGCAATGAGCATTTTGCAGAAATCGAAGATGACCGCCATGAAAATGGATATGTATAGTTTTTGACCATAGCTACTTCTAACAAGAATTCTTAGAAGTCACTCACAACTAACACCTCCACTACACCCTTACACCGCCACGCTTGTCATTCTTAACAACCAACGCTCTCCACATCTGTCACTCTACACAAGGAACATGGTCAGTGTCTCACTCAAGGCGGTCACATTATGCTCACTCGCCAGACCTTCACATACTTTCTCGTGGTCTCAGGGATTTCCCTGAAGTAGCTTGATCTTAACACTTGTGAACGAGACTACCACCTTCCTGTGTGGCAGATGTAAACGTGACTACCACCTTCCTGTGTGGCAGATGTAAACGTGACTACCACCTTCCTGTGTGGCAGATGTAAACGTGACTACCACCTTCCTGTGTGGCAGATGTAAACGTGACTACCACCTTCCTGTGTGGCAGATGTAAACGTGACTACCACCTTCCTGTGTGGCAGATGTAAACGTGACTACCACCTTCCTGTGTGGCAGATGTAAACGTGACTACCACCTTCCTGTGTGGCAGATGTAAACGTGACTACCACCTTCCTGTGGCAGATGTAAACGGACTAACTTCCTGTGTGGCAGATGTAAACGTGACTACCACCTTCCTGTGTGGCAGATGTAAACGTGACTACCACCTTCCTGTGTGGCAGATGTAAACGTGACTACCACCTTCCTGTGTGGCAGATGTAAACGTGACTACCACCTTCCTGTGTGGCAGATGTAAACGTGACTACCACCTTCCTGTGTGGCAGATGTAAACGTGACTACCACCTTCCTGTGTGGCAGATGTAAACGTGACTACCACCTTCCTGTGTGGCAGATGTAAACGTGACTACCACCTTCCTGTGTGGCAGATGTAACGTGACTACCACCTTCCTGTGTGGCAGATGTAAAGCGTGACTACCACCTTCCTGTGTGGCAGATGTAAACGTGACTACCACCTTCCTGTGTGGCAGATGTAAACGTGACTACCACCTTCCTGTGTGGCAGATGTAAACGTGACTACCACCTTCCTGTGTGGCAGATGTAAACGTGACTACCACCTTCCTGTGTGGCAGATGTAAACGTGACTACCACCTTCCTGTGTGGCAGATGTAAACGTGACTACCACCTTCCTGTGTGGCAGATGTAAACGTGACCACCACCTTCCTGTGTGGCAGATGTAAACGTGACCACCACCTTCCTGTGTGGCAGATGTAAACGTGACCACCACCTTCCTGTGTGGCAGATGTAAACGTGACCACCACCTTCCTGTGTGGCAGATGTAAACGTGACCACCACCTTCCTGTGTGGCAGATGTAAACGTGACCACCACCTTCCTGTGTGGCAGATGTAAACGTGACCACCACCTTCCTGTGTGGCAGATGTAAACGTGACCACCACCTTCCTGTGTGGCAGATGTAAACGTGACCACCACCTTCCTGTGTGGCAGATGTAAACGTGACCACCACCTTCCTGTGTGGCAGATGTAAACGTGACTACCACCTTCCTGTGTGGCAGATGTAAACGTGACTACCACCTTCCTGTGTGGCAGATGTAAACGTGACTACCACCTTCCTGTGTGGCAGATGTAAACGTGACTACCACCTTCCTGTGTGGCAGATGTAAACGTGACTACCACCTTCCTGTGTGGCAGATGTAAACGTGACTACCACCTTCCTGTGTGGCAGATGTAAACGTGACTACCACCTTCCTGTGTGGCAGATGTAAACGTGACTACCACCTTCCTGTGTGGCAGATGTAAACGTGACTACCACCTTCCTGTGTGGCAGATGTAAACGTGACTACCACCTTCCTGTGTGGCAGATGTAAACGTGACTACCACCTTCCTGTGTGGCAGATGTAAACGTGACTACCACCTTCCTGTGTGGCAGATGTAAACGTGACTACCACCTTCCTGTGTGGCAGATGTAAACGTGACTACCACCTTCCTGTGTGGCAGATGTAAACGTGACTACCACCTTCCTGTGTGGCAGATGTAAGCGTGACTACCACCTTCCTGTGTGGCAGATGTAAGCGTGACTACCACCTTCCTGTGTGGCAGATGTAAGCGTGACTACCACCTTCCTGTGTGGCAGATGTAAGCGTGACTACCACCTTCCTGTGTGGCAGATGTAAGCGTGACTACCACCTTCCTGTGTGGCAGATGTAAGCGTGACTACCACCTTCCTGTGTGGCAGATGTAAGCGTGACTACCACCTTCCTGTGTGGCAGATGTAAGCGTGACTACCACCTTCCTGTGTGGCAGATGTAAGCGTGACTACCACCTTCCTGTGTGGCAGATGTAAGCGTGACTACCACCTTCCTGTGTGGCAGATGTAAGCGTGACTACCACCTTCCTGTGTGGCAGATGTAAGCGTGACTACCACCTTCCTGTGTGGCAGATGTAAGCGTGACTACCACCTTCCTGTGTGGCAGATGTAAACGTGACTACCACCTTCCTGTGTGGCAGATGTAAACGTGACTACCACCTTCCTGTGTGGCAGATGTAAACGTGACTACCGCACTTGTGTGGCAGGTGTAAACATCTCGCTGGCCCTGTGGTCACACCTGAAGCAAGAAACTTCCTCTACAAGAATTTGTATTAAGCTATATACAGCTTTCCAAACGTGGGAAGAATTCCAGCCCTGCACACTCAACGGTAGTGTTCCCCCTCTTCCTACCTATCTATCCTCCTCCATTCCATCCTCACCCTCTTCCCCCTCCCTTCAAACAACCACACTTTCACTAGTCTTATCCTTCAGCTGCTTTTCTCCTCCCTCAAACTGTCACGACCAGCTGTGATCTCCACCAGCAACGGAAGCATCTCTAGCACTGTTTTATACCAGCAGCATCAGCACCATCCGGGGATCAACGTCCCCTCGGCCCGGTCCACAACCAGGCCTCCCGGTGGATCAGGGCCTGATCAACTAGGCTGTTACTGCTGGCCACACGTAGTCCAAGGTACGAACCACAGCCCAGCTGATCCGGCACTGACTTTAGGTATCTGTCCAGCTCCCTCTTGAAGAACCAGGGGTCTATTGGTAGTTCCCCATATAGCTGGTGGGAGGCTGCTGAACAGTCTTGGGCCCCGGACACTTATTGTGTTTTCTCTTAGTGCACTAATGGCGCCCCTTCTTTTCATTGGGCGTATGTTGCATCGCCTGTCAAGTCTTTTGCTTTCGTAGGGAGTGATTTCTGTGTGCAGATTAGGGACCAGTCCTTCCAGGATCTTCCAGGTGTAGATTACGATGCATCTCTCGCCTGCGCTACAGTGAGTACAAGTCAAGTACTTCCAAGCGTTCCCAGTAGCTAAGATGTTTGATGGAACTGATATGTTCAGTAAAGGTTCTCTGTACATTCTCTAGATCAGCAATTTCACCTGCCTTGATGGGGATGTCAATGTACAGCAGTATTCCAGCCTAGAGAGAAGTGATTTAAAAAGTATCATTGGCTTGGCATCTCTTGTCTTGAATGTTCTCATTGTCCATCCTATCAATTTCCTTGGAAATGTGATAGTGGCACTGTTGTGATCCTTGAAGGTGAGATCCTCAGACATTACCATTCCCAGGTCTTTCACATTACTTTTCCGCTCTATTGTGTGATTAAAGTTTGTAGTATACTCAGTCCTAGCTATTATTTAATCCAGGTTTCCATAACGAAGTAGTTGGAATTTGTCTTCATTGAACATCATATTGTTCTCCGTTGCCCATTGGAAAACTTGGTTTATATCTTCTTGGAGATTTGCCGTGTCCTCAGTGGATGACACTCATGCAGATCCTAGTATTGTCTGCAAAGGATGATACGGTGCTATAATTTACATCTCTATGTGTGATATAAGGATGAGGAATAGGATAGGGGTGAGTACTGTGCCTTGTGGAACAGAGCTCTTCACTATGGCAGCTTCCGATTTAATTCTGTTTACCACTACTCTGTGTTCGATTTGTTAGAAAGTTGAAGATCCATCTGCTCACTTTGCCAATTATCCATTTAGCACGCATTTTGTGTGCTATTACACCATGATCGCACTTGTCGAAGGCTTTTATAAAATCATTGTATACTACATCTGCATTTTGTTAGTTTTCCAGTGCATCCAAGACCACATCATAGTGATGCAGTAGTTGCGAGAGGAAGGAGCGACCTGTTCTGAACCCATGTTTCCCTGGTGTAACTTTAAGCACAATCCTTATCCTGTTACCCTACCACCTTGGAAGTGGTAGACCCGGAAGTGAAGTGTCAACACTATCGTTAACTCAGACTTAAATAAACACCATCTTAATTACCACCAGCAACATTATCACCTCTAACGCT
The DNA here is from genome assembly GCA_009830355.1 of Cherax destructor. Classification (NCBI taxonomy): domain Eukaryota; kingdom Metazoa; phylum Arthropoda; class Malacostraca; order Decapoda; family Parastacidae; genus Cherax; species Cherax destructor. The sequence goes on from WNWK01000381.1 coordinate 114,780, forward strand.
GTTACCACCACCATGGTAGTTACCGCCATCTTGAGTGCCATCTCCAACACTATCACCACTAACGTCACCACAACAAAAACAAGACTTTCGAACCCAAGGAAAACAATTACTCTGAACACCGTGTGCGTGTTAAAACACATGGAAAAAAAGTATTAAGAAAAATACTGGAGTGAGTGTGGGTGTGTACTCACCAATTTGTACTCGCCGATTTGGGTTTGCCGGGAGGGGGGGATCGATACTTACCTGGAGTGGGTTTCGGGGGTCAACGTCCCCGCGGCTCGGTCTGAGACCAGGCCTCGTGGTGGATCAAGTCTGATCAACCTGGCTGTTACTGCTGGCCGCACGCAAACTGACGTACGAACCACAGCTCGGCTGGTGGCCCTCTCGTGGCCCCGCCTCTCTCACCATCTTGATCAGCAACACTGACTTCTGGTCTCCTGGACCTTATCATATCTACTTTTGAAGCTGTGTACGGAGTTTGCCTCCACTACTGCTTCATCTAAGTCATTCTACTTTTCAACCATCCTGAGACTAAAGAAATACTTCCTTACATTCCCATGGTTTATCTGCGTTTTAGCTTCTACATGTGTTCCCTCGATCCTGATCCTCTTGCTTTATACAAGATGTCACTATCAGTGAGTTGCCTCAACTATGCTTCATCTAAGTCATTCTACTTTTCAACCATCCTCAGTTCTAGTAAGAGCCTAGTTGCAAACCTTTGGACCTTTTCCAATTTGGTAAATCACTGAGTATGCTGGGCCCGCATACTCAATGATTTACCAAATATATGTCTTGTATAAGCTTCTCAAGGATTCTTGATTCAAGTTCCTTAATACTATTCTGAGGTTTGCTAATCTTGAATATACCACTGACTTTATGTGCAATTCTGGGGATATGATAGGTGTTATACTCGCCCTTAGGTCCTTCTCACTGATATGTGCAGCTTTTCTCCTACCAAGCTGTAACTCTGTGTCCGGTATGACCTCTCCTTTTCCAAAGCGTATGACCTCGTATTTGCTGGGGTTAACCACATGTACAGTCTGTTATCCGTCACCCTTGTCAGTAGAGGGAACATATCTCGTGAATTTGCATCTCCTCTCGTGCCACAGAAGTATATATATATGAAACAAACTTCAAGCGCCAATGAGCTCATTCTCCCTAGAAATTGATTTAGATCCATGGTGATCATATCGTCTTCCTAATTTATCTCATTAAAGTCTCGATTTATCTGGTCCCAGTTGATGTTCTTGTTGAAGTTAAATTCGCTGAAATCGTCGTCATGACAGAGGTGTTTCTCTGACCCAGGCTAGTGCAGCACACACGTCTCAACCTCGATTATGTTGTGATCCGAGATTACAGCCTTCGACATTACGTCTCAGACCAGATCCTCTGTTCGTGAACACAGGGTTTAGGGATTTCCTAGTCTGGTTGATTGTGCTTAATACAATCTTATTACAGAGGTTTAATAATTCTTACGAGTTACGACCGTACATTCAGATTAACTCCGGACGTTTTACAAACCTTGCTATTGCCTTCCATTGTAGACGTCTCAAATTAAAGTCACTAAGCAACAGGACATTAGAGGCCGGATTTGAAAAGTTTTTTTAAGGTAGTGACTGACTTCAAACAGCTGGTCTTTGAACAGCTGGGAAGTTTTATCTGGTTTATAAATATGCAAAAAAAAAAAAAAATACATTCTGGATATAAATTTTTAAAGTAAACAACTTAGACTACATTATTCGTGGTGTCAATAAGTTAGTGCATGTGAGCCAGTTAAACACACCGCTCTTCGCCCTTCTTGCCTGCTGCTCCGTCGCATCTAAATAGTTAATATCCAGGAATCAATATTTCTTTGTGGAGGAGCGAAACAGCCACATGTAGGAGCGAAACGGCTGTGTGTGTGGGGGGGGGAGCAGATACTTCACTAGACCCAGAAATGCAAATTAAACAAAGTAATCCCAACAATTTAAGACGATACAAGAATTAATTATTTTCACTATAATCATAATTATGTTGACAAATACACTGATAAAACCTGCACCAAGCCCACACGATGCTACTATGGTAAGAATCCAACACGTTGCATGACTGGTCTTTGTAATCGCTGAAGATAAAAGTAATCTTGAAGTAATCGCGCTAATCTAAAAAGTAATCGCGGTAGTAACAAAAGTACAGAGCTGAGTTGTGGCGACTCTAACCTCCGGAATCCAGCACAAGGTAGCGCCTCGAGGCAGTGGGTAAATTGAGGAAGAACAAGAAAGGGGAGGGGGAGGGAAATGAAAGGAGGGGGAACAAGCGAGAGGAGGGGAACAAGCGAGAGGAGGGGAATAAGGAGGAAGAAAAGAGGAATAAGGGAGAAAAGGGGGGAACAAGGAGGGAGACGGATGGAGAGTAGAACGACAGAATCCAATGAATGAAGGGGGGAAAAAACGGGATAGAGGACAGATTGTACAAGTACAGGGGTGAGGAAGTAGTGGTGAAGAAAGGGAGGTATCGAGTGATGGGAAGAGAAAGAGGCGTTGGAGAGAGGTAAAGAAAAAGAGGAGTTGGGGAGAGAAAGGGAGGCATAAGAAAAAATAGTACACTCCAAAGACCTTCAACTTAGCACTTCCAGAGAAGAGAGACAGCCTCCACGAGAATAAGACACAACATCTACGAGAGACGCAGCATCTACAAGAGAATAAAAGTATATCTAACATGAGGGCCTGGGTTCGATTCCCAGCCAGGGCAGAAACATTGGGCGTGTTTCTTTACACCTGTTGTCTATGTTCCCCATCAGTAAAATGGGTACCTGGGTGTTAGTCGACTGGTGTGAGTCGCATCCTAGGACACTGACCTAATCTGCCCGAAATGCTCAGCATAACAAGGGACTTTCTATATAGTAGTAGTATGTCACTGAGGACAAAAAGGTAGCATAGATATGAGTAAAAAAAAAAATCAGGCACACTAAGGAACGACTTGCAGCTTGTAAACCGCGTACTTGGAAGTTGTAACAAGGAGCAAGACTAACACTCTCATAGTAACATCAAACGGTGAAGGGCAACATCAAAGGCCACTAGCACCAAACTTTGGGGGAGGGAGGGGGCCCGCAAAGGATTACCACCTGCAATGGCCATACCAACACAAGACAATGATTGGGCCACACCAAGGGCCACAACAACGGCAGTAATGAGTTAATAGCTCCATTAGAGATGGGCCAACACCACCAGAAGTATGCGATGGTCGCATTCCTAACACATGGCTACCATTCCTTAGACACCCACACCCACCCTGCTCTAAACTGCACCTCCCCCACGTTCTATACTGCTGCCTCCTACCCTCACCCCTACTAACACCCTACTTGGAGACTACCTATAGTCGTTTTCGGGGGTCACCACCCTCACTACCATATCCCACACTAGACCTCCTGGTTGCTGGGCTGATCGATAAGGCTGTTGGTGCCAGCCGAACGCACTCCAACGTTATGAACCACAGTCCGGATGATCAACTCACTTGAGGAATTTATCGAGTGCCATCTTGAAGATAGCTAGAGGATTGTTGGTAATTTCCCTTACGGAGGAAGGGAGCGTGTCGAGTCTTACGTCTGCTATAATTATTGAGTTCTCTCTTACTACACTAACTGCACCGTCTGCCAAGCTTCTTGCTACATATTGAGCGAGTTCAGTGTACAGGCTTGGGACCAGTTCCTCAAGAATTTTTCCCGAAGTAGTCTGTGATGTAGGTTTTACGCCGTCGTTACAAGAAGTATAGTGCAGGGGACCAAGAGTTCACTGTAGTAGATATGCATGACTGAATTTACAAGAGCAGTGAAAGTTCTGTGTACGTTTTCCAGGTCAGCAATTTCGCCTGCCTTGAAGGGGACCGTTAGTATACAGCAATACTGGAGACCAAAAGCATCATGTGCTTGCCATCTCTACCATCCTCACTCGACCACTACTCCACTTTCCCTCGCCACCACCATCACTCAATAAGCATCAAGTTTCCTAACTTCTCAACATAAGGGAATTACCAGCAGGTCCATAAATGTCAAGAGAAAGCTGTAAATTCCTAAAAGAAATTTTTGAACATCTTAAGTGGTGCGTACGACGACCACGGTGCCGCGAACACCAAGTCTGACTAGCACGTCAACATGAAGATATCAGAGCAGGACAAGGCAATCATGTTCCTGGCAACCATCAAGAGTTGAACAAGAGGTAAGTCACTACTATCCTTACCTTCCATTAACAACTACCCCAACACTCACTACCTTCCCCCTCTCCCTCTACTATAACCCTCACCAACACTCCACCCTCCACCACACTCACCAACACTCCACCACACTCACCAACACTCCCCCCTCCTCCACCATCCTCCTCCAGTACCCAGGTAGGAGAGAGATCGTGTAGTCTTCCCAGGGATTTTCAGCTGATCCAGTATGGGTGCTGGAGGGGGCGGTCACCCCCACCCATATCCTCACCTGGCCACCATGGGTGCTGGAGGGGGCGGTGACCCCGTTCCCATATCTCCACCCACCCGCTACGAAAAGTAGAGAGAAATGAAAAGAAAGATGGTGAGCGAGAGAGAGGAAGTGGGAGAGGAAGGAAGACTTGTTTACCAGGTACAGAAAATGTTTGTTTATTCAGCACTTTAAATATACACCTCTCATAACATGATCAAATTTACACCATTATCAACTTGCTCCTGTCCTCAACAATTCACTCTTATCACACAAATCGTAAATCACAACACTAGTAAAACTATTCAAAGTCTATTTTTCACATTAAATGATCTACTCTTATGTCCACATTTCCTTTCATGTTATCATCCCTCAGTGTTAACAAATTTAAACCAAAGGCGGAAATATCCCCATCATTTATGCCGAAAGAGAAGCTGAGTTCGGAGGCAAGGGGTTGAGGTGCGGGCACCCCTACCCTTGGGTGCAAAAAAATCACTATCACCACCTTGTTAAGATGACCCAGCTTCAGAAGGTGAGGGAAGTGAAAGAGAGGGGAGAAAGTGGTGAAGACTAGGGAACATGGTAAAACAGGGAGAAGTGAGGGAGGAGTTAAGTGCCAAGTGGTAAGATTACCAAATCAAGAACATTAAGTCGAGATCAGTGCTGTTATTCAAAGAAAAGTGTTGTTATTCAAACATCAAAAATAGTGTGTGTGTGTGTGTGTGTGTGTGTGTGTGGAGAGAGAGAGAGGGGGAAGGAGGGTGTTTGGTTGTTAAGGTGGTAACAAGTGGAGCGGTGCTTTATGGTGTAACTTGGGGAGGCGTGACACTGGCAACTGTTGCTGCAGTGAAAGTTGTCAGCGACACACCACCACCACGTGACTAACACTGGTGAGAAGAACATTTCCTCAGATTTACACTTACACACACACACACACACACACATACACACAAACCCCTGAACTTGGAGTGGCAGCTGACACACAAGCTGACTCAACCCTCGCAACATTGTCTTGCTATCTACTACACTTCAACTATCACAAGAATTGTGGCAATGATTAGCAGTATTCCTAATATACGTTGTTGTTATGGTTACCATTAACAATATTCACTATGTACATTCAGTTTATCACTGTGATTATCAATAATTGTTCAGTGTGAGGTCATTTAGTACGACTATCAGCATGACTGTTCTACACCCATACCACCACTTACCTACACTTTATCCCTCCTCTACTTCCTAACTCCTCCTCCACTTTCTCCCTCATCCTGTACTTTCTACCTCCTCCTGTACTTAAATCTGGACCAAAACGATTATATTTATCTCTCATGTGACTCGTGCCCTGCGACACCTGTTTGACCTTGCAACAACCACAGTTACCTTTCAGTAATGTTTGCAACAACCACAGCTACCTTGCAGTAATGTTTGCATCAACCACAACTACTTTGCAGTAATGTTTACAACAGCCACAGCTACCTTGCATTAATGTTTACAACAGCCACAGCTACCTTGCATTAATGTTTACAACAGCCACAGCTACCTTGCAGTAATGTTTACAACAACCACAACTACTTTGCAGTAATGTTTACAACAGCCACAGCTACCTTGCAGTAATGTTTACAACAGCCACAGCTACCTTGCAGTAATGTTTGCATCAACCACAGCTACCTTGCAGTAATGTTTACAACAGCCACAGCTACCTTGCAGTAATGTTTACAACAACCACAACTACTTTGCAGTAATGTTTACAACAGCCACAGCTACCTTGCAGTAATGTTTACAACAGCCACAGCTACCTTGCAGTAATGTTTACAACAGCCACAGCTACCTTGCAGTAATGTTTACAACAGCCACAGCTACCTTGCAGTAATGTTTACAACAACCACAACTACTTTGCAGTAATGTTTACAACAGCCACAGCTACCTTGCAGTAATGTTTACAACAACCACAACTACTTTGCAGTAATGTTTACAACAGCCACAGCTACCTTGCAGTAATGTTTACAACAGCCACAGCTACCTTGCAGTAATGTTTGCATCAACCACAGCTACCTTGCATTAATGTTTACAACAGCCACAGCTACCTTGCAGTAATGTTTACAACAACCACAGCTACCTTGCAGTAATGTTTACAACAGCCACACTACCTTGCAGTAATGTTTACAACAGCCACAGCTACCTTGCAGTAATGTTTGCATCAACCACAGCTACCTTGCAGTAATGTTTGCATCAACCACAGCTACCTTGCAGTAATGTTTACAACAGCCACAGCTACCTTGCAGTAATGTTTACAACAGCCACAGCTACCTTGCAGTAATGTTTACAACAGCCACAGCTACCTTGCAGTAATGTTTACAACACCACAGCTACCTTGCAGTAATGTTTACAACAGCCACAGCTACCTTGCAGTAATGTTTACAACAGCCACAGCTACCTTGCAGTAATGTTTCACACCACAGCTACCTTGCAGTAATGTTTACAACAGCCACAGCTACCTTGCAGTAATGTTTACAACAGCCACAGCTACCTTGCAGTAATGTTTACAACAGCCACAGCTACCTTGCAGTAATGTTTACAACAGCCACAGCTACCTTGCAGTAATGTTTACAACAGCCACAGCTACCTTGCAGTAATGTTTACAACAACCACAGCTACCTTGCAGTAATGTTTACAACAGCCACAGCTACCTTGCAGTAATGTTTGCATCAACCACAGCTACCTTGCAGTAATGTTTACAACAGCCACAGCTACCTTGCAGTAATGTTTACAACAGCCACAGCTACCTTGCAGTAATGTTTACAACAACCACAGCTACCTTGCAGTAATGTTTACAACAGCCACAGCTACCTTGCAGTAATGTTTACAACAGCCACAGCTACCTTGCAGTAATGTTTACAACAGCCACAGCTACCTTGCAGTAATGTTTACAACAGCCACAGCTACTAACCCATATTAAAGCCTGCGCTACACCAGGTGGTCGGTGTTACTAGCAGGGCCCTAGCAGCCTGCTCTCAGCCACGCCTAGAGGAAAATTCATCCACACTGCTTCAAGGTAAAGAGGGAGAGAAGACATGATCATGAATTTAGGGAGACGAGGGGGTGGAGAGAAGGGGGTAGAGAGGGTAGAAGGGGAAGAAGAGACTAGGGGGTAGAGAGGGTAGAAGGGGAAGAAGAGACTAGGGGGTAGAAAGGGAAGAGACGAGGGGGTAGAGAGGGTAGAAAGGGAAGAAAAGACGAGGGGGTAGAAAGGGAAGAAAAGACGAGGGGGTAGAGATGGAGGAGAGACTATGAAGGAGAGACTAGGCTTTGCTATATTGACCTCAAATAATAACATTTGATGTAAAGTTGTAATGTTGCACCAAAACTTAGTACCTTGCACGCCCACACACCCACCCTACAGACCCACCTATCCTACCTACACACAGTTTCTAGTTCACTATCATACATAAGTGGTGGTTGCATACTGTGGCTGTCTTCATCTTGAGTTCCACACTATCATGTAGAATAGTGTGGCCGCACAATGTATTGAACTTCAAAACAAATAAAATGCAATTGTAACCCAGGGAGTCTCGGTCGCTAGTTTACTGTGCACCTCATATCCAACCTGTGCACGGTAGCACAAGAACATACGGATATACACAAGGCCTAGAAACTAACCCCTAAGGAGGTTAACAGGAGTGTATCTGGGTTTATATCTACACTTAATTTATCTGCTGCAAGCAAATTTAGGATATTTGCTTAATATGTCTGGCATTTTATTTTTACTAACAAGATACCATGATATATCACAAAATTATTATTGTCTATATTTCTAAATTCCTCAATAAGTAGACAATTAAGCGTACAGTGTTCAAGATCGTGACAACAAGGCTGGCCACATACTTTGCATTTAGTTTGATCATCATCTGCGTGTCTGCCAAACTGCCAGAAGTACTTGCAACCAAGCCTAAGCCTGGCTACTATATCAGTCAGTCTGTTCACAATGCAAGTTACTCCATAAGCATACTTGACTCTTCCTATTATCATAGTGAGTGTGGTACATCACTCAGGCTTCCCACTGCATTCCTATGACATTTATTTTCATTATTTAATTTTCTCTAATATTCCCAATGCCACCCACACACACCCACACCCACACCCACACACTCAGATGAATCACAGATGTTAGGAAGTATTTCTTCAGTCACAGAGTGGTCGGGAACTGGAATAGTTTGGGAAGCGATGTAGTGGAGGCAGGTTCCATACATAGCTTTAAGAAGAGGTATGATAAAGCTCATGGCGCAGGGAGTGTGACCCAGTAGCGGCCAGTGAAGAGGCGGGGGCCAGGAGCTATGACTCGACCCCTGCAACCACAACTAGGTGAGTACAACTAAGTGAGAACACACACAAAGCTACATTCTACATTTTCCTTCAGGGTATTTTCTTTGGCTAACATCAACTTTATCATGAAGATATAATTCAATGTCTGATAGAATCTATTAAAATTGTATATTAATTCATTCTCTTATTTTGGAGTATCCAAGAGTGTATCTGGCTTCTCCAGTGAGCATGTTAGTCATCACGCGAGTCAAGAGACTTCAGTGGTGACATAGAACCAGTAATATCAGACGCAGAGATGTTGACGCCGTGGAGCATAGTGGTGGTGGCGGCTTGGAGGGGAGGGGAGGGGGATGTGAGAGGAGGTAGAGGGGAAGACAGACAAGCAAACGCGCTACTTCCGCCACAGTGAAACCCCCTCCCCTATCCCCCATCAAGTCACCTCAGCAACCTGCACCCCTTCCCCACGCCCGCACTGCCTCTCCCACCCTACACCCACGCCGCCCACTCTTCTCAGCCCTGCCACCCACACAGCTCAAGCGTAACAAATTATACATCCACGCACACAAACACTCCCATATGGAGAGTAAGCTTGTATGCATCTACGGTTAATGCCCTTACTATACCAGTCAACTCCCCCACACACCCACAGTCACGACCCCACAACCCCGCCCCCTTTCCCCACACATGAACGACACGTACCCACACAATGACCAAGCAAGAGCATGAATTGACAACTATCACATGGAGGAAGGAAGTGAGGAGGAAGCAGGGATGGAGGGAGTACTGGGAGGGAAGAAAGGTGGGGGAAGGAGAGAAGGTTGGGGAGGGAAGTAGGGCGAGAGAAATGGCGGAAAACAAATATTAATTGGAGAGGAGTGGAGGGAGAGAAGGGAAGTGGGTGGGGAGGGAAACGGAAAGTGCTTAAGAGAAAAAGTTGGAGGGGAAGGGAGGAATGTGGAAAGTATGTGGAGGGAAAGGAATTGAATAGATGGAAGGGAAGTAAGAAGTAGATGGAAGGAAGTATGTGGGGAAGTAGCCGGAGGGTTAGGATGGAGGGAAGTGGGAAGTAGATGGAGGGAAGACTGTAAAACTTAAGAGTGCTAGGATTAAGGCCATTCAGTTCTATACATTAAAAATCATGCTCTATCAACATAAATTTCTCATTAAAACCATCACAATGACAAATTCCGTTAAGAAGGCAAATAAAAGAAATTAAAACAAGAGCCACTAACAGCGTCAACAGGTGAAGAAAGAGCGAGGTGCAGAGCAAGACGTTTACCTTCCTGTAGAGCTTTAGCAAATTACCGACTTATCGATAAAGCTCTAAACAGAGGGAAACGTAGCTACATTAAAGGTTTGCTCTGTAATTCCTCCTCATACGTCATCCAGGTGTTTGTAGACACAATGCTGGTTACATAATCGAAGCAGAGTCTTAGAACAATTAAAATACGGTAACGTAGAGAAACACCTGAGGGTGTACGGGAAATCCTGCTAGGCACGGAGAAGACTAGGAAGGCACCAGGAAGACTAGGAAGGCACCGGGAAGACTAGGAAGGCACGGGGAAGACTAGGAAGGCACGGGGAAGACTAGGAAGGCACCGGGAAGACTAGGAAGGCACCGGGAAGACCAGGAAGGCACCGGGAAGACTAGGAAGGCACCGGGAAGACTAGGAAGGCACGGAGAAGACTAGGAAGGCACCGGGAAGACTAGGAAGGCACCGGGAAGACTAGGAAGGCACCGGGAAGACTAGGAAGGCACCGGGAAGACTAGGAAGGCACCGGGAAGACTAGGAAGGCACGGAGAAGACTAGGAAGGCACCGGGAAGACTAGGAAGGCACCGGGAAGACTAGGAAGGCACCGGGAAGACTAGGAAGGCACGGGAAGACTAGGAAGGCACGGGAAGACTAGGAAGGCACCGGGAAGACTAGGAAGGCACCGGGAAGACTAGGAAGGCACCGGGAAGACTAGGAAGGCACGGGGAAGACTAGGAAGGCACGGGGAAGACTAGGAAGGCACGGGGAAGACTAGGAAAGGCACGGGGAAGACCAGGAAGGCACGGGGAAGAGTAAGAAGGTGTACATAGATGAGCAGGATTCCTACGAAGTCTGCCTCAAAGGCTACGTCGCCTGGGGTACTCTTAACCCGGAAGAGGTGTCGTAGGCCTGGCTACTCACGGCGTAGACCCGGGGAAAGCATCACCACACTAGACAGGGTACTCCCCCCTTCAAGAGGTTCTCGCGGAAGGAAGGTCAAAAAGCCCACCCGTGGGTGTGCCTCTAGACATTCACAGCAGAGGTTTGTCTCGTAGTGAAGACTCCCGAGGATAAAGAGGAGGATCAATTGATCAAGTTCTGCCGAATACTGAGGAGCTTACTGTTCGTCTCTAGGGCCCACCGGAACAGAAAATCTGTAGTAACTAAGGAAAGTGAGAAGTAATCGGGAGAGAAGGAAGTGAGAGAAGCGAGTAAATCCGATGTAGGGGGTTAAGTATGGAGGGAGAAACGGGGGAGAGGGAGAGGGAGGGAGGGAGGGAGAAAAAGAGAAACCACACTGGCAACACTGTATGATGAACAAGACAAATTCCATTATTAGTCACGTGTGTGAGGGAAGGCCCGGGGTGAGGGGAGGAGGCCCGGGTGAGGAGGAGGCGGTGAGGGAGGCGCCCGGGGTGAGGGAGGAGGCCCGGGGTGAGGAGGAGCCGGTGAGGGGGGCCCGGGTGAGGGAGGAAGCCCGGGTGAGGGAGGGGCCCGGGTGAGGGAGGAGGCCCAGGAGGTGAGGGAGAAGGCGCAGGGTGAGGGGAGGCGGTCAGGGGTGAGGGAGGCGGTCAGGGGTGAGGGAGGCGGTCAGGGGTGAGGGGAGGCGGTCAGGGGTGAGGGAGGCAGGCCCGGGGTGAGGGAGGAGGCCCGGGGTGAGGAGGCCCGGGGTGAGGGGAGGAGGCCCGGGGTGAGGGGAGGAAGCCCCGGGTGAGGGGAGGCCCGGGTGAGGGAGGAGGCTCGGGTGAGGGAGGAGGCCGGGGTGAGGGGAGGAGGCCCGGGGTGAGGGAGGAGGCCCGGGTGAGGGAGGCCCGGGGTGAGGGGGGCCGGGGTGAGGGGGAGGCACGGGTGAGGGGAGGAGGCCCGGGGTGAGGAGGAGGCCGGATGAGGAGAGGCCCGGGTGAGGGAGGAGGCCCGGGGTGAGGGGAGGAGGCCCGGGGTGAGGGAAGAGGCCCGGGGTGAGGGAAGAGGCCCGGGTGAGGGGAAGAGGCCCGGGGTGAGGGAAGAGGCCCGGGTGAGGAGAGGCCCGGGTGAAGGGAGGGGGCCCGGGTTAGGGAGGCGGCCCGGGGTGAGGGGAGGAGGCCCGGGGTGAGGGGAGGAGGCCCGGGGTGAGGGGAGGCGGCCCGGGGTGAGGGGAGGAGGCCCGGGGTGAGGGGAGGAGGCCCGGGGTGAGGGGAGGAGATAAGAGAACAAGGAGAGGAAAGCGGGGTAAATGAATGAGTAATGGGAGACAAAGGTAAGTAAAATGGGAAAGGAGAGAGGAAGGTAGAAGGAATGGGGATAAAAGGTGGAATGGAGGGGGGGGGGGTTGAGATGCAAGGCTAAACATAATATGGGGGAAAGATTAGTGGGTGGTGGTAAAAGGGAAAGAGGAGGTGGAGGTAGTAGAAGGGATGGTGGTAGTAGAATGGATGGTGAGGCTGTTGAATAATCTTAGGCCCCGGACACTTATTGTGTTTTCTCTTATTGTACCAGTGGCGCCCCTACTTTTCACTCCCACAAGCCATAAGGGGAATTACCAATAGACCCCTTGTTGTCTTCAAGAGGGAGCTGGACAGATACCTGAAGTCAGTGCCAGATCAGCCGGGCTGTGGTTCGTACGTTGGACTACATGCGGCCAGCAGTAACAGCCTCGTTGATCAGGCCCTGATCCACCAGGAGGCCTGGTCATGGACCGGGCCGCGGGGGCGTTGATCCCCGGAATACCCTCCAGGTAGGTAGGTAGGTAGGTGGTGGTAGAAGGGGTGGTGGTGGTAGGATTGGTAGTGGAAGGGTGGTGGTGGTGGTAGGATTGGTGGTGGAAGGGGTGGTGGTGGTGGTAGGATTGGTGGTGGTGGTAGAAGGGGTAGTGGTGGTAGGTGAGGTGGTGATAAAAGGGAAAGGTGGCATTAGAAGGGGTGGTTGTAGTGGTGGTAGAAGGGGTGGTTGTAGTGGTGGTAGAAGGGGTGGTTGTAGTGGTGGTAGAAGGGGTGGTTGTAGTGGTGATAGAAGGGGTGGTGGTGGTAGAAGGGGTGGTGGTGGTAGAAGGGGTGGTGGTGGTAGGAGTGGTAGGAGTGGTAGAAGGGACGGTAGTGGTGGTAGAAGGGACGGTAGTGGTGGAAGAAGGGACGGTAGTGGTGGAAGAAGGGACGGTAGTGGTGGAAGAAGGGGTGGTGGTAGAAGGGGTGGTGGTAGTGGTGGTAGTAGAAGGGGGAGGTGGCTACCTAAAAGGTAAGAGGTAATACAAGGTAAGTAAGGAGCACAAGAGACGGGTCTGGGGTTATTGTGCGTGCTGTCTCTGCTATTGCCACGAGTCGCCCACGGTCGATACTGCCGCCGCCCACCCCCATACCCACCGCCCACACCCCTCCATTCACGCCCGTAAGACGTCCCACTCGCTCGCGCGCCTAATGCATACAAAATGGGCGCGCCTGCACACCCCAACCCATAACAAAATTAGGGAATGTGGCTATTAAGGTTTTGGAGTCAGTTGATTACAGTCAACTGGTTTACACTTGTGAGCCCACACTGGACGTCCTGCCTGGTAAACATCCAGAAAGATATATCTACCGAAACCTCAGCTAGGAAGGTTGGAAAACAGTGTGTACCTGTTGTCTGTTCTAACAGGCTGTCAAATTCAACAGAGCATTGCTTCCTGACCTCACCTGACCGGCATCATGAGATGAAATGTACAAAACCTACAAGAGTCTTGATGCATACCAATCAAACCAGAGAATTATTTTTTTGTCATGGCTATGTATATCGTCTTTACAAACCCAGCACTGCTCACTGTGCTCCCAGAATATTGCACACCAACAGCTGCTGCTCTGAATGTACCTAAGCCTTTGACAGCTTTGTACAGGTCTCATAACAGACAAGTGTCACCTTGACCTGCTTGTTAAATGCAACGAAGTGTCTTCAGAAATCTAAACAGGACCAGAACAGGTAATATTTTGTCATTATGGAAATTTTTTTACTCTATTTTTTTGCTGTCTCTCGTCTTATGATATGGTAGAATTGGCTTATCAGCTAATCAGTACATCCAGCAGCACAACATTAACCATCGTAAGGGCTTAAAGGAGAATAATCTTAAAGCAGGCACGGTGCTTGTGTTGGCTGGTCAGTGATGACCAACATGGTGAATCAGTAACCCTCGACGTCACGTTCAAAAACAGCAATACTTCACTATCTAAACTTTAACAGAGTGAAGATGTTATAATACTTTTCAGCATGGATGGAATATTAATAAAATGTGAATTATTCACAACAAAGGCACTGGCAATATCCTCACTGGAAGAGTACATGCGAAAACCAGACAGCAGAAGACCTGATGTCCTATATCGAAGCTAACTGGTGAAGAGCACTGACTACACTCGAACTACTGATACTTGTGTCTCCATGGTTGAGACGAGCATAGTAAAGCAGAAGGCTTTCTCCCCACCTACTACTCAGTTAAAAAAACATGGGTGAAAGATTATGATCAATTACTACTGCTACTACCACTATCCTATTACCACTAATACTACTACTATATCTTGGGTGGTCCATGGCCAACTGATCGTGGTGGGTGTCTTGGAGCACTAACATTATGGTCCCACAGACCACCCCCAGCCCCTGCATTGTATAGAGTTTAATCCAATATTTGCTAGGTGCTTGTCCAAACGGTTCTTAAAAGACTAGTATTCGTGTGCACTTACATCAGAGAACACTTTATTCAGTGATCAATAACGTTAAACAAAACATGACATCTGCGTTGCACCTCCTGCTTCAGAGTTTCACTCCGCTCTTTCCATTACAAACAGGTCTTTAGAAGATAACGAAAGATAAAATGATAAACCACTTACAATTTATTTTTAAAAAAATGGAGAATACATACCCACTTACAATTGATTTAGAAGAAATCAACAAAAAGCAAATATGATGAACCCTTGCAATTATATATAAATAAATATTTGAATAAAAGGAGATTAGATAGATTTCGTGACACGAGCAATGGTTACAGAACCTCTACACTCACCTATCACCTACACCTCACCATTACCTACACCCACCTGATGACATTAGTGCCTATACACTCACCTGACTCACCTACAGTCAATACTGAGTTAGACATGTGCAACAGTTTTGATATCTTTATCTATAGTGTGATGATACTTGGTGGTATCTCACTCTGTACTAACACACCTATCTGACCACTACCTACACCTTTAATGACACCACCTTTTCACCCATCTGATCACTACTTAAACCTCACCCGACACCAAGAGTACCTCTACACTCATCCGACCTCACCTGGTACCATCAGGAAGGTCTCTGCACCAGCTCTTCACTCACCTGTAAAGCAAAACAAACGTGAAATTATTTAATAAACTCGAAAACTTGTCTACAGTACATATGCAGGTACTCCCCCTTACATAATAATAATAATAGTAATAGTAATAATAATAATACTAACAATAATAATAATAATTAATAATAATAATACTAATCCTTATTTCTACAAGTACATGTACAAGGTATAGAGGCCTAGCTGACATCAGTGACATCCTACTATACAGAAAACACCTTGTTATGCAGAGCATTTCGGGCAAATTAGGTCAGTTTTGTTCCCAAGATGCGACGCACACCACACCAGTCGTCTAACACCCAGGTACCTATTTTACTGCTAGGTGAACCACGGACCTCAATGTGTGAGCTGAGTGCGCTAGTAATCGAGGTACGGGACATCTACCATGCTGGAGTGAGTTGTGTGTGTCACTGTTTACTAGTAGATGATTTTAAATCAATGGGAAGAATAAGAACTGGAGAGAACAGTGATAAACTTCAGGGAGACCTCAACAAGTAGCTTTCGGAGTTTAACCCAAACAAATGAAAGATCATGCAAATGGTTAAGGTGAGAGCAGACCAGACACAGTACAGCATGGGTAGAGAGAAGCTAGTAATAACAAAGACTTGGAGGTAAATGCATATCGCCACAAATACAAACAAAAGCATATAATGTCAGCGGTGTATCCATGATTATTAAACTTCAGAACAGCATTCAGGAACTTTAATAAAAAAATCTTAAGAACACTGTATATGACATGTTAGAACAGTCATTGAATACACAGCCCCAGTATGGAGCCCACACCTGGTCAGGCATGTGCAGAAGATCGAAAGAGTAGAAAAGTTTGTAACCAGACAAATACAAGAATTAGATGCATACACTATGGGAGACAAAACCTATTTATGACTTGACAATGGTCCAGGATGGACCGAAACGTCATTAGGTTCCTCTAAGTGTGAGATATTTGTGAACTGTTCCAGTCACAGTATCTTGACTTTATTCTTGATGCAAAATCCTAAGAGCTGATAGGGCAGATAAAGACGAACTGAATTAAGAAGACTTAGATCAAGAGATCATAGGTGACGTTGAAGACATATGTGCCATACGGATGAAAAATATTTTTTTTTAATCTCAAGAGTGGATGAGGCGGTGGTGGAGATACGTAACTCAATACATGGCTTCAAGAGCAGATATAAGTTCTCATAATGCCAAGACCTGAGGCTCGACTCCCCACACCCCCAAATCAGTGAGCATGTACGTATGCAAGTATGCAAGCAAGCAAGCAAGCAAGCAAGCAAGCAAGCAAGCAAGCAAGCAAGCAAGCAAGCAAGCTCGCACACTTTCAACAGACCTGGGTACCCCTATGAGTTGGGACACTGTCTAACTGACCTGAGAAAGAGCAAGGCTAGCCACAGTAGTTTTCATCCTTATCACCTAGTTACGTGGTGGGGTCTATGTCTGCTTGCTCTGTCAAAAGCAGGTCAAGTGTCAACAACTGGAGCATGACATCATGGACTGGAGAAACAATGAAAGTTTGTTGCTTCTCCAGAGTTGTGTTGTGGGGTAAGAAGTAATAATTTAGAGTTAAGGCCTTACCCACGAACAACATCGCCTGGATATAAGGTTCTTAAAATAGGTGGGTGAGGATATTTAAAGCGAACGAAGGTAAAACGGAGAACAAAAGAAAAAAAAGAGCGGTGAGAAAACAGAATGTGCAATAAAGGGTATTGTCGTAAGGCAGGAGAAGAGATGGAAGCTGTTAAGACACTTTAATTGAAGTTTCAGAATTTAAAATTATGAGGGGAAATGGGAGAAAAAAAATAAAAGTGATTCAGTAAAAGACATAAGAAGAACCAGGTATTTAGGAAGGACTTAATAAAAGAGGTACTGAGGTGGGGTGCTGAAAAAGGGACCATGGGGAACCTGGGACAGTAAAAGGATGGAACCTCTCAGACATGAAAAAAATGAGGCAGCAACAAAAATAATACAAGAGTCGGTGACGAAGGCTGTTATAAATGAACAGATAAAGGATGGAGAGTCATACAGGGAGAATTCTTTGATGATTTTTGAAATACCAGAATAACAAGGGGAGAAAAGTTCAGAGAAAGCAAAACTTGAGACAATTTTTTTCTGAGATCGTAAAAAAAAAACAATGCCCAGTAAGTGATCTTTCGAAAGAAGCAATAAAAGATCAGCTACTAAACAGGAAATCAAACCTTGGGAAGTGGGAAGATAGGATGGAATATTTATACAGAGGCATTGATCATACATGCAAAGCTGAGGTGGGAGGAGAGGAAAACACAAGAGGCAATCACAGAAGTAGAGGTGTAAGAGCCAAGACCCTCGGATTAAAGAACTACCAACCAGCAACCTCCCTTTCCCGATCCTCTAGCCTTTATAATCTAAACAACACTAATGGTTCACCTACTTTTCTCCGGTTATTTCTACAAACTTTAGTCCTTCATTTCCTCCTATCCCTCTTCACACCAGCTCTAACAACACTTCCTATCTATCTCCCTCTCATGCTACCTTTGCTAATCCCCTCTCTCCCACATCAAGGCCCTCCCAGAAGCCAATCCCAATACCAGAATCAGAGGGTGGTAGAAAAATGCAGATGTTATTCAAAACAAAAGTGGTGATCTAAAGGACAATGCAGAGAAGAATCCAATTTATAGTTACCACAGAGATGAAACTTATGGAATATTACCCAATTAACTATTCCCATGGGGTGTCTCACAGCGATTAAAAAAGAAATGAGCTGGATGGGGAAGTGCAATAAAATTGACTTAAAAACACGGAGAACCTTTTGGATGATAGGACCTCAAATTGTTTGCTAACATTGTATTAACAAAAAACTATCAGAACCTTTGGTTATTGTAGCAATTACTTTCTTTACATTTTATAAAATCATAATACAAGTTACTGTCGTAAAACTATTCATAAATCATTTATCACAATTCACAATCAAGTAACCATAAAACAATCCTTGTCATCGGCCAGGAATGTGAGCAAATTTAGATGAAAGGGGAAATATCCCCTCCATTCATGATGAGAGAGATGCTGGGTTCTTAGCGAGGCAAGCACTCTGCTGGGAGAGTGACACTCGTTCCAGAGAAGAGGCACCTCTACCCTTAGGTATATACTACACCCCACCACTGTGTTAAGGTGACCCCAGCATCAGGAATGGGAGGGGTAATAGCAGCAATACTTTCTAACCCCCCTCCCCCCATTCAACAACAAAAGACTAATGCAAAAACAAACCAGGTTACAGAAAATGGGACTGAGATTTTCTAAATGGAATCCAGTAGGACAGGGAACTGATCAAGATAGAGCCCTTGATTTAATCAGAGCTCCAGAGAGGCCGAAGGTGCAAAAGAGCATGGAAAAAGTACAGAATACAGAGAAGGTCAAAGAATAGTGAGGCAAGCAGAATAACGAGGAATGACTATGCAAGTATAAGGTAAGCAGAAGGTCAGCTTCAGACTGACACAGCAGCACAGGCCGAAATTATTACACAGCCATAAAAGTAGGAAGATGATTAAGAGACCAAGTAATAAGGCTGAAAAGGGAGGGAGGCGTATTTACAAAAGAGGAAGTTTGCAAGGAATTAAGCAGAAGGTTAAATAAGTAATCACCAAGACAAGGAGGGTGCCAGACTGCAAGGTTGAAAGGGCTAATCAGCATATGCTGATAGAATTCATGTATAAAAAAAAAAGTAATGAAACTAGTAGAAAGGTCACGCATATCAAAAGTCATTGGGCTTAACGGATTATCACCATGGATACTGAAAGGAGTGGAAGAACTGTGTGAACCTATAACAATGATCTACAGCATTTCCCTGGAGATGGGAAATCGACCGGACTTCTAGAAAACTGCAAACACGATTCCAATATACAAACAGGATAGACAAGAGGCACTGAACTATAGGCTAATATCACGAACATGTATACTGTCCAAAATGTTGTAAATTAATAATCAAAAATAGATTGGCTGAACATCTACAAAATAACAGAAGCCAAGAAAGAAATACAATGATGGGTAGACTGCATATTCTTGGACTGTAGGAAATTATATGATATTGTACCACAGAGATTGATTCACATATTAAAACACGCTGGGAAATGAGGTAAAGTTGTACAGTGGATCAAGGAATACTTAAGGAACAGAAGATGGGGAGGGGTCATGCAAGGACAGCTGGTTCAAGATGTGAAAGTGTAACAAGTAGGTGGTTTCCCAAGGATCAATTCTAGGACTATTACAATTCTTGAAATATGTAAATAACCTGCTGATGCAAAACTAACGAGCGGAATATAAATGGAAGAGGATACAGAAAGGCTACAGGTAGACCTGGATAAACTGCAAGAATGGTCAAACATGTGGTTACTAGAGTTCAATTCTAGCAAGTGCAAGGTCATGAAAATTGGGGATGGAGAGAGGTGACCAGACACGGTATGCAGCTTGAAAGGCGAGCAATTGCAAATATAGCTAAAGAAGGAGCTTGAAGTGAAAAAATCACACAAAACATATCCCCAGAGGTGCACAGAAATCGTATAACATCTGTCGTGATAGCTAATCTCAGAACTACCTTCAGGATCCTCAATAATCTCTTAGGATTCTCTACACGACTTATGTTAGGCCCATCATGGAATATGCAGCACCAGCATGGAGCCTCCACCTGGTCAAGCATACATGAGAACTAGAAAAGGTCCACAGGTTTGCAACAAGACTCCCAGAGCTGAGGGAACTGAGTTATGAACAAAGACTAAAGGAACCGAGCATGACGACTTTGGAAGAAGGATCAGGAGAGAGATGATTACGACATATAAGATACTCAGAGGCTTTGACAAAGCAGATAGGGACAGCTTTTTTTTATTTCGAAACGAGAGGCATAGGGATGAAGGGCCACAGATGGCAGGTACAGACACGGATGAGCCATATGGAAATACTTTTCGAGCTAAGGGTAGTAAATATATGGAATGAGCTAGGTGAGGAAGTGGTACAGGTAACTCAATACAGCGTCAAAAGTATGAGAGGGCCACGTACTTCAAGAGAAAGGGCCAGGAGCGGAGACTCATTGACTGCCAACAACTCGGCATGTAAAACTCTGTGCTCTTAAACGCTTACACACACACAGCCAGGAGCTATGACTCGACCCCTGCAACCACAAATAGGTGAGTACACACACACACACACACACACACACACACACACACACACACACACACACACACACAGGATGTTCCAGAGATGGGACCCAGCAACAAGGGGTCACAGTTGGAAGTTGAAGACTCATATGAACCACAAGGATGTTAGGAAGTATTTCTTCAGTCACAGAGTTGTCAGAAAGTGGAATAGTCTGGGAAATGATGCAGTGGAGGCAGGATCCATACATAGCTTTAAGGAGAGGTATGATAAAGCTCAAGGAGCGGGTAGTGACCGAGTACCGGCCAGTGAAGAGGCGGGGCCAGGAGCTGTGGCCCGACCCCTGCAACCACAACTAGGTAAGTACACACACACACATTGTGAGTAGGAAGCAATAAAACAAAATTCCACCACAATGACCTAGCCACACACCACAGTAATATTTCCAGAATAGATTCCATCACCACAGTAATAATAATATCTTTATTTACTACAAGTACATGTACAAGGTATACAGTCCTAGCTGACATCAATGACATACTACTATATAGAAAGCCGCTCGTTATGCTGAGCATTTCGGGCAAATTAGGTCCTTGTCCCAGGATGCGACCCACACCAGTCTAACTCCCAGGTACTCATTTTACTGATGGGTAAACATAGACAACCGGTGTAAAGAAACACGCCAAATGTTTCTACCCTCGCTGGGAATCGAACGCAGACACTCGCCGTGTGAAGCGAGAGCTTTAGCGATCAAGCCACGGGACACCGTGGCCAGTACTAACACCATTAGCGGCACCATGTGTGTCTGCTGATAATGTAATAGCAACGAGAAGAATAAGAAAAGACAGAAATTACAAGACCTGTAAAAATAGGTCCAACAAGTGGCTGCTCGAGTTTAATCCATGCAAATGAAAAGTAATGCAGAATGACGGAGGAGGAGAAGGTAACACTAGACATATTACAATTTAAACAAGTGCGCACACAATCTGAGCACAGATGTGCACAATCTGGGTACAACTGCCTGAACATACATAGCCTGCGACTCTCACGGACTTGCGCATCCCAACCAGAAATTTCTCACGTGACTCACCAGGCGTGACGCTACACCCCCCTCCCCCCGAATATTTCCTCCCTCCTTTCCCCATAACTCAGTCCCCCTCTCCCTCCCTCACTCCCACCGTCCAATCCATCCCGAACATGGAACTACCATGCAGACTCAATCATCCGGTGGTAGGGTGCGTGACGGTGTGCGGGTGACTGGGACGAGACATATGGGGGAAGGTGTAGTGAGGGGGGTAGATGGAAGCTAAGGGGTGACGGGTATGGTGAAGAGGTTCTTAACAGAGATATGACTCAGGCTCTGAGGGGTGTGACGCTGGTGGAGTGCTCTTGACAGGTGTTGTGAAGGGTGTGACGCTGGTGGAGTGCTCTTGACAGGTGTTGTGAAGGGTGTGACGCTGGTGGTGAACACAGGGATGTGGAAGAGGAAAGTAAGACGAGTGAATGTTGCCAATAAGAGAGCTTACTGTAGTTGATAGTAAGAGTGACCACTGAAGGTTCTTGTGGTTGACAGTAAGAGTGACCACTGAGGGAAGCATGACACCAGCAGTGTGACTGCCACGGGTGCAACCTCACACGTGGCACTCACTGTGTTGCTACTAAGCAACACAGTCACAGAGATAAAACGAGGCATATAGTCAGGGCTAGGTGGACTGCATCTTCTTGGACTGCAGGAAAGCATCTGATACGATACCACACCAACGATTAGTCCAGAAAACTGGAGGCGCAGTCAGGGTTAAAAGGCAGTGGGTCAGCGACTACCTGAATGACAGAAGGCAGAGAGTATTTTAAAGGGATGAAACATCAGAATGGGATAGTGTGGGGTTCCACAAAGATCAATGCTAGGACCGCTACTGTTCCTAATATCTGGGAACAACCTACCAGAGGAAACCAAGTACTGCGTGTGAATTCGCGAATATTGCAAAACTAACCAAAACAATAAGAACAAAAAGAAAACAGTGACAAACGTCAGGAAGCCATCAACAGACTATCAGATAAGGTCAAACAAGCGACTTTGGGTGTTCAGGGCGAGCAAATGCAAGATCATGCGAATTGGAGGAGAAGGCAGACCGGACACAGTTACAGCATGGGGAAGAAGCTGCAAATATCAGAGTGAAAAGGACCTGGAGATAAACAAAGCATATCGTCAGAATTACACACAAACCGTATGTCAGCAGGATACGCAGTATTAGCAAACCTCGGAATAGCATTCAGGAAGTTTAATAAAGAATCCTTTAGAACCTCATGTACGACCTAAGTTAAGCCAACCATCGCGTACGCGGCATCAGCATGTAGCCCGCATGGTAATTAGATCGAAAAAAATCCAAAAGTTTGCAGCCTGGCTAGTACCAGAACCGAGGCAAAAATGCACTATCAGGAGAGGCTGTAGGAACTAAACCTGACGATTCTGGCGGAGGGACAACAAGGAAAAACATGATTATGACCCACAAAATCTTAAAAGGGATTGATAAGGCAGATAGGAGGATTCCACAGGGGGTCTCTCACCCAGGATGAATCTTTGGTGCCGAGGCAGAGACGACGGCGCTATAGTTCAGCTACTAGCCACAACCTCTGTAATTTGCCACCACCCATGACAGTTCACATACATAGCTGACAACACGCAACTATCACACGCGTGCACAAGGTGCATGGCTTACTAGAGAAGAAATTTAGAGGTGAATCACTAGGTAAGTCATTTGGAAGTGAATTTCATGTTACTAGGGAAGACACCAGACAACCCTCACGTCACTAGGGAAGACACCAGGCAACCCTCACGTCACTAGGGAAGACACCAGGCAACCCTCACGTCACTAGGGAAGACACCAGGCAACCCTCACGTCACTAGGGAAGACACCAGACAACCCTCACGTCACTAGGGAAGACACCAGGCAACCCTCACGTCACTAGGGAAGACACCAGGCAACCCTCACGTCACTAGGGAAGACACCAGGCAACCCTCACGTCACTAGGGAAGACACCAGGCAACCCTCACGTCACTAGGGAAGACACCAGGCAACCCTCACGTCACTAGGGAAGACACCAGGCAACCCTCACGTCACTAGGAAGACACCAGGCAACCCTCACGTCACTAGGGAAGACACCAGGCAACCCTCACGTCACTAGGGAAGACACCAGGCAACCCTCACGTCACTAGGGAAGACACCAGGCAACCCTCACGTCACTAGGGAAGACACCAGGCAACCCTCACGTCACTAGGGAAGACACCAGGCAACCCTCACGTCACTAGGGAAGACACCAGGCAACCCTCACGTCACTAGGGAAGACACCAGGCAACCCTCACGTCACTAGGGAAGACACCAGGCAACCCTCACGTCACTAGGGAAGACACCAGGCAACCCTCACGTCACTAGGGAAGACACCAGGCAACCCTCACGTCACTAGGGAAGACACCAGGCAACCCTCACGTCACTAGGGAAGACACCAGGCAACCCTCACGTCACTAGGGAAGACACCAGGCAACCCTCACGTCACTAGGGAAGACACCAGGCAACCCTCACGTCACTAGGGAAGACACCAGGCAACCCTCACGTCACTAGGGAAGACACCAGGCAACCCTCACGTCACTAGGGAAGACACCAGGCAACCCTCACGTCACTAGGGAAGACACCAGGCAACCCTCACGTCACTAGGAAGACACCAGGCAACCCTCACGTCACTAGGGAAGACACCAGGCAACCCTCACGTCACTAGGGAAGACACCAGGCAACCCTCACGTCACTAGGGAAGACACCAGGCAACCCTCACGTCACTAGGGAAGACACCAGGCAACCCTCACGTCACTAGGGAAGACACCAGGCAACCCTCACGTCACTAGGGAAGACACCAGGCAACCCTCACGTCACTAGGGAAGACACCAGGCAACCCTCACGTCACTAGGGAAGACACCAGGCAACCCTCACGTCACTAGGGAAGACACCAGGCAACCCTCACATTACTAGGGAAGACACCAGGCAACCCTCACGTCACTAGGAAGACACCAGGCAACCCTCACGTCACTAGGGAAGACACCAGGCAACCATCACGTCGCTGAAGGAGAGTACCCTGGTGTCACTGTAATGACTCAAGACGAGCTCTACAACCCAGATTATAACTGAACGACGTTTTGGTCATATTTTTTTTTTTTTTACTATTTTCAAGTTGGGATTTTAAAGTTGTCCAGGATGACCCGAAACGTTTGGTTTCACATTAAAGTTGACATTAGACGTCATAAATATACACGCAAATACACAGATCACACAGAAAACTGATCACCATAACCCATTGTTGTAAATGCATAATAATGAAATATGTAAGTGTTTTACACCTAAACTAGTATTTCCTAGGATTACCCTTTCTCTTTATTCACTCAAAGTCTCCTAGGCACTGATAAGGATAATTTAGAGAGGAGAGAAAAGTTAATACCCTCTCACACCTGCTTAATGGCACTCGAGATTTTGGAGTTGAAGAACACGTTCACGACATGAAGCTCACCCTTTACAAGTGTTCAAACGTTCTTTATCGGGATTCACGTTCAGCGACTTTCCAGGCCACTCATTAAATTGAAAATTAAACATCTGGGTATCTTTATTGTAGACGTTTCGCCATCCAGTGGCTTTATTAATACAGATTCTAGGACGAAATTTGAAGACAGTAGAACTATATACAAAATATGAGGTAATCAGTCCCACAGTCTTGGAGTTGGTGTGGTGAACGGTGATCTTCACATACAAAAGTTGCACAACTCGAACCAGTCAGGGAAATAAGTCTACTAAGACGTACTTAAGGGCGTGCAATCCGTGCATATTTATGAAGTCTACTATAGTGATGTTGAGAGTAGTCACGTGTCTCACACCAGGCACCACAACTGCAGATTAAAACTATTTTAACAGACTTGAAAATAAAACCTTTCCCGGCCTCTGGGCTGTGAAGAAGTTCTAGGATGAGAAGTGAAGAGAGAATCCATACACATATTTAAAAGGGTACGAGGATCCAGGAACTAGAACTCAACCGTAATACAAACACTAACGCCAATATTTTACGACTAAAGCCTTCACACAAAAGGGAAGGAATTCCTTGATAGTAATGAAAGGTTCTTGATCCATGGCAAGCACCATCACAACCTCAGAACTCAAAACCCCCACAATAACCAGTCAACGTAATCAACAACATAACGATGTCACTGTCAGTGTAATATTAACCCTTTAAGGTACAGTATCCTCTACCTTGAAGGTGACCCTCCATATGAACAATAATACAATCAATACATGACCTAATGAGGGTGACCCACGTTATGACCTATACTACACAATCAATACATGACCTAATCAATAAAGGTGACCCACGGCATGAATAACGATCCGATCAAAGTCTAACTAAACCTAGATTAATGCTAGTTTAAATATGATCCAAACTAAAACCTGCAATATTAACCTGACCAAAACGTAGCGTGAGAAAGTAATACGAGTTGAACATGTGAGGGTTCTACTGGGTGCACCACCAACTTTACCACCACAACTACCATCCCCAGGACAACCATTCCTAACACCAGGGCAACCAACAAACATTTTTACCACCACCACGACAAACATCCCTACCACAACAACCACCACCACCAATACATCAACCCCCCTCTCACGCACAACCATACTCAGTGATATAATTAAGATCTACAAGTTTTAATCACCAATTAATTAAGTAAAGTAATCATCAGCGAATTACCCAGGCGAGAGCGTAAACGATCAGAGGAGAGGCAGTGCTGGCCTCCGGCTGACACCAGCCAGGAGGCAGTGCTGGCCTCCGGCTGACACCAGCCAGGAGGCAGTGCTGGCCTCCGGCTGACACCAGCCAGGAGGCAGTGCTGGCCTCCGGCTGACACCAGCCAGGAGGCAGTGCTGGCCTCCGGCTGACACCAGCCAGGAGGCAGTGCTGGCCTCCGGCTGACACCAGCCAGGAGGCAGTGCTGGCCTCCGGCTGACACCAGCCAGGAGGCAGTGCTGGCCTCCGGCTGACACCAGCCAGGAGGCAGTGCTGGCCTCCGGCTGACACCAGCCAGGAGGCAGTGCTGGCCTCCGGCTGACACCAGCCAGGAGGCAGTGCTGGCCTCCGGCTGACACCAGCCAGGAGGCAGTGCTGGCCTCCGGCTGACACCAGCCAGGAGGCAGTGCTGGCCTCCGGCTGACACCAGCCAGGAGGCAGTGCTGGCCTCCGGCTGACACCAGCCAGGAGGCAGTGCTGGCCTCCGGCTGCACCAGCCAGGAGGCAGTGCTGGCCTCCGCTGACACCAGCCAGGAGGCAGTGCTGGCCTCCGGCTGACACCAGCCAGGAGGCAGTGCTGGCCTCCGGCTGACACCAGCCAGGAGGCAGTGCTGGCCTCCGGCTGACACCAGCCAGGAGGCAGTGCTGGCCTCCGGCTGACACCAGCCAGGAGGCAGTGCTGGCCTCCGGCTGACACCAGCCAGGAGGCAGTGCTGGCCTCCGGCTGACACCAGCCAGGAGGCAGTGCTGGCCTCCGGCTGACACCAGCCAGGAGGCAGTGCTGGCCTCCGGCTGACACCAGCCAGGAGGCAGTGCTGGCCTCCGGCTGACACCAGCCAGGAGGCAGTGCTGGCCTCCGGCTGACACCAGCCAGGAGGCAGTGCTGGCCTCCGGCTGACACCAGCCAGGAGGCAGTGCTGGCCTCCGGCTGACACCAGCCAGGAGGCAGTGCTGGCCTCCGGCTGACACCAGCCAGGAGGCAGTGCTGGCCTCCGGCTGACACCAGCCAGGAGGCAGTGCTGGCCTCCGGCTGACACCAGCCAGGAGGCAGTGCTGGCCTCCGGCTGACACCAGCCAGGAGGCAGTGCTGGCCTCCGGCTGACACCAGCCAGGAGGCAGTGCTGGCCTCCGGCGACACCAGCCAGGGCAGGCTGGCCTCCGGCTGACACCAGCCAGGAGGCAGTGCTGGCCTCCGGCTGACACCAGCCAGGAGGCAGTGCTGGCCTCCGGCTGACACCAGCCAGGAGGCAGTGCTGGCCTCCGGCTGACACCAGCCAGGAGGCAGTGCTGGCCTCCGGCTGACACCAGCCAGGAGGCAGTGCTGGCCTCCGGCTGACACCAGCCAGGAGGCAGTGCTGGCCTCCGGCTGACACCAGCCAGGAGGCAGTGCTGGCCTCCGGCTGACACCAGCCAGGAGGCAGTGCTGGCCTCCGGCTGACACCAGCCAGGAGGCAGTGCTGGCCTCCGGCTGACACCAATAATTAGACGCCTCACAGTTTCATATTTGTGATTCAGCCGCCATTAATCCACTCATGAAGTTTGTCTCCTGTATCATGATGATTTTATTTTCTCTAGCAATATATGATTGTTGGATTTTTTGTAAATCTTTAATATATTACAAGTGTTGGAACTCCGTTGTACCAATCTTTGTATGTAATACCAAAAAATCAAGTCAAGTCAAGCATGATCTTGTTGTTATAACCATGTTGATTGTAGGTTATTACACTTCAGAAATTTAACTATCCTTTTCTTAATAGTTTTCGTTTATCTACCTAAATTGATGTTAAACTGATCGCATGACGGTAGTGGGCACAAGTCTTATCTTCCTATTTAAATATTTTGGTAACATTTGCTGAAAGTGGAGGTTCACCCACCTCGTGTGGTTCCCTCTTCTGTCCCCTCCCAGACCTCTTCCCCAGTCCCCTTCCAGCTTCCTTGTTTCCAGTCTACTGGCACCTTACCTTCTAATGCTTTGTTAAATATTACTGTTAATAGGTAAGTGATGTGATATTTACATTGATAACTCTGGCATGTATTGCATCCAGTCTGCTTAATCTGTTATTAATATACGACGAGAAGCTGATTATTGTGTGTAAGTTGCTAGTTTCCTTAATATTTAGTTAGTCAGTGTTAGGCCCTGGAAACAAAAGTTGCGACCTGGCAACATTGTGTTGTGCTCAGCTGTAAGTACGGACCTTATGTTTATGTTCCAGTATTCAGTCGATATCTTTGTTGTTGATTATTCTTCTGTTATCGATAGCTGAAGATCTTATCGTTGCCTTTATCTTTTTTTTCCCTGCTGACATATTCTAAGAATTCTTTCGGGTTATCTTTGATGTGTGCAAATCGTCTTTCAAACTCCTGTTTAGCATTTTTTATTTTGTCTTGCCTTCTCTTTGTAGCAGCATGTAGCTAGTATGCTCTTCAGAGTTAACAATCCTTTTAAATTTCTAATATTTATTAAAGTTATTTTTTGCCTATTATCGCAGCTATTTGCACTGTCATCCAATCTGGCTTTATTTTCTCCCTCTATACGTTTTATCTTTCCTGGTATGTCATCCCTTTCGTTATTTAGAATTTTATTGTTAAATATCTTTCAACATTTGTTCTATAGTGTGTGTATCTGGTAGCTTAGTGTCGTTCAGTTACTGATGTCTTGGCGCATCTTACCATCGTATTATGGATCTCGAAACTTGTGGGTTTCTTTTTAACAGTAATATTGTGGTGGTTGTTTCGTAGTGTCTTGCATGATTGGACTAGGTGACATTGTGTGGTCAGAACGAGAGCTGTATATTGTTACCTCGAGTAACTCACTTATAAACTTGGGTTTTTAAGTCTGGTAGTTTCTTTGTCATGTTAAGAGTCCTCCAGTTCATGTTAGGGGCATTAAAATTACCAATTATCTTTGTCTCTTTATTATTGTTCTAATTTCGTCATACAAAAGGGCGTCATTTCCCTGGCTTTCTCTGAGACGATATTCTACACCGAATATAATATGTTTCTCACAGCTTTGAATTTCGACATACATGAAGTCATACGCTGCTTTGTGTTTTATTTCACTGGCACGAGAGTCACTGTTATCACACAAGGTCACTCAAACAAGTACTGGTAATACTGCATCCACACAAGTTTTTGACTCGCCGTTTGGCTTAAATCAAGATTCACTTAAGAGCTATAATACCTGGACGCTCTCATCATGGTATGCGGACAATTCGTCTCTCACTTGGAATATACTGCGAACATTCGTGTAAAAACTTTTATTTTTCATTCAGCTGCTCTGGTTTGCCAGTTGGTTAAATTAGTTTAAATTCCTGGTCTGACTAGTTACTTGACTAGATATGACAGACTGTCTGCTTCCTCCTACCCAACGCCTCTTCTCACACCCTCCCAACCACATTTAGCCCTTGTAAGATGTGCCAGTCTTGCGCTGCCCACGTACTTCCAGTGAAATGCATCTTCCTTAAACTTCTGTCACTTTTTAAACTGTTTCACAGCTGTATCTAGAGCGTCGGTTTTTTCACAGATCCTCAAGTCTCTGATTTAGACCCAAACTATCTGTATGTTACCTGTAGTGGCTTCCGGGGTCACCGCCCCGCGGCCTGGCCCCACACCAGGCTTCCTTGGCAAATAATCCTGTAATTACTAATCTCGTAGTCTTTGAATGGTTTTGTATGCACTTTGTGGCTGCTAAGAATCTCCTATGATATATTCTCCTTCATATCGTTATTTCCAACATTAGTCATGAAAAATGTATCATCTAGTGAGACCTTAGTTACCTCAGATATATTATCATATCCTTGATCCTCGCTCCTGCACACATCCTCCTCCTCCACGTATTACTACTGCAAAATTCCGCATTTTGTTTCCTTTTGGTAGTTCCCGACTAGGATAATATAAGGTTCTTCCTGGGGACTTTGACTGGACAACCTAAGATTGCCAATGGACGTCTGGCTGAGGTATTTCTCAGCTTGGCTCGGTTAACACTGTCATGAGGTTTACCGCTAGACTATGGATTTCTTTTGCACAAAACTGATGCCCAAGAACTCTGGACTCAAATGAATAAATTTTCTGTGACTTAACCACACCTTCCTGAACTGTTACCTAGCACAAGTTTACCTCCAGGATAACCAATCAACACAAGAGGAAGACTCCTACCCCAAACAAAAAAGACTGCTGCCCCCAACAAAGAAGAAGACTACTGCTGCCCCCAACGAAGAGAAAGACTACTGCCCCCAACAAAGAAGAATACTGCTGCCCCCAACAAAGAAGAATACTGCTGCCCTCAACGAAGAGAAAGACTGCTGCCCCCAACAAAGAAGAAGACTACTGCTGCCCCCAATGAAGAGAAAGACTGCTGCCCCCAACAAAGGGGAAGACTGCTGCTTCCCAACACCGACATAGGGAAAGGTGGGTATGAGAGAAGAAAGACTGCCACTAACACTGACAGTGGAAGGAGAGGGCGGGCGAATGTATAGACCTGGATAATTTACAGAGCCTTCACTGCACCTAAAGTGCAGTCAACCATCTAAATTACTGGGAACGTTTTAAGTCCCCTGACCTGTACTCCTTGAAACGCAGGCGAGAAATACATCGTAATTTGCATCTGGAAACTCCTAAAGGGATTGGTTCCAAACCTGCATAACTGTAAGGGGCCCAAGACTATTCAACAGCCTCCCCTCATACATAAAAGGTATTACCAATGAACCCCTTGCTGTCTTCAAGTCAGTGCCTGGTCAGCTGGGCTCTGATTTGTATATTGGATTGCTTGCGGCCAACAGTAACAGCCTGACTGATGCCGTGGGATGGGGGGGGGGGGTAATGAAGCCCGAAAGTATCCTTCCGGGAGGAAGGGGAAGTCTGCTCCCCCAACACTTACACTGACCCAGAGGGAGGGGGAGGCAAGTTCCCCCCACACAACCCTCAGAGGGATGTAGAGGGCTACATCAACACTCAAAATTCTACACCCTCATCCTCCGGTATACAAGTACTTGGCCAGGGTCTCCATCAATGTTGATTTACTAGTAATCAATGATGTGTGTTCAATATCCAACTACCTGTCCGCCCTTCCAGCCCGCCCTCAACCCACTCCCATACTGAAAAAGTGAGTCCTTATTGCCGATAAATGAGAGCTAGAACCCCAGAGCTAGAGCCCGAGCCAGTGATAAAATTAAAAATAACGGCGAAAGGTAAATGTGGCCCCCAATTCACCAAAGACAGCTTGGCGATAATCAACGACTATACGTAGATAATTTTGTTTGCCGTCAATATTCAGTCAAATTCCTGAGAACATTACTTGGTGCCACGGTACTGTACGAGCCTTACTGGTTTACCTTCTTCATGACAATAATAATAATCAGCTGGAGTGACGTGAGAAAGTATTTCTACAGCTACCGGCTTGTGCTCTCTCAATTAGGATATTGTTGTTTGTTGACGGATTCGTTAAATGCAGGCGAGATATCAGAGCTGGAAAACAGAGATCACTGACGACCCTTAGAGAGCCAAGGAAGCATTTAAATTAAACAGAAGTATTGGGAATGTACTCTGTGGAGCGAGGAAGATACGTGGTAACACATACAATACATAAATGATACTGGAGGGTCTGGTCCATACCATAACATGTTGAAGCAAGGGATACGGAAAGAAGCGTAAAATACTCAATGAAAATCAGAGGCACCATGGCCATAAAAGAGAACACTATCAACATCTCTGGGCGTAGCATTTTCAACGTGTTGCCAGTCACAGGTATATCAGATGAACGTTCCTTCACATTCACCTATGAATGAGCTCGACAGTAACAATGTGAGCAACAATAACATGTCATGTCAGTTTGAAAAACAAATGCAGGAACATTTAGCCTAACACTATTCATATCCTTCTATATACGCGAGAGGTAATTTGAGAAACAATATTACTCATTTATACTATTACAATGAATAATAAAGTTTGCAAATCTCAGTAGGAAAAATGCAGAGCGCGCGCGCGCAGGTAGAGACTATTCCAAGTTCGACTTTTACCTTATTGAACAACCCTTGATACACCCGCAGTGTGCGGCTACCCTATTCTATACGCAAGTTACTCTGGAGAGGCAAAAATGTAGTAGCTTGCCTGTCATACTCCATAACACATGATGGGTTGCTCTCCGCTAATGAGAACACGCAATGATCTCCCAAAGCTAGGTCAGGCCTAACGAGGGTTCCTCCCTCACACACACACCCACACCCCTGCAACCACAACTAGGTGAGTACACACCCCGGTGGCTAAACCTCTCGCTTCACGCACGGAGGGCCCGGGTTCGATTCCCGGCGGGGCGGAAACATTTCGAAGTGTTTCCTTACACACACACACACCATACATACATAGTTTTAAGACAAGGTATGATAAAGCTCATGGAGCAGGGAGAGCAGAGACCCAGTAGCGGACAGCGAAGAGGCGGGCCCAGGAGCTGAGTCTCGACCCCTGCAACCACAATTAGGTGAGTACACATGTACACGCGCACACACACACACACACACACACACGCACACACACACACACACACAACAGGTCTAGTGTCTAATCGACATGTGCCTAGGACAAAATGGTAACTAACACACGCGCGTCAGTCCTAGGACCGGCACTGTTTCTGGTATATATGAATGACGGAAGGGATAGATTCAGAAGTGTCCCTGTTTGCAGACGACGTGAAGTTAATACAGAGAATTCAAGTGGTTGAGGATCAGGTGGGATTACAAAGGGATTTGGACAGGCTGCAAGCCTGTTCCAACAACTGGCTCCTGAAGTTGACCCCTTTCCCCAGTGAAAAGTCATGAAGATTGGGGAAGGTCAAAGACAGCAGACAGAACAGGCTAGGGGGCTAAAGACTGCAAACTTCACTCAATGAAAAGGATCTTGGGGTCATTATAATACCGAACACATCTCCTAAGGCGCACATCAACCAAATAATTGCTGCAGCATATGGGCTCCTGGCAAATCTAAGAATAGCGTTTCGACACCTGAGTAAGGAATCGTTCAAGACTACACCGTGTACGTCAGGCCCATGTTGGAGTATGCAGCACCAGTATGGAACCCACAAAGGTTTGCAACAAAACTAGTCCCGGAGCTAAGGGGTATGTCCTACGAGGAAAGGTCAAGGGAAATGAACCTGACGACACTGGAGGACAGGAGGGATAAGGAAACCATGATAACGACATATAAAATACTGAGAGGTATTGACAAGGTGGATAGGGACAGGATGTTTCAGAGGTGGGACACAGCAACAAGCGGAAGTTAAAAACTCAGGTGAGTCATAGGGATGTTAGAAAGTATTTCTTTAGTCAGTCGTCAGGAAGTAGAACAATCTGGAGAGCAATGTTGTGGAGGCAGGATCCATACATAGCTTTAAGAAGAAATATGATAAAGCTCATGGAGCAGGAAGAGAGTGGACCTAGTAGCGGCCAGCGAAGAGGCGTGGCCAAGAGCTGTGAATCGACTCCTAAAACCACAAATAGGTGAGTACACACACACACAAGGTAGATAGTGACAGGATGTTCCAGAGAGGGAACACAGAAATAAGGGGACAAAGTTGGAAGCTGAAGACTCAGATGAGTCAAAGGGATGTTAGGAAGCATTTCTTCAGCCATAGAGTAGTCAGGAAGTGGAATAGTCTAGCGAACGATATAGTGGAGGCGGGAACCATACATAGTTTTAAGACAAGGTATGATAAAGCTCATGGAGCAGGGACAGCAGAGACCCAGTAGCGGACAGCGAAGAGGCGGGACCAGGAGCTGAGTCTCGACCCCTGCAACCACAATTAGGTGAGTACACACACACTGTAGTCCAGGACGAGTGAGCCAGGGGACGCTGCTGCTGCTGCTGCTGCTGCTGCCGCCCTCACCCACCACAAAACGCCTGCTCAGCCAGATCCACCCACAACACCTGCTCAGCCAGATCCACCCACAACACCTGCTCAGCCAGATCCACCCACAACACCTGCTCAGCCAGATCCACCCACAACACCTGCTCAGCCAGATCCACCCACAACACCTGCTCAGCCAGATCCACCCACTACACCTGCTCAGCCAGATCCACCCACAACACCTGCTCAGCCAGATCCACCCACTACACCTGCTCAGCCAGATCCACCCACAACACCTGCTCAGCCAGATCCACCCACTACACCTGCTCAGCCAGATCCACCCACTACACCTGCTCAGCCAGATCCACCCACAACACCTGCTCAGCCAGATCCACCCACAACACCTGCTCAGCCAGATCCACCCACAACACCTGCTCAGCCAGATCCACCCACAACACCTGCTCAGCCAGATCCACCCACTACACCTGCTCAGCCAGATCCACCCACTACACCTGCTCAGCCAGATCCACCCACTACACCTGCTCAGCCAGATCCACCCACAACACCTGCTCAGCCAGATCCACCCACTACACCTGCTCAGCCAGATCCACCCACTACACCTGCTCAGCCATGATCCACCCACAACACCTGCTCAGCCAGATCCACCCACAACACCTGCTCAGCCAGATCCACCCACTACACCTGCTCAGCCAGATCCACCCACTACACCTGCTCAGCCAGATCCACCCACAACACCTGCTCAGCCAGATCCACACAACCTGCTCAGCCAATCCACCCAACACCTGCTCAGCCAGATCCACCCACTACACCTGCTCAGCCAGATCCACCCACTACACCTGCTCAGCCAGATCCACCCACTACACCTGCTCAGCCAGATCCACCCACTACACCTGCTCAGCCAGATCCACCCACTACACCTGCTCAGCCAGATCCACCCACTACACCTGCTCAGCCAGATCCACCCACTACACCTGCTCAGCCAGATCCACCCACTATACCTGCTCAGCCATCACCACCCACTACACCTGCTCAGCCATCACCACCACTACACCTGCACACATTCTTGACGATCTTAACATCACTATCACTGCCATCATTATCATCACAGCCAACCTTACTACCCTCACCACTAACATAGTCACCGCCGCCATCACCATCACCATTATGAAGCAATTTACCAAGGAAAATAATCTCCACCATAGATCACACTGCCCCTCACACCCCAGTGATCACTGTCTCCCCCTCCATCACCCCTCCTCCCAATCACCCTCCCCCAGCCATGCTCTCCCCCATCGCCACAGCCTGACGAAGACTCAGAAGAGTTGGACCATCAAGGGGGGATGTGGTCTCGCTTCCCCTGGGGGAGTGTGATCTCGCTTCCCCAGGGGGGACGTGGTCTCGCCTCCCCAGGGGGGACGTGGTCTCGCCTCCCCAGGGGGGACGTGGTCTAGCCTCCCCAGGGGGGACGTGGTCTAGCCTCCCCAGGGGGGACGTGGTCTTGCCTCCCATGGGGGGACGTGGTCTTGCCTCCCATGGGGGACGTGGTCTTGCCTCCCATGGGGGAACGTGGTCTTGCCTCCCCTGGGGGAACGTGGTCTTGCCTCCCCTGGGGGAACGTGGTCTTGCCTCCCCTGGGGGGACGTGGTCTTGCCTCCCCTGGGGGGACGTGGTATTGCCTCCCTGGGGACGTGGATTGCCTCCCTGGGGGACGTGGTATTGCCTCCCCTGGGGGGACGTGGTATTGCCTCCCCTGGGGGAACGTGGTCTTGCCTCCCTGGGGGAACGTGGTCTTGCCATCCTCCCTGGGGGAACGTGGTCTTGCCTCCCTGGGGGAACGTGGTCTTGCCTCCCTGGGGGAACGTGGTCTTGCCTCCCGGGGGAACGTGGTCTTGCCTCCCCTGGGGGGACGTGGTCTAGCCTCCCCTGGGGGGACGTGGTCTAGCCTCCCCTGGGGGGGACGTGGTCTAGCCTCCCCTGGGGGGACGTGGTCTAGCCTCCCCTGGGGGGACGTGGTCTAGCCTCCCCTGGGGGGACGTGGTCTAGCCTCCCCTGGGGGGACGTGGTCTTGCCTCTCCAGGGGGGAATATGGTCTTGCCTCCGGGGGGACGTGGTCTTGCCTCCTCAGGGGGGACGTGGTCTTGCCTCCCCTGGGGGGACGTGGTCTTTCTTCCCCAGGGAGGGGGGCGTGGTCTTGCCTCCCCTGGGGGACGTGGTCTTGCTTCCCCTGGGGGGACGTGGTCTTGCCTCCCCTGTGGGATGTGGTCTAGCCTCTCCAGGGGGGAATATGGTCTTGCCTCTCTCCGGGGGGATGTGGTCTTGCCTCCCCCGAGGGTATGGTCTTATCTTCCTGGGGAGAGCGGTCTTATCCTTCCTAGGGGACGGTCTTCGAAGGAACCTGGGGAGGACAGGGGACGGAAGCGGGGGAGGGGAAGGAAGGCAGTCTAATTTACAGCCACCAAATTTCCTGCTTGCACCGTTCCCTTCGCCCCCCCCTCCTCTCTATCGCCTGCTCCCCGCTCCCTCCCCCCCTCCCCCAGTTTCTACCACCAGCATCACTGAGCTGCACAAACATCACAACAGCATCACTGAGCTGCACAAACATCACAAAAGCTGTAATAAACAAGATGTTGTGGGAGGTTCATCACACAAGCACAGGAAGTGAAGATGAAGTAGGTTAACAAGACTATCTCAGCCTCGACACAGGCATGGGCAAGCATGGTTATATATCACAAGACGGGCAAGCATGGTTATATATCACAAGACGGGCAAGCATGGTTATATATCACAAGACGGGCAAGCATGGTTATATATCACAAGACGGGCAAGCAGGTTATATATCACAAGACGGGCAAGCCATGGTTATATATCACAAGACGGGCAAGCCAGGGTTATATATCACAAGACGGGCAAGCATGGTTATATATCACAAGACGGGCAAGCATGGTTATATATCACAAGACGGGCAAGCATGGTTATATATCACAAGACGGGCAAGCCAGGGTTATATATCACAAGACGGGCAAGCATGGTTATATATCACAAGACGGGCAAGCCAGGGTTATATATCACAAGACGGGCAAGCCAGGGTTATATATCACAAGACGGGCAAGCAGGGTTATATATCACAAGACGGGCAAGCATGGTTATATATCACAAGACGGGCAAGCATGGTTATATATCACAAGACGGGCAAGCCAGGTTATATATCACAAGACGGGCAAGCATGGTTATATATCACAAGACGGGCAAGCCAGGGTTATATATCACAAGACGGGCAAGCCAGGGTTATATATCACAAGACGGGCAAGCCAGGGTTATATATCACAAGACGGGCAAGCATGGTTATATATCACAAGACGGGCAAGCATGGTTATATATCACAAGACGGGCAAGCCAGGGTTATATATCACAAGACGGGCAAGCCAGGGTTATATATCACAAGACGGGCAAGCCAGGGTTATATATCACAAGACGGGCAAGCCAGGGTTATATATCACAAGACGGGCAAGCCAGGGTTATATATCACAAGACGGGCAAGCATGGTTATATATCACAAGACGGGCAAGCCAGGGTTATATATCACAAGACGGGCAAGCCAGGGATATATATCACAAGACGGGCAAGCCAGGGATATATATCACAAGACGGGCAAGCCAGGGTTATATATCACAAGACGGGCAAGCATGGTTATATATCACAAGACGGGCAAGCCAGGGTTATATATCACAAGACGGGCAAGCCAGGGTTATATATCACAAGACGGGCAAGCCAGGGATATATATCACAAGACGGGCAAGCCAGGGTTATATATCACAAGACGGGCAAGCCAGGGATATATATCACAAGACGGGCAAGCCAGGGATATATATCACAAGACGGGCAAGCCAGGGATATATATCACAAGACGGGCAAGCATGGTTATATATCACAAGACGGGCAAGCCAGGGATATATATCACAAGACGGGCAAGCATGGTTATATATCACAAGACGGGCAAGCATGGTTATATATCACAAGACGGGCAAGCCAGGGTTATATATCACAAGACGGGCAAGCATGGTTATATATCACAAGACGGGCAAGCATGGTTATATATCACAAGACGGGCAAGCCAGGGTTATATATCACAAGACGGGCAAGCCAGGGATATATATCACAAGACAAGAGTACAAAGCTCCCCCATATCCCCGGTGCTGTACGCTCTTTGTTTATTACCTCTGATGATTGCGAGGATCATCGACCTAGCGGCAGTCTCAGACTTGGCCTCCTGACTGACTGAGTATGGTCAGCCAGGTTGTTAGTGCTCGCTGCACGCACTCGGCCGGTCACGGTTTCTTGGAGGTTGAAAATTTTTGACCCTTTATATACAACTGTTGCACATTTATTAAAATTACTGTGTCCTTGTTTTTTATTGGGGAGCATTGTACTTTACGTACGTGTGCGCGCGCACACACACACACAAAACAAAAAAAACGTCTTGTAAGGATTTATTTCAGTGTACAGATTTGGAACAAGTCGCCGTTTCAGTGTGTAAATTATGTTCTTCGCCTGCCTTGCAGACTACAATTTTAAGGACTTCAGAAGTGTCTAATCATTCAGCTGTTTGAACTGATACAGAGAATAATTACACTCGCAGCATCTGAAATTTTTCTTCATTAAAGTGTCAGTATCACCCCGCCCCCCACTACGACTCTCCACCACCTCTGTTCTCCTACCTCTCTATCTTAAATGTTATCCTCCCACACCTCCCTCTAGCCTCTATCCATGTACCTAATGATGTTAATTAAAAAAAATCCATCTTACCTACCTCCCTCCCTTCCTTCCCTCCCCTAGTTCCACCACCCCTCACTATAACCCTCGAGCCAGATCTAAGGAGTAGGGGCGAGGGGATAAGCCTCTCTTAGTGCTTGTTAAGTAAGCCTAGAGTGCTCATTAGCAGGTAAGTGCTCTCGCCCTGTCCCCTGGCCCTCACTCATGGCCCCCAGACCAAACTCCAACAGCCCTCACCTAAGACTTTGGAACTACCTGCAGCGCAAGACAAACTGTGTCTTGCAGTACAAGACAAACTGTGTCTTGCAGTACAAGACAAACTGTGTCTTGCAGTACAAGACAAACTGTGTCTTGCAGTACAAGACAAACTGTGTCTTGCAGCACAAGACAAACCGTGTCTTGCAGCACAAGACAAACTGTGTCTTGCAGTACAAGACAAACTGTGTCTTGCAGTACAAGACAAACTGATGTCTTGCAGACAAGACAAACCGTGTCTTGCAGCACAAGACAAACCGTGTCTTGCAGCACAAGACAAACCGTGTCTTGCAGTACAAGACAAACCGTGTCTTGCAGTACAAGACAAACCGTGTCTTGCAGCACAAGACAAACCGTGTCTTGCAGCACAAGACAAACCGTGTCTTGCAGCACAAGACAAACCGTGTCTTGCAGCACAAGACAAACCGTGTCTTGCAGCACAAGACAAACCGTGTCTTGCAGCACAAGACAAACTATACGTCTTTCAGGACAAAAACAACGTCTTTCAGCACAAGACAAACTACAGGTTCTTTCAGCCAATACCCCAAATCTCAATTTACAGAGCACTGTCTTAGTACGGATTCTTGTAGAAAGAAGGGAAGGTAGTTGAAGGAGTGTGGCTGAAAGAGGAAGGAAAAATGGGAAGAAAAGAAGGAAGGTAGAGTGGAAAGTGAATAAGGGAGGGAGGGTAAAGGAGCGAGGGGAAAAGGGAGGGGCGGTAAAGAAGAGAGGAGAGGGTGAAGTAAAAACTCATAAGGTAGAAGAGGTTAGGTATAACAGAAGGGAAAGAGTGAAGAGGGAAAGGAGAGAAAGGTGAAGGGGAAAAGGGAAAGAAAGTGAAGGGGAAGAAGGAGGCTAAAAGAGAGGGAGGGTGAAGGAGGGAAAGGTGAAAGAGGAAGGCTAAAAGAGAGGGAGGGTAAAAGAGGGAAGATGAAAGAGGAAGGGAGGGGAGGGTGGGTAAAGGAGTACAAGAGATAAAATGAGAAGGATGGAGTAGGTGGAAGGGGGAGGGGGTGGTAAGAGT
Organism: Cherax destructor; assembly: GCA_009830355.1. Taxonomy (NCBI): domain Eukaryota; kingdom Metazoa; phylum Arthropoda; class Malacostraca; order Decapoda; family Parastacidae; genus Cherax; species Cherax destructor. The sequence continues at coordinate 154,954 of WNWK01000381.1, forward strand.
AGGGAGTGACAATTAGTGAGGGTCCTCAAGTGTATGTAGGAGAGCAGTTCCCCGACCCCCTCACACGCTACTGCTGCTGGGTGGTGGTGGTGGTGGGGGGAGGGGTGAATGGTAGTTGCACTGGAGGGGTGGTAGTGGTGGAGGGGAGTGTTGAGCTGGTGGAGGGGTGGTTGCACTGGTGGAGACACAGTTGCACTGGTGGAGGGAGGGTAGTGGTTGTAGTGTTTGTTTTATTAAACACCAATTGTTTGGTTATTCAGCACTTTAAACTTTCAAACAATCAAATTTACACCATCATTATCAACTTATTTTTGGCATCAACAATTTACACCATCAACAACTTGCTATTCACACTCGTGTCACATAAATCAAAATTACAAAACTAGTGAAACTATTCAAATTATTTTTCACATTCCAAAATATAGATCCATATTTCGTTCTAAGGTATCAACCCTCAGTGTCAGCAAATTCAGACGAAAGGGAAAATATCTCCCCCATTTATGCCAGAAGAGAAGCTGGGTTCTTGGTCAGGCAAGAGCCCTGTGGGGAGGATGGCACCCCTCCCCGAGAAGTCTAAGTATAAACCACTCTACTCCACCTTGTTAAGGTGACCCAGCTTTGGAGGGAAGGGGGAGAAAGGCATGAGGGGGGGGGTTAAGGTTCTGGTGGTAGAGGGTGTTCTGGATCGGTTTGAAGAATAGTTCTGATGGTGTGCTTGAGGAATGATTTTGTTAGGGGTGTTAGTAAGAAAGTTCTGATTGAGGGACTGTGATAGGCCTGTGACATGTTCCAAGAGTTTTTCTACACTTAGCCTAGCCATGGGCCAGACTTTTCTGGCGATTGCTTAGTGAATCAGGTTGTTGCTGTTGGTAGCCCGTTGTCCCACATTCTTCACAGCCTGGTTGATTTGGCACTTGGCGGAGATGTAAACTGAGTTCCCTCTTGCACTCGGCAGTATTTATATCTTCTGGTAGAATGTTTAATAGTCTAGGCCACAAAGGTTGATAGAAGTCTTTGGCGCCCCTTCTTTTCACCAGGTTTATTTTACACTATCTCCCACTCCAGTACGTTGAAACCTGGCTCTCAAGCATCTTCCATGTTATCCTGTTTCTCTTTCCCCTTCGCTCCAGAGAGTACATATTTAGGACTTGTAATGCTCTCAGTAGTTTAAATGTTTTATGCACAAAACTTCGATATCAATTTCTGAAACCTTTTGCCAGTGTAGAAGGCTTGTTTAGTCGCATCTAGTTGTGACTAATATATTTGAAACTACTGAGGCTGAGGGACTAAACACCTCCAAATCCCTTCAACTGTCTCCAGTATATTTGTCACCTTTGTATTCTACTGCAGAACCTGCTACACAGCCGAAGCATTTCGGAAATAGATACAAAAGTTTTGAACATGCGTCTTATTCATCTACTTGTCAGTTCTATATTACACTAACAATGTTCCGTCTCTGATCTCTCTCCTGCCATGAATGGAGCCATCAACACCGAACAGTACTCCAAGTGAAAGAACAAAAGTGATCTGAAGTGTCATCACAGTCACTATTCCTCGTTTTGATAAAGTTCTCATTATCCATTCCGATATTTGTTTAGCTTTCACAACATTTGTCCCATTGTGTTCTCTAAATGACAGGTTAACTCACATTACACCCACGTCCTTCACATGTTATTTTTACGTTCTATTTGGTGGTCTTCCGGCGTTTTGTATATCCTGTTCCTTTTATAGTTTCTCAATTATTCCATATCTGATCAATCTGAATTTGTCACCTTTGAGCACCATGTTATTTTCTACTGACCACTGGAAGACTGCTTATATCCTCTTGCATCTTTTCAGTGTCTTTACCAAGGCGACTTTCATGTTTTTTTTTCACATGGTCTTCAAATGATGCCATACAGCTGTGACGACTCATCTGCTCTGAGGATGAGAGAGTACAAAGACTCCAGAACCCTACCTCGGAGTACTGATTTTTTTTTTACGATACCAAAGCTAGATATTCCTTTGTTTACAACTGTTCTGTTTAATTTGTAGGGAAACTGAATATTCATTCGCCTACTTTTCTGTTATACTAGTTGACCTCATTTTATGTGCTATCACTCCATAATCGCAATAATTCAATGCAAAATCCGTGTATACCACATCTGCATTATGATTTTATTTTCAGGGACCTTGTAATCCTGTTATAATGGTTTAGCAGCTATGACAAGCACGATCTTCTGGTCTAAATCTACGTTGGTTTCGATTGTGTAAATCATGATTTTCCATAAAGACTGTAATTTGGCATCTTATCACCTTTTCAAACACTTTGATGATGTGTCATGTTAGTGCTACTGGCCTGTAATTTTTTATTTTTTTTTTTCAGTGCCTCCTTTGTGAAGAGGAACTTAGTCTGCACTTTTTAAGTTTCCTAGTATTTCACCTGAATCTAAGCTCTTTATCGTGCTAGTGGTATTTTGCACTTCTTTGTCAACAAGGAAGTCCGTGAATCAGGCCAGGTGCAGCCTGGGGGGGGGCAAGGGCAGGTTTTCTATTTCTTTTTTTCAAATTCTATGGAATTAATCTGAAGTCGGATATAATTATGACTCGTAGGGCAGGCCGAGTGAGATATGAGAAAGTGTGAGGAATGGGGGTAGTGGGGACCTGAGGGTGGGGGTGTTACATAGAAAAATGCTATAGTGTAGAAGGGGTTAAGGGACGGAGTGTAATGGAATAAGGTAGTGGGAAGGTAATGGAGGAAGGGAGTTTAATGGAGGAAGGGGGTGTGGTGGAATGGGGTGGTAGGGGTTGAAGGATTGGGGTGGTGGGGGTTGAGGTACGTGAGAGGGGGAGCAGGTGCGTGTGCAGGTCCAGTGGGCGTGATGGGGCTCCACCCTGATACACGCTCCTCTCTTCACCCCCAAGCCACACCCACCCCCAGCCACACCCACCCCCAGCCACACCTAACCCCGTCCCCAGTCACAGCCACACCCTCCGGCCACCCCCACCCTGAGTCCCATAGTAAGAACAAATGGGTGGGAGTGGTATGCCACAGCAAATGAAAAAGTCAAGAGTGGTACCTCATGTTTTCAGTTGAAAACATGAGTAGAGGGAGGGTAGAGGAGGCGTGAGAGATGTGGATCTCTCAAGAACATCTACACGAGAGACTATATATTAGTAACACCCAAGTGTCCAAAGCAATAATACCAGCAATTTGCAAGTCTCCGCCAAACACGAGAGTATTAAAAGTTAAGAAGCGGGACCAGGAGCTATGAATCGACCCCTGTAAAGACGATACGGCGAGTACAACAACTAGATGAATAACAGGAGTAGGACTGCGATGTAAATTTTAGGTGGTGCAAAGAGCAAATATAACGAAGGAAAAAACTGATTAGGTGCGATTTTAATGAAAAGGAAACAGAGGGAGAGCTGGGAACAACATGGAACACTGGATGAGGCAACATGTTGGAGGTACCAGATCAGGAGACTAACATGAAGCACGATCACATGAGGCATCACACCAGGAGACGAACCAGCAAGATCACATGAAGCATCACACCAGGAGACGAACTAGCAAGATCACATGAAGCATCACATCAGGAGACGAACCAGCAAGATGACATGAAGCATCACACCATGAGACGAACCAGCAAGATGACATGAAGCATCACACCATGAGAGACGAACCAGCAAGATCACATGAAGCATCACACCATGAGAGACGAACCAGCAAGATGACATGAAGCATCACACCATGAGAGACGAACCAGCAAGATCACATGAAGCATCACACCAGGAGACGAACCAGCAAGATGACATGAAGCATCACACCAGGAGACGAACCAGCAAGATGACATGAAGCATCACACAGAGAGACGAACCAGCAAGATCACATGAAGCATCACACCAGGAGACGAACCAGCAAGATGACATGAAGCATCGCACCATGAGAGACGAACCAGCAAGATCACATGAAGCATCACACCAGGAGACGAACCAGCAAGATGACATGAAGCATCACATCAGGAGACGAACCAGCAAGATCACATGAAGCATCACATCATGAGAGACGAACCAGCAAGATGACATGAAGCATCACACCATGAGAGACGAACCAGCAAGATCACATGAAGCATCACACCATGGGGAGACAGAGACCAGCCACAAGACCGATGACATGAAGCATCACACCAGGAGAAACGAACCAAAAAGATGACATGAAGCATCACACCAGGAGAGACGAACCAAAGATCACATGAAGCATCACACCAGGAGACGAACCACCAAGATGACATGAAGCATCACACCAGGAGAGACGAACCAAAAAGATCACATGAAGCATCACACCAGGAGAGACGAACCACCAAGATCACATGAAGCATCACACCAGGAGACGAACCACCAAGATACATGAAGCATCACACCAGAGAGAAGACATGAGCATGAGAGACATCAAACAGATGAGAACGAATTCGAAAACATGACATGCAAGTTAACATCTTCACGCTTGTGCACGGGGGCACAAATCGTGTTCAGTTTAGGGGCCACAAAGTTACGAATGTTGCACGAAGGCACAAAGTTACACCATCTGGCTGTGCACGGGGGCACAAATCTGGTGCTTGTGCACGGGGGCACAAATCTGGTGCTTGTGCACGGGGGCACAAATCTGGTGCTTGTGCACGGGGGCACAAATCTGGTGCTTGTGCACGGGGGCACAAATCTGGTTTAATGTAGAACAAAATGATTAAAATATTTACAAGATGGTTTACAACAATTTACCATTAAAACATAGATGATGAATGCCACAACAATGATTGCTGATGCTACTATGATTGTTGATGCTACAATGATTGCTGATGCTACAATGACTGCTGATGCTACAATGACTGCTGATGCTACAATGATTGTTGATAAAAGTTGCAACAATGACGTGTGAAAGTCAGTTTAACTGTACAACTGAGATACTCAGATATACACCTCTTGGTGTATATGCTCAGATATACTGTACACGTCTCAGTGTATATGCTCAGATATATACTTGTGTATATAATCAGATATACCGTGCTGGGCAGCGGTGGGTGTTCACTGAAGCCGCCCACGTATCCAAGCGACAGCGGGCGGGGCCGCCCCCACACAACACACACGCAGTATACGCCCAAGTAAAAAAAATTGCTGGGGTAGGCAGCATGGGCGTCACTAACGGCAGCACGTTCTAGGTCACCACGCCCACCTACATCCACGCCCACCTGCACCCACAAAAGAACAGCTACCGCCCATCTAGAACCGTGTTCATGTCCACTTCCAGCCACGCCCAAACTAGAGTAGTGCTCACGCCCACCTCCAGTAACATCCACATCTTAGTTCTCACGCCCTGCAGCAGCAGACTGATGAACCCTCTGCCCACTTCAAGACGAACACAGCAGCAGCAGACTGGTGGAGCCTCTGCCCACTTCAAGACGAACACAGCAGCAGCAGACTGGTGGAGCCTCTGCCCACTTCAAGACGAACACAGCAGCAGCAGACTGGTGGAGCCTCTGCCCACTTCAAGACGAACACAGCAGCAGCAGACTGGTGGAGCCTCTGCCCACTTCAAGACGAACACAGCAGCAGCAGACTGGTGGAGCCTCTGCCCACTTCAAGACGAACACAGCAGCAGCAGACTGGTGGAGCCTCTGCCCACTTCAAGACGAACACAGCAGCAGCAGACTGGTGGAGCCTCTGCCCACTTCAAGACGAACACAGCAGCAGCAGACTGATGAACCCTCTGCCCACTTCAAGACGAACACAGCAGCAGCAGACTGGTGGAGCCTCTGCCCACATTCAAGAGAAACATTGCAGCAGTAGTAACAGCAGCAGCAGACTGCCAGACCCTTTGCCCACTTCAAGAGGAACACAGCAGCAGAATGGTGGAGCCTCTGCCCACCTTCAAGAGGAACACTGTAGCAGCACCAGAGTGGTGGAGCCTCTACCCACCTTCAAGAGGAACACCGTAGCAGCAGAGTGGTGGATCCTCTGCCCACCTTCAAGAGGAACACTGCAGCCACCCACAAAACCACTTACCATGGGCACAAGTTATGCCAGGAAGAACTCCAGTTGGTCGTGTACATCTGGAGGCTCCCACACCTTCCAGCACACCCGCCCTGTGTGTGGTGAGGGGGGTGGTGGGGGGATGTGGTTTACGGGAGTCAGTGTATGTTTGGGCGGGAGGAGAGAAAGAAAGCAAGAGAGGAGTGAGAAAGAAATGAGAAAAAGAGGGGAGAGGGAAGGATGGGGAAGGGGAGAGGGATAGGAGATAGGGGAGGGAGGAGGGCTGGAGAGCGCAGGAGGAGTCAACAAAACACAAGACAGGTACTTCACCTGGCTGAGGGCCACGCCCACCTCCACACCTCTCACCTGAAACATGAACAAACAATTAATTACTAATACACTGTCACTGTGGCTAACACCACACCAGTTAAATTAACAATAGCACTGTAACAATAGCACTAATACCACACAGCTACATTAATACACTAGCACTAACACACCAGCTACATTAACACTGCAGCTAATAGTAATAGTCCAACACTGATCCTTGCGGAACCCCACTCGTCATTCCGATATCTCATCCCTTACTGCTACTCTCTGCCTTCTGTCATTCAGTTTCTCTTTGACCCACTGAAACACTTATAACTCTCACTCACTCTCTCTCACTCTCACTCTCTCTCTCTTTGTTAAACACTTCTCCATTCACGTTTGTGTGGAGTGAGTGTATGGGGTGTATGGGGAGAGTGTGTATGGGGTGTGTGTGTGGTGTGTGTGTGGTGTGTGTGTGGTGTGTTGTGTGTGGGGTGTGGGTGTGTGTGGTGTGTGTGGGGTGTGGGGTGTGGGTGTGGTGGTGGTGTGGTGTGGTGGTGTGTGGGTGTGGTGGGTGTGTGGTGTGTGTGGGTGTGGGTGTGGTGTGTGGGTGTGGGTGTGGTGTGTGTGTGGGTGTGGGTGTGTGTGTGGGTGTGTGGTGTGGGTGTGGTGTGTGTGGTGTGTGTGGGGTGTGGTGTGTGTGGTGTGTGTGTGGTGTGGGTGTGGGTGTGGTGGTGTGGGGTGTGGTGTGTGTGGGGTGTGGTGTGTGTGGTGTGTGGTGTGTGGGTGTGGTGGTGTGGGTGTGTGGGTGTGGGTGTGTGGTGTGTGTGGGGTGTGGTGTGTGTGGGGTGTGGTGTGTGTGGGGTGTGGTGTGTGGGTGTGGTGTGTGGGTGTGGTGTGTGTGGGGTGTGTGTGTGTGGGGTGTGGTGTGTGTGGGGTGTGGTGTGTGTGGGGTGTGGTGTGTGTGGGGTGTGGTGTGTGTGGGGTGTGGGGGTGTGGTGTGTGTGGGGTGTGGTGTGTGTGGGGTGTGGGTGTGTGGGTGTGGTGTGTGTGGGTGTGTGGTGTGTGTGTGGTGGTGTGGTGTGGGGTGGTGTGTGTGTGTGGGGTGTGTGTGTGGGTGTGTGTGTGTGTGTGGGTGTGGTGTGTGTGGGTGTGTGTGTGGTGGTGTGGGGTGTGGGTGTGTGGGGTGTGGGTGGTGGTGGTGTGGTGTGTGTGGGTGTGGTGTGTGGTGGGTGTGTGTGGTGTGTGGGTGGTGGGGTGTGGGTGTGGTGTGTGGGGGTGGGGGTGTGGTGTGTGTGTGTGGGGGGTGTACTGTACACCACCCCAAAAATACCTCCCTTATGTTTTGGGTTTCACGTAACTGTAATCGCCCCCCGCGGCCGGGTCCCAAGCCAGGCCTCCTGATTTTTAGCCTGGTCGATCAGGCTGTTGGTGCCCGCCACCAGCAATTCAAACGTTTGCACCACAACCCAGCCGATCACTAACAGATGTGAAGAACTTAAAAAGTTCCCTCTCCAAGGCAGTTACAGGTTTGTTGGTGATTCCCTTTATGCATGAAGGGAGGTGGTGCTACGTCTTGGTCCCTTTACACTTCTCAGTGAACTCATCGCTCTCCTGCTTTTCATGTGAGGTACCTGCCACCGTCTGCCAAGCCTCTTGTTTCATAGTGTTTTAGGTGTGCAAGTTTGGGACCAGTTTCCTGGAAGATTTTCCTCTGTCCTCCCATGTTTTGGGTCCCATGACCCAGGCATACTTTCCTCTGTCCTCCCATGTTTTAGGTCCCATGACTCAGGCATACTTTCCTCTGTCCTCCCATGTTTTAGGTCCCATGACTCGGGCATACTTTCCTCTGTCCTCCCATGTTTTGGGTCCCGTGACTCAGGCATACTTTCCTCTGTCCTCCCATGTTTTGGGTCCCATGACCCAGGCATACTTTCCTCTGTCCTCCCATGTTTTAGGTCCCATGACTCAGGCATACTTTCCTCTGTCCTCCCATGTTTTGGGTCCCGTGACTCAGGCATACTTTCCTCTGTCCTCCCATGTTTTAGGTCCCATGACCCAGGCATACTTTCCTCTGTCCTCCCATGTTTTGGGTCCCACGACTCAGGAATACTCGTGTGTCTGGGAACACAACCTCGGCCAGACCTTAATTAATCGATCATTTGAGAATATTGACTGCTGGAACAACAAAGACGGAGGTTGAAGTAGTAGGGGGGTGGAGGCAGGAGTTGGGGCAGAGGCAGGAGTGGGGAAGGATGAAGGAGAGGGGGTGGTCCAAGGAGGTGTTGGAGGATTTCGATGAGGGATTCGGTTGGAGTAGGGGTAGCGGTTGCAGGAGGGGGGGAGGTTAATGTGGTATGAGGTGGTGGGGGTGCAGGTAGTAGAGGTGGTGAGGGAAGGGTGGGGGGAGGGGCGCGTGTCACAAAGGATTTCCATCCGGTACAATACCAACCCTCTTGTTTACCCCTGTTGTTTGTGTTATTGTTTTACGGCGACCCTGGCCTCGTGTGTCCTGCAAACCACGGAGGGAGGGAGAGAGGGGAGGGGAGGAAATGGATGGCAAGGCGGTGGGAGAGGAAGGGAGGGGAGGGAATGTATGGCAGGGCGGTGGGAGGGAGGAGAGGGAATGGATGGCAGGGCGGTGGGAGAGGAAGGGAGGAGAGGGAATGGAACGAGAGGAATCGAAGAGGATAGTAAGCCTTGGGGGGAGGGAGAGGAATGGAATTGGACGGAGGAAAATTGAGAGAAGGGAAAATGAAGGGGGGCGGGAGAGGAGGAGAAAAGGGAGGAAGGGGTAAAGAGAAGGGGGAGTATGAGAATTTAGGCCGGTATGAGCAATGCTGCAGCACGTAGACCTGCTACACAGATTAGAGATGAGAGGTGAGGGGAACTACTGAGGGAAAGTGTGGTCTGTGAGGGAGTGTGGGGTGAGGGAGTGTGGGGTGAGGGAGTGTGGGGTGTGGAGAGAGAGAGAGAGAGAATAGTATGTCTCACTTAATCCCACAAGCAGTACAAGGTGAATATTTAATTTGGTCCCTACACTAATAAAGTGTTGCAGCTCAGATAGATACATCAGCACTATGTACGTGACTGATCCTGTGCGACACAATATATGAAGGAAACACACTTAACTTGTGTTCCTCCTGTATATCTCTCAGGATAGTGTAGCTGCACACTCCTAAACTATCCATTTTTTCCTAGAAAAAGAGTGATTGTGCTCAGTTGTAGAGTATTCGGCTCACAACCGAAAAAAACAGGGTTCGATCCCGGGTAAGTTGAGAGAGAGAGGCAAGTTTCCGGTGGACGGGCGTTGGTTCGCCTGACTCGACACCGCTGGGTTGCACGAACGTAATTCAAGCGTCAACTTGAGGTAGTAATCTCAACCCCACTCTTCCATGCAGCTCAACACCCCCACTATCCATCTGCACATCGTAACCCCATTATCATCATTTCAGATTTTTCAGAGTTGTGGGTTTGTTGTTAATTTTCACCTTCACATACCAACACCCTCAACGCCCCTTCCCCATTAATCCCCACACCATCACAATTCCCACACTGTCACAACGCCCATCAACCTCAACCTTCGCCACACAACACTAGTGCCACTAAAGATAATACTTTAAGCATCATATATTAGTGCCACTAATTACGGAAGATAAGAATGTGTTGATAGGAAGCTGATGAGAAGAAACAGAAGAGGACGCCAAGAGGAATTTACACTAAAAGTGACGAATCAAGAGATTACCAAAGTTCAACTGTTACAATTACAAAGTTCCCCGAGACAAGGTAGCACTTGGTGGAGGAAAAAAAAAGAAAAGTATCGCATAAAGAAGGTTTTGGGTAGACATCACACGGAATCCATTTACGGAGGTGCACTCTAACACGACGTCGGCAGTATGGGCAAGGTGTAGTCAGTATTTTATCTGCCCTCACGAACCTGACCGAAGAATCATTCAGAATGTTGTGTATTAAGAGCAATACGCTCTCTCTTACAATACTTACTACGTTGCCCCATCGGGAGATCCTCTCTATAACAATGACAGTTGGATTGCAGTTCATGACCTCTGCGACTTTCCAAATTCACAGTATGTGAGTGGTCTGAAAGTTTCTTACTGAAGGTGGGATGTCCTGATGATCAGAGCGGTGGCTTACCATCTGACTTGCCCCAGGTTCGAATCCCCCCAAAAACGTGTATAAGAACCGTTTATTAGGTTGCCTCGGCTCACACAACTGGACATGTCAAGTACAAGAGGCACGCTAGTAAGTCTTAGCATATGCTATTAGGCTCAGCACCAGCGGTATCCTTGAACACACTCGCTTCAGCAACACCTATGTTAGGCGATTCTTTTTGAAGAATGAATTTTCATGTTTGAAAATAGGTCAAGTGGAAGCTCACTGAGGTTGCAACTAAAGAACTCAACATCGGCAAACAAACAAGAAAGTACAAATAGGCTAAATAGAGGAATACACAATTCCTCGTTCACCAATCATGGGAGGCTTACACTTTCAGGTGGCCACACCTCTTAGTATATAAACTATCCTCATTCCAGGTGTCAGTATTTAACCTACCCTCGTTACCTATATATTCTATCCCCATTTCGCCACGTTAGCTTCTCATGGTCCCCTAACGTTAATTTAGTAACGCTTTCTGCTAACTAAATTGATATTTTCATTATTTCAGGTTATTAGGTTATGTTAAGTAAACCTATAAACACGTAGATTTAACCACTAATAAGCGATAAGTCTGGCAACGAGGTGTCGGAGAGTAACCAGGAAACGTTCAAATTTGGACGATTATCATCAGCGGCGGTGTGACAAAGTTACGTTGCACTGCAGCGACTCAATCTTCTCTACGATGACGTACTCGACACAACTCAATAGTAACATTATGATAACCAATAAAGATGATAACGTGTAGTAACTTGAATCTATGAAAAAGACCACCGCCACAAAGACCAGCGCTACAGAGGCCACCGCCACAAAGACCAGCGCAACAGACGCCAGCGCAACAGAGGCCAGCGCCACACAGACCAGCGCTACAGAGGCCAGCGCCACAGAAGCCAGCACAGAGGCCAGCACACAGACCAGCGCAACAGCAGCCACAAGGCCAGCGCACAAGCCACGCACAGACCAGCGCTACAGAGGCCAGCGCCACACAGACCAGCGCTACAGAGGCCAGCGCCACAAAGACCAGCGCAACAGAGGCCAGCGCCACAAAGACCAGCGCAACAGAGGCCAGCGCCACAAAGACCAGCGCAACAGAGGCCAGCGCCACAAAGACCACCGCTACAGAGACCAGCGCAACAGAGGCCAGCGCCACAAAGACCAGCGCAACAGAGGCCAGCGCCACAGAGGCCAGCGCCACAGAGGCCACCGCCACAGAGGCCACCGCCACAAAGACCAGCGCAACAGAGGCCAGCGCCACAGAGACCAGCGCAACAGAGGCCACCGCCACAGAGGCCAGCGCAACAGAGGCCACCGCCACAGAGACCAGCGCCACAGAGGCCAGCGCCACAGAGGCCAGCGCCACAGAGGCCAGCGCCACAGAGGCCAGCGCCACAGAGGCCAGCGCAACAGAGGCCAGCGCCACAGAGGCCAGCGCAACAGAGGCCAGCGCAACAGAGGCCAGCGCAACAGAGGCCAGCGCAACAGAGGCCAGCGCAACAGAGGCCAGCGCCAACAGAGGCCAGCGCCAACAGAGGCCAGCGCAACAGAGGCCAGCGCAACAGAGGCCAGCGCAACAGAGGCCAGCGCAACAGAGGCCAGCGCAACAGAGGCCAGCGCAACAGAGGCCAGCGCAACAGAGGCCAGCGCAACAGAGGCCAGCGCAACAGAGGCCAGGCAACAGAGGCCAGAGCAACAGAGGCACCAGGCAGCAACAGAGGCCAGCGCAACAGAGGCCAGCGCAACAGAGGCCAGCGCAACAGAGGCCAGCGCAACAGAGGCCAGCGCAACAGAGGCCAGCGCAACAGAGGCCAGCGCAACAGAGGCCAGCGCAACAGAGGCCAGCGCAACAGAGGCCAGCGCAACAGAGGCCAGGCAACAGAGGCCAGCGCAACAGAGGCCAGCGCAACAGAGGCCAGCGCAACAGAGGCCAGCGCAACAGAGGCCAGCGCAACAGAGGCCAGCGCAACAGAGGCCAGCGCAACAGAGGCCAGCGCAACAGAGGCCAGCGCCACAGAGGCCAGCGCCACAGAGGCCAGCGCCACAGAGGCCAACGCCACAGAGGCCAGCGCCACAGAGGCCAACCCATGGTAGCCAACCCGTGCTCAGTTTCCATCATCATTACCAAGAATAGAACAGTGACACGCAACACAGCCCACACGCGATGCTTCCCTGTAACACTACAACACTACACTACTCTGCTGGAACACTACACAACTTCTCTGGAACACTACAACACTATACAAATCCTCTGGAACACTACAAAATTTACTACACTACTCTCCACACACTTCTGGAGCACACAACACACTACACAACGCCACATACAACACTCATGCAACACACAACTGTCAATACATAACACTCCTAAACACTCTTGGAACACTCGCTATATACAAGACTTCTGGAACATACTACAACACTATACAACACTCCTGGAACAAACTACAACCCCCCACTACATACAACACGTCTGGAATACACTGCAACACAAAAAATGCATATCACTCTTATTGATATTTTAACATCACTAGAACGTCACCTACACTACGGTTACTACACAACACGAGGAGGGAAGGAGAGAGGGAGGAAGAGAGGGAGGGAAGGGAGATGGAGGAAGAGGAAGGGAGAGAGGGAGGGAAGAGAGAGGGAGGGAAGAGGAGGGAAGAAGAGGGGAGGGAAGAGAGAGAGGAGGAGAAGAGGGAGGGGGAAGAGAGAAGGAGGAGGGAGGAAGAGAGAGAGGAGGGAGGGGAGAGAGAGGGAGGAAGAGGGAGGAGGAAGAGAGAGAGGAGGAAGAGGGAAGGAAGAGAGAGGGAGGAAGAGAGAGGGAGGAGGAAGAGAGAGGGAGGGAGGAAGGAGAGGAGGAAGAGAGGGAGGGAGGGAAGAGGAGGGAGGGAAAGAGAGAGGGAGGGAAAGAGAGGAGGGAGGGAAGAGAGGGGGGAGGGAAGAGGAGGGAGGGAAGAGAGAGGAAGAGGAGGAGAGAGGAGGGAGGGAAGAGAGGGAGGGAGGAGAGAGGGAGGGAAGAGGAGGGAGAGAGGAGGGAGGGAAGAGAGAGGGAGGGAGGGAAGAGAAGGGAGGGAAGAGAGAGGGAGGGAAAGAGAGAGGGGGAAGAGAGGGAGGGAGAGAGAGAGGGAGGGAGGGAAGAGAGAGGAGGGAGGGAAGAAGGAGGAGGGAAGAGGAGGGAGGAGGAAGAGAGAGGAGGGAGGGAAGAGAGAGGGAGGGAGGGAAAGAGAGAGGAGGGAGGGAAAGAGAGGGAGGGAGGAAGAAGAGAGGGAGGAGGAAGAGAGGGGGGAGGGAAGAAGAGGGAGGGAGGGAAGAGAGAGGAGGGAGGGAAAGAGGGGAGGGAAGAGGAGGGAGAGAAAAGAGGGAGGGAGGAGAAGAGAGAGGAGGGAGGGAAGAGAGAGAGGGAGGAGGAAGAGAGAGAGGAGGGAGGGAAAGAGAGAGGGAGGGAGGGAAGAGAGAGGGAGGGAGGGAAGAGAGAGGGAGGGGGAGGGAAGGAAGAGAGAGAGGAGGGAAGGAGAGGGAGGGAAAGAGAGAGGAGGGAGGGAAGAAGAGAGAGGGAGGGAGGGAAGGAAGAGAGGAGGAGGGAGGGAAGGAAGAGAGGGAGGGGGGGAAGGAAGAGAGAGGGAGGGGAGGGAAGGGGAAGAGAGAGAGGGAGGGAGGGACGGAAGAGAGAGGAGGAGGGAGGGACGGAAGAGAGGAGGAGGAGGGAGGGACGGAAGAGAGAGGAGGAGGGAGGGACGGAAGAGAGAGGGAGGGAGGGAAGGAAGAGAGAGGGGGGGAGGGAAGAAAGGAAGAGAGAGGGAGGGAGGGAAGGAAGAGAGAGGGAGGAGGGAAGGAAGAGAGAGGGAGGGAGGGAAGGAAGAGAGAGGGAGGGAGGGAAGGAAGAGAGAGGGAGGGAGGGAAGGAAGAGAGAGGAGGGAGGGAAGGAAGAGAGAGGGAGGGAGGGAAGGAAAAGAGAGGGAGGGAAGGAAGAGAGGGAGGGAAGGGACTCAGAAGGCACAACCACAATTATTATTAATCATTGGGTTGAGTTAATTAAGTGAAAACAACACATCAGAGTGCACACCCATAACACCATCGTGCACACAAACCCATAACAACAGTGTTAGCGAGCACAAACCCATAACAAGTGTTCGCGAGCACAAACCCATAACAACAGTGTTCGCGAGCACAAACCCATAACAACAGTGTTCGCGAGCACAAACCCATAACAACAGTGTTCGCGAGCACAAACCCATAACAACAGTGCTTGCGAGCACAAACCCATAACAACAGTGTTCGCGAGCACAAACCCATAACAGTGTTCGCGAGCACAAACCCATAACAACAGTGCTTGCGAGCACAAACCCATAACAACAGTGTTAGCGAGCACAAACCCATAACAACAGTGTTCGCGAGCACAAACCCATAACAGTGTTAGCGAGCACAAACCCATAACAACAGTGTTCGCGAGCACAAACCCATAACAACAGAGTTCGCGAGCACAAACCCATAACAACAGTGTTAGCGAGCACAAACCCATAACAACAGTGTTAGCGAGCACAAACCCATAACAACAGTGTTAGCGAGCACAAACCCATAACAACAGTGTTCGCGAGCACAAACCCATAACAACAGTGCTCGCGAGCACAAACCCATAACAACAGTGTTCGCGAGCACAAACCCATAACAACAGCGTACGCGCGCGCACACCCATGACACCAGCGCGCACACATGTCTAATCGACATGTGCCTAGGACAAAATAGTAATACACACCCACTAGTGGACACAGTAGTGTATCGCCACGGTAACGAAGGATAAACACAGGAGCTGAAAAATACTTCGCAAGAACAGTTGGGTTCTAGGTAAGTTTTATCAAGTAAATGATAGTTCTATAGAGAGTAAAACGTCGCCACAACTGAAGCTTGTTCAGCACCTGTGCTTTCATCATTATGCACTATAGTTAGCATGTCACAAGTCCGCACAGAGAGAAGTAGAATCACCTCTACAAGCAGGTGGCAGTGGGTGATTGATCCTCCATCTATCAAGAATCATCTCTAACGATTATTGTGGAAGAGGAGTGTCAAACACCCACTCACTGCCTCACCCTGTACAACTTGCTGCTAACCTTCAGGGCCCACTAGGCCTGCCACTTCTATGCAGCATAGTGAATAATAGGGTGCAAAGAATCGCCCCAAGCAGAAGTCCGCTAGAGTAAGCGCTCGATATCACAGCCTTCGCCTCAGTATTCCTCGGTGGACCACACGTCCCATGTGCTTGGGCATGCCGCTGGCTAGGGGGTTTATCAAGTCACAAACATTTTTCTTTAGGCTAAACGTAGTCATTAAAGGATCGCATTTTACTGCATTTGCCTATTTTTCCATCGTGTCGGTATTTTATACCATTTATCTTGATAGGGATTATGTTGAGTTAGGTATAAGAATAACAACTGCTGCTGCCCACACTGCAAACTGAATTGTTTGCCATCCCAATGACGGTCAAGTTAACTCATGACACTAAGCTTGACTGTGATTATTACGGATTCTGTCATGACTGAAGGTTCTTGACTCACATAATGACAAACACGCTCACTGAAGAAGTCAGATAGAGATACTAAAAAAAATACAGGAAAAGGAATTAATGTACAACAGTTATGGACTCCATCACACATTGTATTACTCCTTCATGATAAAGTTGACAAATCAGCCAAAAAAAAGTATCCTGAATGTAGTTAGAACCTGAGTAGATTAATAATCCACTGTGATAACAAGAACACAGATAAATACGTTTATGGAGCAACTTGTATTGTAAACAGACTGACTGGAGTTATAATAGTAGTAGTAGCCAGACTTAGGTTTGGTTACAAGTACTTCTGGCAGTTTGGAAGACACACACATGATCACACCAAGTGGCCAGCCCTATGGTCACTATCTTGAACACTGTGCTCCACTGTTCACTTATCGAGGAAAATATACACACAGTATAATAACCCTCGAGATTAATAAAAATATAAGATACCAAACATATTAAGCAAATTTCCTAGGTTTGCTTGCAACAGACAAGTCAACTGATCTACGCAAGTACAAATACGAAGTACGTCTGTCTCGCTCAAAAGACGGAGGATCAAGCCTCCACCACGTCTTGCGTTGAATGACCCATATGGGTTTAGCGCTTAACATGAATTATTTATTTGTAGACATAAATCCAGATATACTCTTGTTAACTCTTTCGGGGCCTAGTTCCTAGGTCTTTTTGCGTATCCATATGTTCTTGCGCTACCACCCACAGAATGGATATGAGGTGCACCATAAACTAGTCACTTCGGCGGCAAAATCTAACCTGAGATGGATTTAGTATATAGGGTAAGAAGTCTGGAAGGCTGAGTTAGGAGATTTCAGTTAGACAATGACACAGCCTCAAACACTCCGAAATGAGTTCAGTAGCTACACTGCGTGTATAGCAATAACACCAGTGAGAGGGGAGAGCAGGAGGAAGAGGACATGTGTAGCCACGGGCCACTGCTGGAGCCTGCCAGTGTATGTATGCTGTTAGGTTAATCCTATTTACAGTTCCTTGGGGAACCTGGTCGGCGTCTCCGCTACCCACCGCTGCCCTTCATTCCTCACCCCCACTTGTACTGACGGAGGGGAGAAGAGCGTGTGATAGTGCAGAGTATGAATGGGCGGAGGGCGTGAGGCTGGTGTTGGGGAGACGTGAAGGAGAGGAAAAAGTTTCGGGGTGCCGAGTATGAATGAGTGGAGAACGCGAGGCTGGTGTTGGGGAGATGCCAGATATAAACAACTTTAGTCTGGAGTTTTCTTCTCAGTCCAGCACCCCATCTCACCACTCTCAGTCTTACCAGCATCTAAGTAGAGTTTTCACAAATGGTTTGCAGCAAATTACTCTGTTAGGTTAGATCATGTTGTCCTAGCCATAAAAAATAACCAATTATAATATAACACAACGGAAAAAATATATAAATAAAAGAGGACTGGTTAATGCGCCTTCACTTGTCCCATTTGAATGCCTTTACAGCAGTGGAATGATGTCTAAGAGAACAGGCTGAAGTCTCAGTAGTACACACAAAGATCCAGGTTCAGCAAAGTAAAAACTTTGGTAAAAACTTTCTCATACACACAGTAGATATAAAAGATCTTTTGCAGATAATGTAAAAATAAGTCGCAAAAAAAAAAAATACATGAAAACATGATAAACGGTGAGACATGTCTACAATACAAAACGAAGTCCTCAGAATTATTCTTGGCTCTCCTATAACTTGCATCTTAATATGAGGAAGAAGCTTGGTATTCCTAGTATCAGTGATATGCTAATTGAGATTAACACTGAACTTGGTAATAAAATGTTAAGAAATAAACCAAATTTCATTATAAATCTTACTTGATGTATAGAAGTAAATAAACAAATAAATGTGTTGTGAAACGTGTTATTATATTAAGTTGTATAACCTACACGAACTATATCTCCATAGACAACAAGAGGATTTCACCCCTCCATAGAAGTTGTATTTATTTAATATCACGTATCTAAGAAACTTCAATAGTAATCCCTTCCTTAAATTACCTTCAAAGGCAACTGCTCAAGCAGAAATTCCTTACTTAACTGTTAGTAATAATATATCACAAATTATATACACTGATGAATGTAAGCAAGAGTATATTGGCAGGGCTGCATCTGCTCTTGTTAACAAAGATAAGAACTCCACCAACCATGTTAAACATAAAAATTAACTGGGCGTCAACATTATAACGTGAATTTGTTTTCCATCTAAATGACACTAAAGTTAACTTAAAGAGTTATGACACAGCTTTGACTCCTTGATTATTTACAGATTTTGTCATCACTGAAGACATCTGACTCGCATAGCTGGCTCAGTAGAGAAGCCAGTTATATATATTTAAAAATCAGAGAAAATGGAATTCATATACAATTCTTACGGATTCCATAACACACTAATTGTTCCTACATCATAAAGTTGATAAATTAGCTAAAAAAAAAAATATCCTGAAGCAAAAAGTAGAATATAATTTGGATATATGTGTTTAGCGTTAAGAAAAAATTAGGAGCGAAGTAAATAAGAAATGTGAATGTTAGGAATGCAGCTTGAAGCCTGGGCAGATGTAGCACTCGTGAATGTAGATAAGCATATTTAAGGAACAATTTGCTGTAGTAGCAAGGCTTAGGCTTAGTTACCATCACTTCTGGCAGTGTGGCAGATACACATGCTAACGTCAGGCCTATAGTAACTTTCTTAACACTGTGTGCTTGAGGAATAGACACAATAACCTCATGGGATATGTCACGACATTTTATTAATGAAAAATAAAATAACACACATTACGCAATATCCTAGACTGCTTGCAAAAGGTAAAACATATTTTAGATATAAATCCAGATGTACTCCTGTTAACTGTTTCAGGGACCTAGTTCCTAGGCCTTGTGCGTGTGTGTATATGCTCTTGCGATGCCGTCCATGGGAGGGATAAGAGGTGCATAGTAAACTAGACGCTTCGACGGTAAAATAAAAATGTGAAAATAAAATTTCCACTGCTTATGTATATCAAGGATGAAAACCCCGAAACGAACACAGTTTACCGAACGTAGGCAGACCATATCATGAAACCTAAGGAACAGGTAAACAACTTAGGAATAATTACGTCTGATGATCTGCCACTGGGAAAACACATTAAGGCAAATGCAGCAAAAACCAAGAAAATGACAGGTTGGATTATGAGAACTTTCAAGACACTTTACAATTCACCTGTGCTCTCATGACTAATACTGGTCTGTGCTCATAGCGTCTGCCAAGGTAGGCGAGATGGCACAGATGGAAAATGCACAGAGGATTTATAGTGCCAGCATAGAACCATTGAGAAGGCTTCAAATAACTTTTAAAAAAGGAAGACATACCTGATAATATATACCTGCAGGATACTTGAGGGCTTGGTCGCTAACCTGTACACTGCTATAACTGACTCGAGTGAACATTATAGGAGAAAGGGAGTAATATATTCAGTGTAAAGCAGGGGAGCCACGGGGTACAAGGTGGTCATGGGAATACTGAGAGAACATTGTGTCAACATCCGTGGCACCAAGACTCTTCAACATACTACCAGCAGATCTAAGAAACAGCGGGGAACTGCGATGGAAGTTTTCAAGAAGTAGCTGAGAGGTTCCTGCTACAAGCACCGGATCATCTAGTAGAGATGGTCCTGCAAGTCAGTGGGGATTAGCACTAATAGCTTGGCTAACCAGGAGGTCAAAAGGGAAGCATGACTCCAATTCGGGATGCTGGGGTAGAACCCTCGAAATAGGTCACATGTACGTAACTTGCAGTACCTGCCCTTCCCCTCGCCCTCCCTCACTCCAGTGCTCTGGTACGCAATAAATCACAGATACCCAGAGACCTGAGAGCTTCAGTACCAAACACTTGATCTGTTCCGGTCAGAAAGTTGTGTGTATGAGCAACATAAAACGACCACTAGACTGTGAGACAGTGACGACCAGAATCAGGTTGGGATATCGTTACCTGTGGCAGCTGCGTGTAGCCGCGGGTGAGCTTCCCATCCCCGTTTATTATACAAGTACACTGTGATAAAGAGGCATACGATCTTTATCCTGGCTTTAGGCCTGAGGTAAATACTTTATCCACTCTGAGGTGCTTGAGGATGTTCTCACTGTCCACCCTAAGTTTGCCAGTACTTATTAGCAGCCTAGTGATGTCCCAGTTGTATGCAAATGCACTGTATAATTATATTTATGTCGTGGCCGAATAGGTTAAACTGGTCAATTAGAAAGAACTCGTTTAAAATCAAGTCATTTCTAAAATTTTCTCTTATACATTTAAAGATTTTTTTTTTCATTTATGTTAACATAAAAATTAATGATTTTGTACCAAAAGAACCTTAGAAAACTTACCTAACCTTATTATAACAAGCGCAATTTAATTCAGCCTAATCCTACTAAATATATTTTAGATAACTTTAGAATAATTTAATAATAAACACAATTAAATGTATTTTTTCGTTAGGTTCAGAATGATTTTTGCGAAATTATTGCATACACAAATTTTCGCTTGCCTTATTCGTCAAGAAAAGCGATGCTATTTAACCCAGAATAGCAAGTTTTACTTATTCGGTGTACATGTATAAATACGTAAGTGTGTATGTATATGTTCATGTATATATATAATGGCTGGCGCCATTATATATTCTTAAGCTGACGATTTTGTATTGTTATCCACTGACGAATGTATGTAGTTATACTTCATTATGACATATATTCCTCCTCACCCCCTCCCCTCTCTTTACTCTGCCTCATGTATAATTTCTCTTGCCTCTGCTCTGGAGTGATTCACATGTCTTCATAAACAATTCCATTTCTCGTGTGTACGAGAAATGATAATTGCCAAGTGAGAGTAACTCCAGTTATGCTGGAAGAAAATATTTTGAAGGTGCCGTAGATGATGAACCTTTGCTGGAATGCTTGATGATATTCTCACTGCCTCGCAGCTCAGGTTAACACGTCAGATGGAATGTGACACGAAAACACAGCTAACTTTTGTTTCCACTCTGAATCTATCATACAAAATAAGGTAGCAGCACACTGCTTTTGTATCCAATTTTGCTTAAAAAAATACTGCCACTTTCAGGCAACCTTCAAAACACCACAAAGTTTCTACGCAGGTGTTGTGTCAAAGAGTGTCAAGAGGGTGTCACGAGGGTTTCAGGTGGGTGTCAAGTGCCAGATGTTCACGAAGACGTCAAGTGCTAAGAGGATGTCAGAAGGACGCCAGGTGCCAATAGGGGCGCCTCTTAAGATATTAGGTGTCAGTAGGGGGGAAATAGTGGGGGAGGTTGCAGCGGGCCCCCCTGGACACGGGATGGTTCCCACAAGGGTCACTGACCCCCGGCAACGTCTGCGTCAGAAAGCATAACAGTATCTGTGTGAAAGTTTGAGAGTGATGGGCGTGTGCGGGCGTGAAGATTTGCGGTTCACGCACGCGGGAGGCTACACACAGCGGCCCCCACCATCATTCTCGCCACCACCACGGTGTAAGTGCTACTCTGCAGGTGCACGCGCGCGCGCTCCAACACACATGCAAAGTGTTCAACGGTACGTTTACAACGGTACGTGATCACGTACTTACCCATCCACTCTTATTATCTCAATTCTCGGTATTTGTTCCTCGCTGCTTCTTACCCTACCTGCCTATCTTCATACTCCCTCCCTTTCTACCATATTGTTTGCCTATCTTCTTGGCTGCCTACCCACCTTACTGCCTACCTAGGTGTACCACTGCCTACTTGCCTCTCCTTCCTTCTCGCCTCCTCCAATCTAGGCGTTGATCGACCCACGCGGGTTTACAGCCTTACACAAAACATAATATACCAGCAAGCCAGATTAAGAATAGGTCAGAAAGGAAGACTATCAGAATCTGTAAGAGCAAACCACTTAGTGTTGGATACCACACAGCGTGTACAAGAACCTGAAGAAACCACCATGAGCATGAACAACCTTTACAGTGTGAACAAACCACCATGAACAAAAGAAACATTGCAGAACACGCTTGCATTGTGAATACTACCATCTGTTAAGTTGTTTTTACCAACTACGACTTGATAAAAGATCTTACCCGAGCGAAACGTTGTCCTGATAAGTGCTTCTCTCTCCTTCAGTGTTTCTTATCTTCAATATTGTGGGCGGCGCTAGATTCAGTTTAACCATCAGCCCGTCAGCGCCGTGTACACATGTACAGTACCTGTACTGGAGTCGTGGCACCAGCAGGGAACCCTCCTCAAACCTAAATTACCCACCGGAGTCTCCACCACTAATTATATCCATGAGAAAACTATTATTATTATTTATCCCCGAGTGGACACCTTCAAGCAGTTGAAAGAATTTTTTTCCTTTCCTCTATATTTACGTTTTTATTTTTTATTTTGTTCACAACACAGAATCCTCGTCCAGTCGGCTTCAAATTTTCAATGTTGGTTTCCGGTAACTTAGGACAAAATTCCATTAACAACTGGCATGTGCAGGTTGCCCATGAGCAAACTTGCTGAACCCATGCCCAGCATCCTGAAATGGCTCCGATAACTTCCAAAACCCTCAACGGAACAGCTTTAGACTTAAAAAAAAAGTTGCCTCCTAATTCGACGATGGCGGAGAGAACTTTAAGCGTGTTGACGCACATTTGACAGTGTTGTGTAGTGTTAAATTTTGATTACCGTTAAATCACGTTAAATATATGCGAGTCTACCTCTTCCGAACTGCTTCAATATTTAATGGTTGGTGCGTCTCACCGCCAGACATAGTGGGTGTAGCGACAATTTGTCAGGGCACAGATATATTTTAAGACGACTTATAATCGTTAGAATCCGTGAAATAACTGAAAAATGACTCTTTTCATCGGCTTAAAATGTTCAGCCCCGGTGTGTTTTCCAGAGCGCAAGGTTCACCATGTTACTGAGCCGCGCAACACACTTCGCCAGTTATATTAGATAAATAGTGACATTTAAATTCAATAATATGAAAAATTGCAATACTATTATTCATGCGACAATTTCTGAGTATGTCAACCGATTAGCTTCATCCCTTCAAGGTTTATAACTTGATAATGTAACTCCAGAGCGGCTTGAAACTTACTGTGCTGGGGTTTCTTAGAGTAAAGTCTAAATTAGATTTGGGCTGTTTATGTTCTTGTTTGCCATTTTTAATTGAAGAAATTGAGATAAATAAAACATGTGCAACACTTGGTTATCTTTATTGAAAAGACGTTTTAGCGACCAGTGGTTTTATCGTTCAATACAGAAAATACTGCAGACGGTAGAAGACATGTGGTAGTAGTAGTTTGAGGTGATCAGTCCCTCCACCTAGAAGGTTCCAGCGAACAATCAAGATTCTTGGATGGGACCTCCTTTTTTTTTTTGACTAGGGGACTGATCACCTCAAACTCCTTTTTCGTATCATTTACCGTATGCAGTATGATTCTCTGTATTGGACTGATAAAGCCACTGGTGGGTGAAACGTCTCCACAAAGACACCCAAGTGTTTTCCATGTCTTGTTCATTTACTTGTCGGTTGCAAACTAGATAAGAAACTGGGACATTAGTTTCCATGTGATGACTTTGTGGAGGATTTAAATCACTTTAAATCTTCAGCGCTAATACCTTTCTCAAACTGCAGCAATGGAAATACATAGTTTTTATTGTAACAACACACCGTCTGTCCCCCCCCTCCCCACGGTGATAAGACGACCCGAAAAAAAGAAATACATCACCAATATTCATTCAATAGCCGTCTTGCCAGAAGTGCGCAAAAATAACTTAAATAACCCAACAAATATCATTAGTGTTATATTTAGGTAAAGCGCTAAACCAGTGTGTGTGTTATTCGGCACAAATTGCAGTGGAGGCTCAATCCATCGTCCGTTAAACTTGACTTTGTTGCGGGACATACAATCTCACTAACAAAACTATGTTTGATAAGATAGACCAGATGAATGTAATTACCTGGAGTGTCTTCAATCAGAGGATTTATATTACCAGTCGTATACACCGAACATATTACACAGTTAAATATTACGCAAGAGATTGCGCAGTTAAATATTACGCAAGAGATTGCGCAGTTAAATATTACGCAAGAGATTGCGCAGTTAAATATTACGCAGTTTGTGCTCGAGTTGCGACTAAACACATTCCACACAAAGCGCCTACACAAATTAATTTAATTTTACTTGATTGTAAAGCAATCAAAGTTGTGCACTGCTATTGGTGAAGTGCTAGTTGGTGGAGACTTGTACACAACGTGAAGTCCTAGTTGGTGGAGACATGTACACAACGTGAAGTGCTAGTTGGTGGAGACATGTACACAACGTGAAGTGCTAGTTGGTTGAGACATGTATGGCACGGAGTTACACAACTGCTGTAAGGCTTCTCTATTATTATCGATGATGGAAACAGGTACGGGACAGGTGCAAGATACGCATTGGGCATGTGCAGGGAAAGACACGTATGGGACAGGTGTACAAACAGTCACGTACGGGAGAGGGGAGAGAAATGGGACAGAAATTGGGCAGGTGAAAAGAAATGGACGGAGAGTGAAATAAAACAGGCTGAGAGAAATTGGACGGGGTAGAGAAATGGCACATGTGGAAGAGAAATGGAACGGGATAAAGAAATGGGTTGGTGAGAAAAACTGGACGGGGGAAGAAATAAGACAAGAAGAGGAATGGGAGAGGGGTAAGGAAGACATGCATGGGCAGGAGATATTGGTCTAGGAATACGCGTACGAAACAGGAAAAGTCTGGTGTTAGAGGCGTATACATAAAAGTGGAATGAACAACGGTAATGGCAGGTGTGCAGGGTGGGAGGGAAAGAGGGAAGAGGGGTGACGAATAGGTGCTATGGAAAAAAGTATATGGAGACGAGTGAAGAAATGAGGAAGAAATGGAGTGGGTAACACAGGAGAAGAGACGCTGGGAGGTGGAGAAGAGAAGATCAAGCGAGTGATAGCTAAGGGAGGGAGGGACGGGAACAGGATGAGGCTATGAATGTGGGTTTAGAAGAGACAGGGAGAATAAATGTTAGAGGAATGGGTCGAGATGCTAGAAGTGTGTGTGTGTGTGTGTGTTTTGCTGGGATTGTCAGGAGTGTCAGTAGTGGGTTGTGGTGTGCTGGGAGTGTCAGTAGTGGGTTGTGGTGTGCTGGGAGTGTCAGTAGTGGGTTGTGGTGTGCGGGGAGTGCCAGTAGTGGGTTGTGGTGTGCGGGGAGTGCCAGTAGTGGGTTGTGGTGTGCGGGGAGTGCCAGTAGTGGGTTGTGGTGTGCGGGGAGTGCCAGTAGTGGGTTGTGGTGTGCTGGGAGTGCCAGTAGTGGGTTGTGGTGTGCTGGGAGTGCCAGTAGTGGGTTGTGGTGTGCTGGGAGTGTCAGTAGTGGGTTGTGGTGTGCTGGGAGTGCCAGTAGTGGGTTGTGGTGTGCTGGGAGTGTCAGTAGTGGGTTGTGGTGTGCGGGGAGTGTCAGTTGTGGGTTGTGGTGTGCTGGGAGTGTCAGTAGTGGGTTGTGCTGTGCTGGAAGTCAGTAGTGGGTTGTGCTGTGCTGGGAGTGTCAGTAGTGGGTTGTGCTGTGCTGGGAGTGTCAGTAGTGGGTTGTGCTGTGCTGGAAGTCAGTAGTGGGTTGTGGTGTGCTGGGAGTGTCAGTAGTGGGTTGTGGTGTGCTGGGAGTGTCAGTAGTGGGTTGTGGTGTGCTGGGAGTGTCAGTAGTGGGTTGTGGTGTGCTGGGAGTGTCAGTAGTGGGTTGTGGTGTGCTGGAAGTCAGTAGTGGGTTGTGGTGTGCTGGAAGTCAGTAGTGGGTTGTGCTGTGCTGGGAGTGTCAGTAGTGGGTTGTGCTGTGCTGGGAGTGCCAGTAGTGGGTTGTGGTGTGCTGGAAGTCAGTAGTGGGTTGTGGTGTGCTGGAAGTCAGTAGTGGGTTGTGCTGTGCTTGGAATGTTAGTGGCCGGGGTATCAGTGATGGGCGAAGACAAGAAAGCACAAGTGAATGTAACGACACTACGACCATTACACACCTGCACCTCAACACCAGTAAACACACGCCTGCACCTCAACACCAGTAAACACGCACACCTGCACTGCAACGACAGTTCACGCACACCTGCACTGCAACGACAGTTCACGCACCTGCCAACGACAGTTCACGCACACTGCACTGCAAGCAGTGGCAGTTCACGCACCTGCTGAACAGCAGTTCACGCCACCTGCCTGCAACAGCAGTGCCGCACACCTGCACTGCAGCAGCAGTTACACAATGCATGCACAGCAGTTCACACACACCTGACGAACAGCAGTTCACACACCTGCAATGCAACACAGTTCACACACACTGCAATGCACCAGTTCACACACCTGCACTGCAACAGCAGTTCACACACACCTGCACTGCAACAGCAGTTCACACACACCTGCACTGCAACAGCAGTTCACACACACCTGCACTGCAACAGCAGTTCACACACACCTGCACTGCAACGACAGTTCACGCACACCTGCACTGCAACGACAGTTCACGCACACCTGCACTGCAACGACAGTTCACGCACACCTGCACTGCAACGACAGTTCACGCACACCTGCACTGCAACGACAGTTCACGCACACCTGCACTGCAACGACAGTTCACGCACACCTGCACTGCAACGACAGTTCACGCACACCTGCACTGCAACGACAGTTCACGCACACCTGCACTGCAACGACAGTTCACGCACACCTGCACTGCCGTTCCACACCCCTGCACGACAGTTCACGCACACCTGCACTGCAACGACAGTTCACGCACACCTGCACTGCAACGACAGTTCACGCACACCTGCACTGCAACGACAGTTCACGCACACCTGCACTGCAACGACAGTTCCCCCCGCAATTCAACACCTGCACTGCAACGACAGTTCACGCACACTCGCACTGCAACGACAGTTCACGCACACCTGCACTGCAACGACAGTTCACGCACACCTGCACTGCAACGACAGTTCACGCACACCTGCACTGCAACAACAGTTCACGCACACCTGCACTGCAACAACAGTTCACGCACACCTGCACTGCAACAACAGTTCACGCACACCTGCACTGCAACAACAGTTCACGCACACCTGCACTGCAACAACAGTTCACGCACACCTGCACTGCAACACAGTTCACGCACACCTGCACTGCAACACAGTTCACGCACACCTGCACTGCAACACAGTTCACGCACACCTGCACTGCAACACAGTTCACGCACACCTGCACTGCAACACAGTTCACCACACCTGCACTGCAACACAGTTCACGCACACCTGCACTGCAACAACAGTTCACACACCTGCACTGCAACAACAGTTCACCACACCTGCACTGCAACACAGTTCACGCACACCTGCACTGCAACACAGTTCACCACACCTGCACTGCAACACAGTTACCACACCTGCACTGCAACAACAGTTCACGCACACCTGCACTGCAACAACAGTTCACCACACCTGCACTGCAACAACAGTTCACCGCACACCGCACTGCAGCAACAGTTCACCACACCTGCACTGCAACAACAGTTCACGCACACCTGCACTGCAACAACAGTTCACGCACACCTGCACTGCAACAACAGTTCACGCACACCTGCACTGCAACAACAGTTCACGCACACCTGCACTGCAACAACAGT
The DNA here is from genome assembly GCA_009830355.1 of Cherax destructor. Taxonomy (NCBI): domain Eukaryota; kingdom Metazoa; phylum Arthropoda; class Malacostraca; order Decapoda; family Parastacidae; genus Cherax; species Cherax destructor. Next base: position 182,644 of record WNWK01000381.1, read on the forward strand.
TCACACACACCTGCACTGCAACAACAGTTCACCACACCTGCACTGCAACAACAGTTCACCACACCTGCACTGCACAACAGTTCACACACCTGCACTGCAACAACAGTTCACCACACCTGCACTGCAACAACAGTTCCACACACCTGCACTGCAACAACAGTTCCACACACCTGCACTGCACACAGTTCACCACCCTGCCTGCACACAGTTCACACACTGCACTGCAACAACAGTTCACACACACCTGCACTGCAACAACAGTTCACACACACCTGCACTGCAACAACAGTTCACACACCTGCACTGCAACAACAGTTCACCACACCTGCACTGCAACAACAGTTCACCACACCTGCACTGCAACAACAGTTCACTCACACCTGCACTGCAACAACAGTTCACACACACCTGCACTGCAACAACAGTTCACACACACCTGCACTGCAACAGCAGTTCACACACACCTGCACTGCAACAGCAGTTCACACACACCTGCACTGCAACAGCAGTTCACACACACCTGCACTGCAACAACAGTTCACACAGCACCTGCACTGCAACAACAGTTCACACACCTGCACTGCAACAACAGTTCACACACCTGCACTGCAACAACAGTTCACGCACACCTGCACTGCAACAACAGTTCACGCACACCTGCACTGCAACAACAGTTCACACACCTGCACTGCAACAACAGTTCACCACACCTGCACTGCAACAACAGTTCACACACACCTGCACTGCAACAACAGTTCACACACACCTGCACTGCAACAACAGTTCACCACACCTGCACTGCAACAACAGTTCACACACACCTGCACTGCAACAACAGTTCACACACACCTGCACCCGCAGCAACAGTTCACACACACCCGCACTGCAACAACAGTTCACACACACCTGCACTGCAACAACAGTTCACACACACCTGCACTGCAACAACAGTTCACCGACACAAGCCTGCACTGCAACAACAGTTCACACACACCTGCACTGCAACAACAGTTCACACACACCTGCACTGCAACAACAGTTCACCACACCTGCACTGCAACAACAGTTCACCACACCTGCACTGCAACAACAGTTCACACACACCTGCACTGCAACAACAGTTCACACACCACGCCATCACTGCACTGCAACAACAGTTCACACACACCTGCACTGCAACAACAGTTCACACACACCTGCACTGCAACAACAGTTCACCACACCTGCACTGCAACAACAGTTCACACACACCTGCACTGCAACAACAGTTCACACACCTGCACTGCAACAACAGTTCACCACACCTGCACTGCAACAACAGTTCACACACACCTGCACTGCAACAACAGTTCACACACACCTGCACTGCAACAACAGTTCACACACACCTGCACTGCAACAACAGTTCACACACACCTGCACTGCAACAACAGTTCACACACACCTGCACTGCAACAACAGTTCACACACACCTGCACTGCAACAACAGTTCACACACACCTGCACTGCAACAACAGTTCACACACACCTGCACTGCAACAACAGTTCACACACACCTGCACTGCAACAACAGTTCACACACCTGCACTGCAACAACAGTTCACACACACCTGCACTGCAACAACAGATCACACACACCTGCACTGCAACAACAGTTCACACACACCTGCACTGCAACAACAGTTCACACACCTGCACTGCAACAACAGTTCACACACACCTGCACTGAACAACAGTTCACACACCTGCACTGCAACAACAGTTCACACACACCTGCACTGCAACAACAGATCACACACACCTGCACTGCAACAACAGATCACACCCACCTGCACAACAACACCGGTACACACACCTGCACCACAACACTAATACACACACCCATCAACCCACCTGTTCGCCTCGTGCCTAACACAGAGTAAAAGGTAGACGCCTTAACTTCTGAGGTCATTCCCTCTCCTCCATCTTCCTGGACCCTCGCTGCTCTCGCTCTCTCTTGCTCTTGTTCTTTCCTCGTGCGTGTGTGCAACTTTGTTGCAGTGTATGTGTGTGTGTGTGTGTGTGTATGGGTGTACGCACGCACGCACCCACCTAGTTGTGGTTGTGGGGGTCAAGTCTACTTACGGCCTTGAATTTTCTTTGCTGGCTAATACTAAATTCCCGTTCTTGTCGGTCCTATATAACTTACAACTGTATATTTTGTTATATTCACGGGGAAGCGCTAAACACGTAGGGGTTATATAGTCACTGGGGAAAATTGGGGAGCATTCGGGTTCTATCCACAGCGTTGTAGTTGGTAACCACACTTCAAGGCTGAAGAAGTAATTCCTGACGTCCCTTTATCTGGCCTGAGTCTTCAGCTTCCATATTTGCCCACTTGTCCTCGGTCCCGTATTTCAGTGCCCTCTAGAGTCGGAGTATCTTTTATATCACAATCATGTCTCCTCTGGTTCTCCTTGCCTTTGGTGCTGTAATATACAGCCTCTTCAGTGTTATTCTTAGCTTCGGTACTAGTTTTCTAGGGGAATCTTTGGACTGGTTCTAGTTGCTGGTGTTCCATGCTAGTGCTGAGTACTTGTTTTGGAACATGTCAGCAACAGCGTTGCTGATATGCGTGTTGTCTAGCAGCTGGAGACTACCAGGTAAATGCAGATGCAGGTATCAGATAAACAAGTTAAGAATTTGCATTGAAAATAGCATTGTCAGTACTAGGCACACCAACACCATCACTAGCAACACTACTAGCAACAGAAGCTATACTTCAACCAGCATTTTCACCGTCCACAATAACACCACCAGCATCATCAGCCACAAGAACATCAGCTACTGCCAGCAGCACCAGCCACACCACCACCAGCTACTCCAGCAGCAGCACCAGCCACACCACCACCAGCTACTCCAGCAGCAGCAGCACCAGCCACACCACCACCAGCTACTCCAGCAGCAGCAGCACCAGCCACACCACCACCAGCTACTCCAGCAGCAGCAGCACCAGCCACACCACCACCAGCTACTCCAGCAGCAGCACCAGCCACACCACCACCAGCTACTCCAGCAGCAGCAGCAGCACCAGCCACACCACCACCAGCTACTCCAGCAGCAGCAGCAGCACCAGCCACACCACCACCAGCTACTCCAGCAGCAGCAGCAGCACCAGCCACACCACCACCAGCTACTCCAGCAGCAGCAGCACCAGCCACACCACCACCAGCTACTCCAGCAGCAGCAGCAGCACCAGCCACACCACCACCAGCTACTCCAGCAGCAGCAGCACCAGCCACACCACCACCAGCTACTCCAGCAGCAGCACCAGACACAGCAGCAGCAGCAGCACCACCAGCCACACCACACAGCAGCAGCACCACCAGCCACACCACCACCAGCTACTCCAGCAGCAGCACGCACCACAGCACACGCAGCACAGCCAGGCAGCAGCAGCAGGAACAGCCTAGGAGAACAGCAGCAGCGGTGCTAGGAGCACAGCAGCAGCGGTGCTAGGAGAGACGCAGCAGCGTCTGAGCAGCAGCACAGCGGTGCTGGAGAGACAGCAGCAGCAGCGGTGCTAGGAGAGACAGCAGCAGCAGCGGTGCTAGGAGAGACAGCAGCAGCAGCGGTGCTAGGAGAGACAGCAGCAGCAGCGGTGCTAGGAGAGACAGCAGCAGCAGCGGTGCTAGGAGAGACAGCAGCAGCAGCGGTGCTAGGAGAGACAGCAGCAGCAGCGGTGCTAGGAGAGACAGCAGCAGCAGCGGTGCTAGGAGAGACAGCAGCAGCAGCAGCAGCGGTGCTCGGAGAGAACAGCAGCAGCAGCGGTGCTAGGAGAGACAGCAGCAGCAGCGGTGCTAGGAGAGGCAGCAGCAGCAGCGGTGCTAGGAGAGCAGCAGCAGCAGCGGTGCTAGGAGAGACAGCAGCAGCAGCGGTGCTAGGAGAGGCAGCAGCAGCAGCGGTGCTAGGAGAGGCAGCAACAGCAGCGGTGCTAGGGAGGCAGCAGCAGCAGCGGTGCTAGGGAGGAGCAGCAGCAGCAGCGGTGCTAGGAGGCAGCAGCAGCAGCAGTGGTGCTAGGAGGGCAGCAGCAGCAGCGGTGCATGAGAGAAGCAGCAGCAGCGGTGCTAGGAGAGGCAGCAGCAGCAGCGGTGCTAGGAGAGGCAGCAGCAGCAGCGGTGCTAGGAGAGACAGCAGCAGCAGCGGTGCTAGGAGAGGCAGCAGCAGCAGCGGTGCTAGGAGAGGCAGCAGCAGCAGCGGTGCTAGGAGAGGCAGCAGCAGCGGTGCTAGAAGAGGCAGCAGCAGTGCTGGTGGAGGCTGGAAAAAGCGCCACGCACCGCAACGCTTGAAGGCTCATGAAAGACACTGACGAGGTCTTTGACTCCTCCTCCACCACCACCACTACCACCACCACTACCAATACCACCACCACTACCAATACCGCAACCACCACCACCAATACCACAACCACCACCACCAATACCGCAACCACCATCACCAATACCGCAACCACCATCACCAATACCGCAACCACCATCACCAATACCGCAACCACCATCACCAATACCGCAACCACCATCACCAATACCGCAACCACCATCACCAATACCACCACCACCACCAATCCACACACCAATACCGCAACCACCATCACCAATACCGCAACCACCATCACCAATACCGCAACCACCATCACCAATACCACAACCCCCTACACCCACCAATACCACAACCACCATCACCAATACCGCAACCACCATCACCAATACCACAACCACCACCACCAATACCACAACCACCACCACCAATACCGCAACCACCACCACCAATACCGCAACCACCATCACCAATACCGCAACCACCATCACCAATACCGCAACCACCACCACCAATACCACAACCACCACCACCAATACCACAACCACCACCACCAATACCACAACCACCATCACCAATACCGCAACCACCATCACCAATACCGCAACCACCACCACCAATACCACAACCACCACCACCAATACCACAACCACCATCACCAATACCGCAACCACCATCACCAATACCGCAACCACCACCACCAATACCACAACCACCACCACCAATACCACAACCACCATCACCAATACCACAACCACCATCACCAATACAACAACCACCATCACCATCTCCCGCTACCAACCATCTCTTCCCCCCCAACCACAGACAACCATCACTACCAGTACTTGTACGTAAGTCCGCCCCCCCCCCCCGCCGTCAGTTTTCCCCCCTATCAACCCTCCAATCACTCAAGTTTCCCCTCCATCGAGCTATTTTTCCCTCAGTTCTGTCCTTGGCTTCCTGTCCACCACTACCGTCCATTCTGGGCACTTCTTTCAAGGAACTGGAGCTACCTTCCCCTTCCTTGGATCACACTCGATTCCCTCCTATTCACTAGGAGCAGCATCACACCTACGGGTTTAGCGCTTATCCATGGATGAAATTCGTAAACGAGTGTCCCCCCCCCTAGTACAGTTCCACTCCACCCGTATACACGCACACGCGCCCCCTTCACGCCCACGTCCGTTAACGCACATGTCACACGCACACGTCTGTTAACGCATGGAACACGCACGTGAACACCGATGCGGCGTGCACTGCAGTACAATGTGTGCACTGTGCGCGCACCGCTTTATCCGTTTAAGAGGGAAATATTGTGTATACCAGAGCTCCGTTTTAGAGGTAAACGTTAAGTATACCAGAGCTCTGTTAGGATGATAAACGTGAGGTATACCAGAGCTGTTAGGATGATAAACGTGAGGTATACCAGAGCTGTTAGGATGATAAACGTGAGGTATACCAGAGCTCTGTTATGATAAACGTGAGGTATACCAAAGCTCTGTTATGATAAACGTGAGGTATACCAGAGCTTAGGATAAACGCGGGGTATACCAGAGCTGTTAGGATGAACGTGAGGTATACCAGAGTTCTGCTAGGATAAACGCGAGGTATACCAAAGCTGTTAGGATGATAAACGCGAGGTATACCAGGATTGTTTGGATGATAAACGTGGGGTATACTAGAGCTGTTGGATGGATAAACGGGTACAGAGCTGTAGGATAAACCGAGGTATACCAGAGCTGTTAGGATGATAAACGCGAGGTATACCAGAGCTGTTAGGATGATAAACGCGAGGTATACCAGAGCTGTTAGGATGATAAACGCGAGGTATACCAGAGCTGTTAGGATGATAAACGCGAGGTATACCAGAGCTGTTAGGATGATAAACGCGAGGTATACCAGAGCTGTTAGGATGATAAACGCGAGGTATACCAGAGCTGTTAGGATGATAAACGCGAGGTATACCAGAGCTGTTAGGATGATAAACGCGAGGTATACCAGAGCTGTTAGGATGATAAACGCGAGGTATACCAGAGCTGTTAGGATGATAAACGCGAGGTATACCAGAGCTGTTAGGATGATAAACGTGGGGTATACCAGAGCTGTTAGGATGATAAACGTGGGGTATACCAGAGCTCTGCTAGGATAAACGTGAGGTATACCAGAGCTGTTAGGATGGTAAACGTGAGGTATACCTGAGCTCTGTTACGACGATATAGCTCTGTTGAACATTTTAACACTCATCGACAAGTCTTGTATCTGAAATATTAGTTTTCTAGAGTCTGTCCTCTAAACAGGTGTCCGGAGGACAGACTATCTTATTTAAAGTCATCTTTAGTGCGAATGTTTAAAAATACCTTGAAGGATAACTGCCGTTTTTGTGTGTGTGTGTGTACTCACCTAGTTGTGGTTGCAGGGGTAGATTCATAGCTCCTGGCCCTGCCTCTTCACTGGATTCTACTGGGTCACTCTCCCTGGGCCATGAGCTTTATCATACCTCTCCTTAAAGCTATGTATGGGTCCTGCCTCTACTACATCGCTTCCCAAACTAATCCACTTCCTGACCACTTTCTGACTGAAGAAATACTTCCTAACATCCCTGTGATTCATCTGAGTCTTCAACTTCCAACTGTGTCCCCTTGTTGCTGTGTCCCATCTCTGGAACATTCTGTCTTTGTCCACCTTGTCAATTCCTCTCAGTATCTTATATGTTATTATCATGTCCCCCCTATCTCTCCTGTCCTCCAGTGTCGTCAGGTCGATTTCCCTCAACCTCTCCTCGTAGGACATACCCCTTAGTTCCGGGACAAGTCTTGTTGCAAACCTTTGCACTTTCTCTAGTTTCTTTACGTGCTTGACCAGGTGTGGGTTCCAGACTGGTGCTGCATATTCTAGTATGGGCCTGACGTACACGGTGTACAGTGTCTTGAACGATTCCTTGTTAAGGTAACGGAACGCTAATCTTAGGTTTGCCAGTCGTCCATATGCTGCCGCAGTTATCTGGTTGATGTGTGCCTCCGGAGACGTGCTTGGCGCTATACTCACCCCAAGGTCTTTCTCCTTTGCCGAGGTTTGTAGCCTTTGTCCGCCTAGCCTGTACTCTGTCAGCGGTCTTCTTTGCCCTTCTCCGATCTTCATGACTTTGCATTTGGTGGGATTGAATTCGAGAAGCCAGTTGCTAGACCAGATGTCAAGCTTGTCCAGGTCTGTTTGAAGTCTTGCTTGGTCCTCTTCCGATGTGATTCTCCTCATTAATTTCACATCATCTGCGAACAGAGACACTTCTGATTCTATCCCGTCCGTCATGTCATTTACATATACCAAGAATAACACTGGTCCTAGGACCGACCCCTGCGGTACACCGCCCGTCACCGGCGCCCACTGTGATACCTCATCACGCACCATGACCCGTTGTTGCCTCCCTGTGAGGTATTCCCTGATCCATTCCAGTGCCCTTCCTGTTATACATGCTTCTGTGTGTGTGTGTGTGTGTGTGTGTGTGTGTGTGTGTGTGTGTGTGTGTGTGTGTGTGTGTGTGTGTGTGTGTGTGTGTGTGTGTGTGTGTGTGTGTGTGTGTGTGTGTGTGTGTGTGTGTGTGTGTGTGTGTGTGTGTGTGTGTGTGTGTGTGTGTGTGTGTGTGTGTGTGTGTGTGTGTGTGTGTGTGTGTGTGTGTGTGTGTGTGTGTGTGTGTGTGTGTGTGTGTGTGTGTGTGTGTGTGTGTGTGTGTGTGTGTGTGTGTGTGTGTGTGTGTGTGTGTGTGTGTGTTTGTTTCACTGAGCCGTTAATCAGACTAAAGGTTGACAATCTGAACAAATTCATGAATATGACTCAAAAAATTTTGTCGTCTCCAAAATTTTCGACATAACCCCTAACTCCACTTCAAGAAAGGCACTGTCAACATGCCTATTTACTCTGCCCCAGACCCTGAATCTTGGAACTCCGTGTTCATGACGAAATGCAAGAAACCCCCATGACGGAGCCTAGACAAAGAAGTCATCCCACAGTTTTTAAAAACAACACATATAGCCCCATCTAGAAAGGTTGCAGCAAAGTAACAGTAAAGAAAACATGGATGAAAACACTGACGTCTTTAGTTATAACAAACAATTTTGAAAGAGTTAAGAAGCTAGAACGCTGACTACAATGATTCATAACATTTGCATAACTCAGAGAAGCATGGGTTTAGAGCAGGTCGTTCCTGCCTCTCGCGACCACTATGAGTCTTAGATGCACTGAAGACAGACAAAATGAGGATGTAATATGCACCGACTTTGAAAAAGCCTTGCACAACAACGTCTTTATCACAAACAAGAGGGAAATGATAGGATGGATAACGAGAACCTTCACAACAAGAGATGCCAAGAAACTGACGATCCTCTAAGTCACTTGTTCTTTCTAGGCTGGAATACTGCTGTACATTAACAGCTCCTTTTAAGACGGAAAATATTGATGACCTATAGAATGTACAGAGAACCTTCCTTGCACGTATAATTTCAGTAGAGCACTGGGAACATTTAATTCCCTTCACCTGTGCTCCTTGGAACCCAGGCGAAAATGATGCATCATAATTTACACCTGGAAAATCCTAGAGGAAGTGGTCGCAAATCTGCACACACACACATCACTCCCTACAACAAGAGTCTCGACAAACGGTGCAAAATACCCAAACTGAAAAAATTAGGCTGCCATGAATACAATGAGAACACAAAGATGGAGAAAGGTAAAAAGTAGGGAGAAATGGAGAGGGATGAGAAATAGGGAGAAATGGAAGGGTGAGGAGGAAGGCAGAGGATTACAAAATTGAGAAAAAATAAGAGGGCAGGAAAGGGAGGGGGTGGAGACATACTGGGAGAAAAGGGGTTGAGGGAGATCAGGAAGGGGTGAGGGAAGAGAGAGGGAGTGGAGGGTGGAGTCTTCTCCAGCCGGAAATATGAAACAGATTCCAGGCAGGGCGTAGTTTTCCACAGCTGAAGGAAGAGGGGGAGAACGGGGGAAGGGAAAAGGGGAAGGGAAAAAAGGAATGGCGAGAGAAGGGAAAAACGGGAAAAAAAAAAAAAAAAAAAAAAAAGAGAGACCGAGGAAAAAAAAATAAAGAGGGCAACATCTACCTATTCAAAACATCAAAAACTTGCTGTAGATCTTCTCCTACACATAGGAAGGATGTTCACGCTCTCGTTATACTTCGTTGATTTATACCCGACCTCAGAGTCTACAAAAAAAAATTATATTTTAGGTTAACAAATATTTAGGTACACTTAGGAGACAACAACGAAATAACAGGTTACACCTGGCGTAGAACGTTGGCATCCCCACCCACCACACGGCTGAGGGAAGTAAGGGGCTTCATTTTAACTATTTCGATGATCAACTGTGCAGTAAATTGTTAAAATTAATGAATTAGACACAATAAAGATACCCAAGTGTTGTACTTGTGTCTAATTTATCAAAGCGTCGGTTCCCTGTACTATTTGTCTACATTAAAATTAATAACGACATCCACCTTGCAAACTAAACCGAATTGTCATACACATTAATAAGCTGACAGACGCTACAACTATAATATCATCTAAATTATTATACCCACTACCTGTATCAAGTAACCCAGGATGTGTATGTAACATGCTCTAGCTTCTTAAGAGAGACTTATAAAAATTGTTTAAAAAGGGAATAAGATCAAACTTTAATGGTATCCTTCTTCCACAGGCCACCGGGAACATGAAGTTGATACCTTCCATAATTAAGCATTAAAGAGAACGGTGAATATACTTTCAATTTCTTAATTCTTAAAACCTCAATACAAGAAGATCTTGTAAAAATTGAAGAAACAAGAGACGGCGATTAGAACTATTTGATTTACAATGCAGACCTGAGACACACCCAACGAGACCTGAGACACACCCGAAGCTCACCCATGATGAGGTGCGGGTGCACATTGCTACCGGTCACAGAGCTGCGAGTGCACAGTGCTACCGCTCACAGAGCTGCGGGTGCACAGTGCTACCGCTCACAGAGCTGCGAGTGCATAGTGCTACCGCTCACAGAGCTGCGAGTGCACAGTGCTACCGCTCACAGAGCTGCGAGTGCACAGTGCTACCGCTCACAGAGCTGCGAGTGCACAGTGCTACCGCTCACAGAGCTGCGGGTGCATAGTGCTACCGCTCACAGAGCTGCGAGTGCACAGTGCTACCGCTCACAGAGCTGCGAGTGCACAATGCTACCGCTCACAGAGCTGCGAGTGCATAGTGCTACCGGTCACAGAGCTGCGAGTGCACAGTGCTACCGCTCACAGAGCTGCGAGTGCACAGTGCTACCGGTCACACAGAATGACCTACGGGTGCACGACAAACCACTCAGGTGTCAAGAAAACAAAATTAAGCCACATTCACTTAATATAAGAGTGAAGGTAAAATAACTGGACAAGCCCCATGACAACTAACCAAGAAGAACAAAAAGGCACAATACCGCAACTGGAACAATGCACAAATAACCCACACACAGGAGAGCAGCAGCAGCAGCTTACCACGACGTTTCGGTCCCACTTGGACTGAGAAGAGCCACACAACCATTGAAAGGTCGCTCGCCAAGCATATCAACTAACAGCTAAAGATAGGACAGCTACAAAGACAGATGGAAGACAGCATATCTGGGCTCTATCTCAACAGCTGGATAAACAGGAGGTACTGTATTACAAGACATTATTGCCCACGTGTAAATCACAAATATTAAGGTGTCTCGCAGCTCAGTTGGTAGCGCACTCAGCTCACACACTGATGTCCGTGGTTTGATACCCGGTACGGGTGAAAACATTGGAGAAGTGTTTCCTTAAGACACCTAGCAGTAAATGGATACCTGGGTGCTAGCCGACTGGTGTGGGTCGCATCCTGGGGACATAAATAATCTAATTTGTCCGAAATGCTCTGCATAACCAAGGGCTTTCTATGTAGTATGTAACTTATGTCAGCTATGGTCTTTATAAGTTGTATCATATACTTGTAGCAATAAAGATCAATATATTATTATTATTAAAGTAGAAGAGAAGATTACCACGGAAAAAAAAACACTGACACAAGGATGGAAATTTTGACCTGACAAACCTACTATTTTTTTTTTAGACAGTTACAGAGATAAAACGAGAGTGACAGAAATAAGTGGACTGCATCTACCTTAAACGAAAGAAAACATCTGAAACAGTCACTCTTTGCCCCTTAGACTGCTCCAGGATTCTCTGGAGGCTCGATCCTGTCCACTATTCCCAAGACCAAAACACTACTCTAGAAGAGGAGAGGAACTGCTTGAGGTAGACAGGCATTGACAAATGCGTATACCACGAGAACGAGAACACGTCAAAGTTAAAATCCGAGATCACGTGTATGTTTGAAAGTATTTAATGACTCATAAAAGTAGAAGGAAGTGCATAAGAAAAAGTTAAGCGTGTCCAAGAAGGCAGAAACTACTAATGCCGGTGGTCAACGAGGTTTGAGGTTTGGGGGCCAGGAGCTAGAAATTGGTGAATGCAAAGTGGACAGTATAGACCACCCCACCACCAGAAACCTCCCCCCCCCCCGCCTGTTTACACTTACAAGCTCTCCAAGTTCTGTCTTTATTACCTCGTTATTCACTGGTGTAAGTCGTGGTACTGTGTCACAGGTTACTGCTGCGTCATAGAACGCTATTGCGTCACGGCCCAGGCGAGTCTGAAGCCACACGTGCGTCACAGGTCACTACTGCGTGACAATTCAGTGATGTGACGCCACAAATGCGTCACACGTCAGCCACATCAAACCCTCCACTGATGTCATGAGCAGAAATTAAACCTTTGACATTCATATTAAAAACCAACGATTATACCTTTATTATTGTTTAGCAAGAACCGAATCCAGTGAATGTTGGTTTACATTTATCACAACATATGCTGAGTGTACACTCGTTCATCACAACATATGCTGAGTGTATACTCGTTCATCACAACATATGCTGAGTGTACACTCGTTCATCACAACATATGCTGAGTGTATACTCGTTCATCACAACATATGCTGAGTGTACACTCGTTCATCACAACATATGCTGAGTGTACACTCGTTCATCACAACATATGCTGAGTGTACACTCGTTCATCACAACATATGCTGAGTGTACACTCGTTCATCACAACATATGCTGAGTGTACACTCGTTCATCACAACATATGCTGAGTGTACACTCGTTCATCACAACATAGCTGAGTGTACCTGTTCATCACAACATATGCTGAGTGTACACTCGTTCATCAAACTATGCTGAGTTACACTGTTCATCTCAATATGCTAGTGACCTCGTTCATCACAACATACGTAGTGTGTGCATACACTAAGATTCATTACAACACATGTCGAGCGAAATCTGTCTGATACTATCACTTGGGAATTACTATTTCTCAGAATGGCTTATACCCCACACACCAACAATAGAACTATTTATGACATCTCCATCACACTAACTAATTAATTAAATATATATAATATATATATATATATATATATATATATATATATATATATATATATATATATATATATATATATATATATATAATATATAATATGTATACATATATATATATATAATATGTCGTGCCGATTAGGTAAAACTGGTCAATTAGCAAGAACTCATCTAAAATTAAGTCCTTTCTAAAATTTTCTCTTACACGTTTAAAGATATATTTTTTTCATTTATGTTAATGTAAGAATTTATAATTTTGTACCAAGATAAACTTTGAAAACCTACCTAACCTTATTACAACAAGCGCAATTTAGTTTAGCCTAACCCAACTAAATATATTTTAGATACGTTAACATTAATTTAATAATAAACAAACACAATGAAATATATTTTTTTCGTTATGTTCAGAATGATCTTGGCGAAATTATTGCATACACAAATTTTCACTTGTCTTATATGGCAAGAAGAGCGTTGCTATTTAAGCCAAAATAGCAAGTTTTACCTAATCAGCAATATATATATATATATATATATATATATATATATATATTTAAAAATATATATATATATATATATATATATATATATATATATATATATATATATATATATATATATATATATATATATATTATATATATATATGAGAGAAGAGAATAGAGAACAGAGAGGATAAAGAGAATGCCAGCTGCTTTAATTAAGCTACATCAATCACCAGCTAAGAGCTATTTCAGCTTGGGGAAACCGATGGCAGGTAACATTTGCTCCTGAGAAAACAAATGATTATGATCCCTAGACACCATGATGGTAATGCCGGAGCAGTAGTGAGTATGAATGGGAGTGTGTTGGTACCCGGGGAAAAAGTTGATATCCTTGGGGTGAAATTTGATTTCAACTGACCATGAAGAACCACGTCGTAAATCTTGCAAACAAGGCGGCCAGGAAGCTTACAGCACTTCGATGTATCAAGCATCTGCTTGACAATCGAAGTTTTAAGATTCTGTACGAGGCACAAGTACGCTCACACTTTGAGTATGCTCCACTTTCTTGGATTGCGTGCCCCCATTTCATCTGCGACTTCTTGACGGAGTAGAGAACAGAATAAGACGTCTCGTCTCTCGCCTGGACCCAGTCTGGATAGATCTATGATTTCACCAGAACCTTCAACACCGGAGGAATGTGGGTGGCCTTACTGTTATGAACAAGGCCAATACTGTCAAATTAACACACTTGGCTCCACTCCGAGGACAGCAAGACGGGCAGCAAGCAGTAACTTCACTCTGACTGTAACCTTCTCCAGAACATCGCTACATCTGTTATCATTTATTTCTAAGATGACTCGTGTCTGGAATATGCTCGTACTGCACAATAATATCAGTGAAATAAAGTCACTTGATCAAATGAAATTGCTGGCCCACACATGGCTCCAACTTCATTCTGTTCCCTATTTGTATGTCTCATAACAATAAAAAGACTTTCAAACGAGCTGATATAGGTAACAGCTCTTAACTTGTAAATAAAGTTAGGAATCCTTAATAAACCCTGTGTAAAAAAAATAATAGAGAATATAGCGAATAAATAATAGAGAGAGAAATAAGGAGTGAAATTTAAACTGTATCTGTATCGAAGTCTGCATGTGAACATTGCAAATTCATTATAGCAAAAGCTTCATGAGTGTTTCTTATCTGAACTAGAGCATTACAACATACGTGTGCTGAACAGGTCCGGCACACGTAAGAGGAATTGTCTGGTACTGTAAACAAAGTAGTGGGCGAATCTGGGGGAAGGAAAGAGAGAGAGAGAGAAAGAGAGAGAGAAAAAGAGAGAAAAAAAGAGAAAAAGAGAGAGAGAGAAAGAAGAGAGAAAGAGAGAAAGAGAGAAAAAGAGAAAGAGAAAAAGAGAAAGAAAGAGAAAGAGAAAGAAAGAGAAAGAGAGAAAGAGAACGAGAAAAAGAGAAAGAGAAAGAGAGAAAGAGAAAGAGAGAAAATAAAGAGAATAAATTAAGGTTGAGAACGTTAAGAGGACTGGTCTGGTACTAGTCACTAGATCACTCAGCGACCTTGCCAATACAAAATATTTACAAAACGCACAAAAGAACATTCAAGGTAATAATAATACGTGGCAAAAAAAAATCCAGTAAATTTGTCACACCAAGTTAAAATAATCTGCGGGAGAAATATGAATGAATAAGACAGTTAATCCCAGCTGAGACGAGGGAGGGAGGGAATTAGGGAGGGAGGGCGTATTAACGCATCAATAATTTTACTAATAAGAGTACACATCTATTACGCACGAGACGTTACGAACCCCCCACCAACCCCATTACGCGATACTCCCCCGTTACACTCAACTTCCCTCGTCATAACACAAGATGTTTCAGTCATAAAGGTGACCCACCCCCGCCTCGTTTCGCACAATCCCCCCTCCCCTTC
Organism: Cherax destructor; assembly: GCA_009830355.1. Classification (NCBI taxonomy): domain Eukaryota; kingdom Metazoa; phylum Arthropoda; class Malacostraca; order Decapoda; family Parastacidae; genus Cherax; species Cherax destructor. Next base: position 197,913 of record WNWK01000381.1, read on the forward strand.
CCCGCCCCGTTACGCACATGGCTGATGATGACACTGATAAAGAAGCTAAGTCTGCCTGAGACAGGCAGGAGGTAGTTACAACTGGACATCCCTCTGTCCGGTGTAAAAACCATCCTGCTGAAAAACACCAGTTTTGGTACGCAATAAATCACAGATACCCAGAGACCTGAGAGCTTCAGTATCAAACACTTGATCTGTTCCGGTCAGAAAGTTGTGTGTATGAGCAACATAAAACGACCACTAGACTGTGAGAGACAGTGACAAGAATCAGGTTGGGATATCGTTACCTGTGGCAGCTGCGTGTAGCCGCGGGTGAGCTTCCCATCCCTGTTTATTATACAAGTACACTGTGATAAAGAGGAGGCATACGATCTTTACCCTGGCTTTAGGCCTGAGGTAAATACTTTATCCACTCTGAGGTGCTTGAGGATGTTCTCACTGTCCACCCTAATTTGCTAGCATTTATTAGCAGCCTAGTGATGTCACTAAGCTGCTAATATATATATATATATATATATATATATATATATATATATATATATATATATATATATATATATATATATATATATATATATATATACACAAACACACACACACACACCAGGATATGCTGTTAAAAAATCTTTGAAGCTGCCGTAGCTGATGAACCCTTGCTGGAATGCTTGATGATATTCTAATTGCCTTACTGAAGTCTCCCAGCCGAGGCTGAGAGATTTCAACACCTTGTATGAACCTCATCTAGCGTGATGGAATGTGACAGGGGAACCTAACTTGCTTTTGTTTCCACTATATAACTATCACAGAATAAAGCAGTAGCACAATGCTGATGTATCCAATTTGTGCTTTAAAAAATACACTTTTTCTTCAGGGTTGGGCCATTGCACAACCCGTCACTAATATTAGTAATGAGTACAAATACAGCACAAACATCCATAGCGTTCTATGTTAACGAGTACAAGAGCTTTACAAACATGCATAACACATGCAGCATTCAATGTTAATGAGCACAAGAGTTGCACAAACATGCACCTTTATCTTTGACATAAGACTGATGGGTTTTGAGTTTTCCTACTCCCGGAGCCCCCCCTGGGTCAGTGTTGCCTGCTGCTTGCCTGGTCAACCAGGCTTTTACTGCTAGCGGCCCGCTGGAGCACATATCCATCATAGCCTGGTTGATCCGGCACTTGATGGAAGTACTTGAGTTATCTCCTAAAAACCTTTACACCTGTTCCGGCACTTTCTGACATCTGTTAAGATATTAGTGTGTTTGGGACCACTGACACTTGCCATATTTTTCATTAACTGTGCCCACTGCGCCCCTGCTGTTCACCGAGTATTTTACATCTCGCATATCCCTTCACTGCAGTCTATTATGGCAGTAAACAGATTTGGGACTAGGTCCTGAAGTACCGTCTACATGTTTATTATACCAGCTTCATTAAGACCTATTTAGAAACGAGGTATTCCCAATTATTTGAAGGCTTTATTGGCTCTGATATGTATCCTGCCCTGAAAGAAGCCATCAATAATGAATACTCTTAAGTGACAGAACAAGCGATTTAGTGTCACCATTGGCATTATTTCCCTTGTTTTGAAAGTTCTCAATATCTACCTAATTATTTTCCAGGCTTTCGTGACATCTGCCTTAGTGTTTTTTAAAAGAAATGTCAGATGATACTATTACACTCAGGTCCTTCACATTCTTCCTTCGTCCTATTTGGGGATCTTGCATTTTGTATCCAGTATCTCTCGAGTTCTTCATTCTTTCCATAAATAAGCAGTTGGAACTTGTCGCCATTATGTACCATGTTATTTATTCTCCACTGCCAACTATACAAGTCTCTGTTCATATCTTCTTGCATTTTTTCACGTCACCTGCCGAGATGATTTACATCGTCCGAAAATAATACAAAACCGTAGCAAGCTTTTTTTTTATGTCCGCTATGAGGTTAAGAAATAGTAAAGGCGCCAGGAGCGTGCCTCGGGGCACAAGTCTTTTTACTTTGCTAATACTGGATTTTGTTGTTTTCTACTACTCTGTCTCCTATTTTAATAAACTTGAATATCCATTTGCCTACTTTCTCCGTTATACCTATCTTCCTTATTTTGTGCAATCACCCCCATGATCGCATTTGTGAAGTCCTTGTATACCACAGCTGTGTTTTGGTTTTCTTTCAACGCCTCCGTAATTCTGTAATAATGGTTTAACAGTTGTAACTGCCCGATCTTTGTTTTAAATCCATATGCTGCTTTGTGTTGTGATGTTCCAGGAAATTTGTAATCTGTTCTCATCAGCTTCTCGTAAACTTGTGCGCGATGTCATGGTTACTTGTTTGTGATTTTTGAATAGCACTTTATTGCTTATTGTTCGTCTGGGATTTCACGTAGGCTTAAGTTCTTTCACCAAAGGATACCTGGTCCTCTTCTTAGTGGTATTTTGCATTACTTTATAAACAAGGAATTCGATGAATTGAGTCCAGATGCTGCATGAGTATGTTTCTATTTTTTTCGAATTCTGTAATCTCCAACCTCTTTTCTTTTAGTTTATGGCTGAACATCGATTCATTTCGGTCTTTTATAATTGTATTCGTTTCTTTTTCATCGTCTGCATGAAACTCGTGATTAATGGTCCAATTCGACGGGCAGTTTTCAACTTGGATTGTGCATGAGTGTAGAAATATTTGGCGTTAGTTGCAATATCTTTGATGACGTTTTTGTTCACTTTCTGTTTCTGTCGGCTGAAGTTATCTTCCCTTCATTGTGATATTCACGTTTTAAGCAATTTCTTAACCATTTCTCTTATTCTGTACATTCTTCAACGCTCTCATTCGAAGTTTTTTCTTTTAGTTTTTAGTAGTACATATTTCGTACAGACCTTTTATGCTTGTGTTTAGCTTTTCCAAGCACTGGCGAGGATTTATGGTGAGAATATGTTTCCCCATGGTATGTCTAATAGTTATTTGCTAATTTTGTCCCCGTTAATTCTCAGACTGCTGACGCGAAACTTACTGAACCTAACTTCTTGTACGCTATTTCTGGAGCTTTTCACCCCATAATTTATACTACTTTGTACTTCAATGATGCTGTGATCAGAGTATATTGTGTTTGTGACTCCTGTTTCTGATCAGGTCCTCGTTGTGACGATCATTTCAGATATTTTCACTTTAGTGGGTTATGTTATACGTTGGTTAAGAGGAAACTTTTCACAAAGTTCCATCAGTTCTCTGGTATGTACGTGTTGAGCTAGCGTGCTTCCCCAACTATTTACGATACAACACTGATTTATCACATTCCATTTCATATCTGGGAGGTTGAAATACCACGAGGATAATATTTAGTGCGCAGTTGTCACGACTTCCAACACAGTTGTCTTCCTTATCTGATCCGTGAATTCTTAAGCCGTTGCTGATGGTTGTTAATATGAAAGAATAATGGCTCTTAGTGTGCATATTTTTGACCTCCCAGTACAGTCTGTAATGTGGCATGTTGTGTGTGGCACAGGGTCACCGTGTACCGCTGCCATGTGCGTCTTATTTCCCCGTGTTCTTTCACCGGATTTATTGTCTTTCTCGCATTGCATCTCTATCCCCCTATTTTATTTTCTTGCCTCTTGATAAGTAGTTATATATGGTCGTGTTCGCTTCACATGAAATTTCGGGCGGCTGAGGTCGTAACCTTATCTAGTTATTAATGATGATTCACACATCTCTGGGTGAAAATACCGACACTTCACCAAAGTGGCACTTCCCACGTCTCAACCTGTTGGAACACCTGACATGTTTCTACATCCTATTGCATAGTCGCTGGTGACCCTGACGTAGTATCCACACATTCTCTCTCTCCTACCTTGACCTATGGCGCACTCATTAAATGTTAATGAGCACAAGAGCTGCACAATCAGCTTGCAACAACAACCACCACAATCCGTTTGCAGCAGCCACCACCACAATTATCTTGCAGCAACAGTCACAATTATATTGCAGCAACAGTCACAATTAGTATTTTGCAGCAACAGTCACAATTAGTATTTTGCAGCAACAGTCACAATTAGTATCTTGCAGCAACAATCACATTATCTTGCAGCAACAGTCACAATTAGTATCTTGCAGCAACAATTATATTGCAGTAACAATCACAATTATATTGCAGCAACAATCACAATTATATTGCAGCAACAATCACAATTATATTGCAGCAACAATCACAATTATATTGCAGCAACAATCACAATTATATTGCAGCAACAATCACAATTATATTGCAGCAACAATCCAAAACGAATCAATATATTGCAGCAACAATCACAATTATATTGCAGCAACAATCACAATTATATTGCAGCAACAATCACAATTATATTGCAGCAACAATCACAATTATATTGCAGCAACAATCACAATTATATTGCAGCAACAATCACAATTATATTGCAGCAACAATCACAATTATATTGCAGCAACAATCACAATTATATTGCAGCAACAATCACAATTATATTGCAGCATCACAATTACCTCGCCGCAGCAACTACAATATCCTTAGTGCAACCACAATTACCCTGCAACAACCACAATAAATCAGACTGACCCAGGAAAAAGTTAATAGAAAGGCCCTTCAGGGTATGTGCCTTTATAATGAAGGACTTTTAATCCAAGGAACTGGAGCTATATTCCCCGCCCTTGGATCACACCTGATTACCTTCCATTCTCCAGGCGCTGTACGACTCCAGAAATACAACAATGAACCTCAGCCTCTTAAAAACAAATTTTACGTAAATAAAATAAACAAATTGGTTTAATTTAGGGATGTAGCAGGGAACTATTAGCGGGCCAGGGAGTAGCGACAGTACCGGGCCAGCGAGAAGCGACAGTACCGGGCCAGCGAGAAGCGACAGTACCGGGCCAGGGAGTAGCGACAGTAGCGGGCCAGGAGAGCGAAGTAGCGGGCCAGAGACGAAGTAGCGGCCAGGGAGTAGCGAAGTAGCGGGCCAGGGAGTAGCGAGTAGCGGGCCAGGGAGTAGCAGTAGGGCCAGGGAGTAGCGACAGTAGCGGGCCAGGGAGTAGCGACAGTAGCGGGCCAGGGAGTAGCGAAGTAGCGGGCCAGGGAGTAGCGAGAGTAGCGGGCCAGGGAGTAGCGAGAGTAGCGGGCCAGGGAGTAGCGAAGAGGGCCAGGAGTAGCGAGAGCGGCCAGGGAGTAGCGAGAGTAGCGGGCCAGGAGAGCGAGAGTAGGGGCCAGGAGTAGCGAGAGCGGGCCAGGGTAGGAGAAGCGGCCAGGGAGTAGCGAGAGGGGCCAGGGAGTAGCGAGAGAGGGGCCAGGGAGTAGCGAGTAGCGGGCCAGGGAGTAGCGAGAGTAGCGGGCCAGGGAGTAGCGAGAGTAGCGGGCCAGGGAGTAGCGAGAGTAGCGGGCCAGGGAGTAGCGAGAGTAGCGGGCCAGGGAGTAGCGAGAGTAGCGGGCCAGGGAGTAGCGACAGTAGAGGGCCAGGGAGTAGCGACAGTAGCAGGCTAGGGTGTAGCGACAGTAGCAGGCCAGGGAGTAGCGACAGTAGCAGGCTAGGGAGTAGCGACAGTAGCAGGCTAGGGTGTAGCGACAGTAGCAGGCCAGGGAGTAGCGACAGTAGCAGGCTAGGGAGTAGCGACAGTAGCAGGCTAGGGTGTAGCGACAGTAGAGGGCCAGGGAGTAGCGACAGTAGCAGGCTAGGGAGTAGCGACAGTAGCAGGCTAGGGAGTAGCGACAGTAGCAGGCTAGGGTGTAGCAACAGTAGCAGGCCAGGGAGTAGCGACAGTAGCAGGCCAGGGAGTAGCGACAGTAGAGGGCCAGGGAGTAGCGACAGTAGCAGGCTAGGGAGTAGCGACAATAGCAGGCTAGGGTGTAGCGACAGTAGCAGGCCAGGGAGTAAGCGACAGTAGCAGAGCTAGTGAGTAGCGACAGTAGCAGGCTAGGGTGTAGGAAGTGAGGCCAGGAGACAGTAGAGGGCCAGGGAGTAGCGACAGTAGCAGGCTAGGGTGTAGCGACAGTAGAGGGTCAGGGAGTAGCGACAGTAGCAGGCTAGGGTGTAGCGACAGTAGAGGGCCAGGGAGTAGCGACAGTAGCAGGCTAGGGTGTAGCGACAGTAGCAGGCTAGGGAGTAGCGACAATAGCAGGTGGCAGTATGGAAGTAGAGAGGGGGGGGACTAACCTGAGACTAGCGAGGGATGTACACTGTCACCAGCGCTCACCACTCGCAAAACTTATGGACAGAGACAAGACACACACACGTATCTCGCAACAAACTTGAGTAAAAATTCAATAGTAAATTTTAATGGCAACCGTTGCTGCCTCCGCTAACCGGCCTACATAACAGCGTAGCGGCACACTACGGGCGTACCTAATTTATAGCAAAACAAATCTGATAATTCGCTACGTGGAGTTTGCTTCCTCGCTAAACTACGCCAATACAGCGGGTGTTTCTATATCGTCATTAACGTTAGGAGGCCCGAGCCTCCACCACTCCATGGACTAAATGACCCAAACGGGTTTAGCGTTTCACCATTATACAATAGCGCCTGGTCAAATCACAATGTTAACACGTGATACCAGTTGCTAGTAACATCTATGGGGCTCAGAGTACTAGTTACTGCATTCACGCCTGGTCTGGAACCAGACCGCGGGGGGGCAGTCTCCCTGAAACCCACGCCAGGGAGATACACACCCCTGTGTCAGTACCACCTCATCCACACTATCAACCTCAGTACCTCCTCAAGTTCCATCACTTTTCAGTTGCATAAGGTTGCAATAACTTAATTCCAGTGGGGCCGTGTACGTATACCTGGAGAGTATACCTGTGTTAATGTGCCGCCTTATTGGTATGGTAGGTACTTCCCTGAAGTAGTAGTGGTGGTAGCAAGGTAGTAGTAATGGTAGTAGTGGTGGTGCTAGTAGCGGTAGTAGCATAACAGTACATGTTAGTGTGCACATGAGCGCGCGCGCGCAGTGGTGTGCGCAACGAGGAACAGCTAGCGTTAAGAGCCTCTGGGAGTCAGCTGGGGCTGCTAAGAGCCTCCAGGTGCCCACGTGGGACTCCTAAGAGTCATCCTGGGATCATCAGTAATCTACCTAGCGCGCCTCCAGCACCCTCAGGAGCTACTGCATACCTTCCTTGTTATCCTGTAAGGGATTTGGAGGCGACCACGACCCCCCCCCCCCGCCAGAGGCTCCCACGACGACCCCCCATCAGAGGCACCCACGACCCCATCAGAGGCACCCACGACTACCCCCCCCTCAGAGGTACCCACGACGACCCCCCCCTCAGAGGCACCCACGACACCCTCAGAACCGTTCACGACCCCCTTAAGGGTGCCTGAAACCACCAGCCTCACAGCAGTAGGTACCTGAACCCCTCTTCCCACCCATCAGAGGTACCTGTAACACCCTTTGCATACCACAGAGGTGCTGAAACCCTTGCCCACTACGGAGGTGCCTGCAACCCTTCCACACAAGTGTGGACCAACGAAGGCTACGCCGATGGAGGCTGCACCACACACCTTCCACTCCCAAAAAAGTAAAACACGAAGTGATTTTCTATTTCCTTAACAAAGGATGAATAAACATGTCGAGCAGCGGGTGGTTAGTGAGCGGGGCGTAATGTAACTAAGACCTGTGTCATGAGAGCTTCTCTGTGGGGGTAGTGTTAGTAATGGTAGTAACAATGGTAGGAGCAGTGGTAGTAATAGTAATAGCAGTAGTGGTAGTAGCAATAGTGGTGGTGGTAGTAGTAACAGAGGTAGTGGTAGTAATAGCAGACACATCAGCAGCAGCAGGGGAAGGGGAGGGGGGCACCGGGGTTCCCGGAGTGATGAAAAAGAGAGGGGGTTGAGCCATGTGAGGATGATGTCGTCAGAGCAGCATCATTATTTACGCTACTATCCTCCCTCCCTGCCTCCCTCTCCCTCAATCTGCCTTCCCTCCCTCAGAGAGCAAAAGGGGGGAAGGAGGCCCTTCCCAGTACTAGAAGGGTGTACCTAATAAAGTGGCCACTGAGTATAAGTAATATACCTTATATGCATATCAGGGTGTGTGTGTGGTGTGTGTGTGTGTGGTGGTGTGGTGGTTGGTGGTTGTGGGTGGATGTGGGTGTTGTGGGGGTGGGTGTGTGTGTGTTGTTCATTGTCAGGCACATGTCTATTGACACTAGGCCTGTGTGTGTGTGTGTGTGTGTGTGGTGTGTGTGTGTGTGTGTGTTGTGTGTGTCTGTGTGTGTTGTGTGTGTGTGTGTGGTGTGTGTGTGGTGTGTGTGTGGTGTGTGTGTGTGTGTGTGTGTGTGTGTGTGTGTGTGTGTGTGTGTGTGTGTGTGTGTGTGTGTGTGTGTGTGTGAGCGCGCGCGCGCGAATGGCCGCAGGAAAGACTTTTTCCATACTTTACATTTATTATCAACGTTTCGGTAAATTTATCACCATCAGGGTCAGTGAAAAAAAAAAACTACAAATACTTGTACAAAATACACACAATGCAGAGAGGAAACTGACCCAGCTACACAGTGGTCAGGCTGAGGCAACAATAACACTCAAGCAGGAGGAACATGACTTTTTTTATAACACTGAAGAGGAACATGACTATTTTTATAACACTGAAGAGGAACATGACTATTTTTATAACTGAAGAGGAACATGACTTTTTATAACACTGAAGAGGCACATGACTATTTTTATAACACTGAAGAGGAACATGACTATTTTTATAATACTGAGAGAACATGATTTATACACTGAGAGACAACAATTTTTATAAGAAACTGAAGAGGAACATGACTATTTTTATAATACTGAAGGGGAACATGACTATTTTTATAATACTTCACGATTTCTATCTTTTATACTTTGTACAAGTTTTCATGACTCGCGAAATCGTAATAACACGACTGTAAACAAGTCAGGGAACGGGTGGGGTTTGAACCCATGGCGAGTGAATGATAAAACTCCAGACCAGTGCCTAGAGTTTTACGACTCACTCACCATGGGTTTCAAACCCAACCTGTACCGTGGTTTGTATAAGTGTTTGTGGAGTTTATGCAGATCCTGATGATGCTAACAGATTCACCGAAACACTGATGCTAAATGTATTATATTGAAAGAAAAGTCTTTCCTGTCGCCCTCATATAATAAGTTACAACTCCATACTGTGTGTGTGTTAGTTACCATTTTGTCCTAGGCACATGTCTATTTGACACTAGGCCTGTTGTATGTGCGCGTGTCTGTGTCTGTATGTGTATATGTGTATATACTCGCCTAGTTGTACTCGCCTATTTGTGATTGCAGAGATCGAGACTCGGCTCTTGGCGGGGCCAGGAGCTGTGTGAGTGTGAGAATGAATGAATGAGACAAAAAAACACTAGCTCAAGGCCCCTCACACCCCTATGCCTCATCAGGAACCATGCAATACTGCAAGATTTGCAACAGGTAAGTTGAGGGGAAAGACTCTCTGAGAGATAAGGAAATGTGTCTGATGCATGTCCTATCTTGTGCGAGAGAGAATGTACACGTACACACACACACACACACTGTCCCTGGATTACCATGTGGGGTATGGGACCCTTCAAGGTTTGCATGGAAAGGTAAGACTGGCCATGCCTTGGACACCCTTCCCCACATCAAAGAGAATCTCTTCCCTCAAACCCACCTGTTTTGAGTCCTGCAACACGGCACAACTTCTTATGAAGCACGAAAGTGTGAAAGGCCCTGATCCAGTTTTTTCCATTCCCATATAGCTTAATTTGCATTGTTGCGTGTGTGTGTGTCGAATAGGTAAAATTGGTCAATTAGCAAGAACTCGCTTAAAATTAAGTCCTTTTTAAAATTCTCTTATACTTTTAAATATATATTTTTTTTCATTTATGGTAATGAAAATATTATTAATTTTGAACCCAAAGCACTCAGAAAACTTACCTAAGCTTATCATAAGTGCAATTTAATTTAGCCTAATACAAATATTTATATCTTAGATAATTATACAATAATTTAATAATAAACAAACACAATGAAATATATTTTTTTCGTAAGGTTCAGAATGATTTTTGCGTAATTATTGCATACACAAATTTTCGCTTACCTTTTTAGGCAAGAAAAGCGTTGCTACTTAAGCCAAAATAGCAAGTTTTACCTATTCGGCACAACATATATGTCAGTTCCCTGATAATGTGAGAAATCACGAAAGCGCTTGGAATTTCACTATTTTTTCACAGTGGTTGTTCTGCTCATTTATATATACAGTGGACCCCCGACTTTCGAACATTCTTCATTCCAGAATGCTGTTCAAGTGCTGTTACCAAATGAATTTATTCCCATAAGGAATGATGTAAATTAGATTAGTCCGTTTCAGACCCCAAAAATACACTTAAAAGCACTTTTATACATATATTATTGCAACCACAAACGAGTGGTATTGATCAATTAACTACACTGCACTAGCCAGGGGTCGAACCCATGATGCTTTGGCCCGCCTCATGGTGACCGAAAACACGTGACGCTCTAGTCCACTGAACCACACGATCCTTGTAGTGCATCCAGTAGGACTGAATGTTGTACTCGCTACCCAAGGACATGCGGTGGTGTGGACGCCTCTAAGCTAATTTCATTCTACTCCCTGTTTGGTGTACTTAATGCTCACGTATATTTGTGTGCGACCCCCCCCCCACCTCCCCCGTGTGCAGATGTATGTATATAAAGGTGTGAATATGTATACCCGTGACTAGAAATTATAATACTTATTATAAACATAGCCGGGCGAGTCCCGTAGAGTCGTGACACAGACAGACACGCTGATAGCTATAGTTTAACAAACTATAAACTGTTCATTTCTCATAGAGGGAGGGGGTTGTTCTCCCGTTCATATCATGGAAACTAATAGTGTTAGCCTAATGAATTTAACAATTTGTTCTACGACACGCGACAAATCACACCATTTGAAAAAAAAGTATTTCATATTTAACTAGATATTGAACGTTTGTTGTGGGTTGATACAAAATTGGTATCTCTTAAACAGCTTAAGGAAATTAAGTAAAAATTTACATGGTGTAGGTTTATTATGCTTTTAAGGTTTTAGTTTTCATGGAGGACGCTGGCACCCTCCAGCGTCCTCTACCATGGCGGGGCTGGCACCCTCCAGCGTCCTCCTCCATGGCGGGGCTGGCACCCTCCAGCGTCCTCCTCCATGGCGGGGCTGGCACCCTCCAGCGTCCTCCTCCATGGCGGGGCTGGCACCCTCCAGCGTCCTCCTCCATGGCGGGGCTGGCACCCTCCAGCGTCCTCCTCCATGGCGGGGCTGGCACCCTCCAGCGTCCTCCTCCATGGCGGGGCTGGCACCCTCCAGCGTCCTCCTCCATGGGGGGCTGGCACCCTCCAGCGTCCTCCTCCATGGTGGGGCTGGCACCCTCCACGTCCTCCTCCATGGCGGGGCTGGCACCTCCAGCGTCCTCCTCCATGGTGGGGCTGGCACCCTCCAGCGTCCTCCTCCATGGCGGGCTGGCACCCTCCAGCGTCCTCCTCCATGGCGGGCTGGCACCCTCCAGCGTCCTCCTCCATGGTGGGGCTGGCACCCTCCAGCGTCCTCCTCCATGGCGGGGCTGGCACCCTCCAGCGTCGTCCTCCATGGCAGGGCTGGCACCCTCCAGCGTCCTCCTCCATGGCGGGGCTGGCACCCTCCAGCGTCGTCCTCCATGGCAGGGCTGGCACCCTCCAGCGTCCTCTACTCCCTCCCCGCCATATGCAAAAAACTTCAGTAAAGAATGGGAGGGGGTTTTCTTGGGATGGGAGGGGGGTTCTTGGGATGGGAGGGGAGGTTCTTGGGATGGGAGGGGAGGTTCTTGGGATGGGAGGGGAGGTTCTTGGGATGGGAGGGGAGGTTCTTGGGATGGGAGGGGAGGTTCTTTGGATGGGAGGGGAGGTTGTTGAGATGGAAGGGGTTTGTATGGATGGGAAGGGGGTTGTTGGGATGGGAGGAAGGTTGTTGAGATGGAAGGGGGTTGCTTGGGTTAGCGTTGAAAATATCACTCTGGCCACTTGTGTATCCAACTTCTTCCATGGGATTGTAAAAGGGAAGAAAAATGCCAGGGGATGGGGAGAACAGTGTCGGGAAGGGGAGAGTGAGAAAGAAGGAGAGACAACATCTGGTAACGTCCAACACACACATTTGTCTCTTTTGATGTTTGACTTGATTTATGAAGGTGTGGGTGCAGGAGTGGTAGGCGTAGGAGTGTGCGTGAAGTGCAGGTGTAGTAGGTGAAGGAGTAAATATACATGTATAATACGCAAACTTTTTGTACTAACAATACAGTGAACCAGTGAGCAAGACGTGTGTGTGTACATTTATATATATATATATATATATATATATATATATATATATATATATATATATATATATATATATAGTGAATGAGTTTGGTAGGGTATGTATAAGAAGAAAATTAAAAGTGAATATAGGAAAGAGAAAGGTGATGAGGATAAAAAAAAAAAGGTGATGAAAGATTGGATATCAGATTGGAGGGAGAGAGTATAGAGGAGGTGATGGTATTCAGATAAATAGGAGTGGACGTGTCAGCAGATGGGTCTATGAAGGATGAGGTGAATCATAGAATTGGTGAGGGGAAAAAGGCAAGTGGTGCACTTTGGAGTCTGTGGAGACAAAGAACTTTGTCCATGGAAGCAGAGGGGAATGTATGAGAGTATAATTATACCAACGCTCTTATATGGGTGTGAAGCATGGGTAGGGAATGTTGCAACAAGGACAAGGCTGGAGGCAGTGGAGATGTCATGTCTGAGTGCAATGTGTGGTGTGAATATAATGTAGAGAATTCGTAGTTTAGAAATTAGGAGGAGGAGCGAGATTACCAAAACTATAATAGAGAGGGTTGAGGAGGGGTTGTTGACGTGGTTCTGACATGTAGAGAGAATGGAACGAAATAGAATGACTTCGAGAGTATATACATCTGTAGTGGAGGGAAGGCGGGATAGGGGTTGGTCTAGGAAAGGTTGGAGGGAGGAGGTAATCGAGGCTTTGTGTGCGAGGGGCTTTGACTTCCAGCAAGCATGCGTGAACGTGTTTGATAGGAGCGAATGGAGACAAATGGTTTTTAGGATTTGACGTTCTTTTGGAGTGTGAGCAACGTAACATTTATGAAGGGATTCAGGGAAAACGGTAGGCCGGACTTGAGTCCTGTAGATGGGAAGTACAGTGTCTGCACTCTGAAGGAGGGGTGTTAATGTTGCAGTTTTATAGCTGTAGTGTAAGCATGCCTTTGGTAAGACAGTGATGGAGTGAATGATGATAAAAGTTTTCCTTTTTCGGGTCACCTTGCCTTGGTGGGAGACGGCCGATGTGTTAATAATAAAAAAAAAAATAATGTACCTTAAATTTTCAATGGTGTAAATCTTTAAGAAAATTGTGGCTTAATAATTTTTTACGTTAATTTCGAAATAATATTCGCTGATGAAAGCTATTACCAAGTTTCCACAATGCTTCATTGTTGAAAAAAAAGTATTACCTGCAAATTTTTAACTTCTCTAAGTCGTTTTAAAAAGGTTTGGTCCTAAAATATATACTTTTCTGAATATATTATATGTACGAAATATGGCAAGTTCTTGCTAGGTTCCTACGAAATATTGCAAGTTGTGTTCCTAAAATCTCTTTGTAAAAAAAAACAGAAGAGCATAAATGAACTGATGTACTAGTGGATAGATGTATACATGCATTCCTGTCATTGAAATTTATTATTCTGTGTATCAAATTAGTGAAGAATATTGCTAATGTTATATTACGTGTATTCCTGATAAAAAATATTAAGGTTTTTGTAAAATTTCCTAAAAATGTCTTCCCTGAAAAGACCAAAAAGACAATACCGCAACTGGAACAATACATAACCACACACATGAGAGAGGAGCTTACCACGACGTTTCGGTCCCACTTGGACCATCAACAATTCACACTAACAGAAAGGAGAGAAGCCAGTATATATAGCTGCCAGTTGGCCTATATATACTGGCTCCTCCTCTGTTAGTGTGACTGTAAATAGTCACAAGTCGGACCGAAACGTCGTCGTAAGCTCCTCTCTATGTGCGGGTTATTTATGCCTGTCTTCCCCCGACATTGTATCTGTACTTGTAAAGTTTCCTAAGAAAATAAATATTCCTAAGAATAAGTTTCTTTAAAAAAACGTATGCCTAAGTGAAAGCTCTTAATACGTTTTCCTAATATATATTATACATCATTAAATTGTGATACAAGTCTTTCATAAACTTCCCTAAAAATAATGCTAGTTCCTGAAAATGTAATGTATACTTCCTGAAGACAGGTTTTGCACGTCTGTACGTCTTAAAATTTGGTAGATCTATTAGAGAGATACTGTCAATTTTTACGATGTTCCCATGAAATGTTGTGGGATGATAAATAAAGCCTGGGGAGCCATGACCTGGAGCCTTCTACAGCTTCCTGTCCTACCCAGGCCCTGCAACTTACCTACAATATTACAATTTGTTCATGTAGATAAAACAATAATTAAATTCTAAAGTAGTGGATGGGTTAAACAACCACAATTACTACTTCCATAACTACTACTGAACAATTACACTTCTGTTACTACTGCAACTATTATAGTTACCACTACGTCTACTGCTAATATTACTACTGGCGGTGAGGTGATGGGAATAGATGGATGGTTAAAGGTGTGGTAGTGGAGGGATGGTTAAGGGGAGGTAGTGTTAGGTGGGTCGTGGTTGTTAATGGTGGAGGTCGTGGTGATGGTGGTTGTTGGTGATTCAAGGTAAGGCCACCAAACGAGTGCTTGAATCAGTCACCCAAACAGCTGTTCTGATGTGATATATCGAATAAATCAGTTCAATAAATATCTCATACCCTCCCCTTCCCACCACACTCTTCCTCTTGGACCGACCTCCAAGCCTACAGGAATGCTTCACGTCCTCAAGTTCCTTCTCAAAGGATATCCTCCAAGCCCTCAAGTGGGGGACGGATGCTTCATGTCCCAGCTCGTCCTCCAAGCTATCCCCCAAACCCCTAAGTGGGGTCAGAAGTGGCGGGGCGGGGATAGGTGAGAAACGGGGAGGGGCGGGAGAGTTGCTAAATAGGGCATTTATTGACGAATTACATCGCCCCGGTCATTTACCCCTACTTGTAGGTATTGGTGCAGGCCAGGTATTGGTGCAGGCCAGGTATTGGGCAGGCCAGGTATTGGTGCAGGCCAGGTATTGGGGCAGGCCAGGTATGGGTGCAGGTCAGGCTTTAAATCTAATTTAAATGGATGCAACTGAAGTCATATAAGCTTGTGCATGTAATTACTCTGTCATGGTTTCAAGGGGTTGAGTCCCAGCTTCTGGCCCTGACTCGTAACCTGTTGAGGCTGGTTCACAAATTCCTAGCCTCATGGGTCCTATCATACTTACTCTTACAGCTCTGTATGGAGGCTGCTTCCTCCCCTCCTTTCACTGGACTACCAACTACCAGTCTTGACTATGTAGTCTTATTATTTTATACGCACGTATTTACATGTTGAAGAATGAGACACTTTGTGCTACATTTGAGAATGTTTATTATGGAAACGTTCCACCAGCCAGTGGCTTCTTCAGTCCAATACAAAGAAGGATGGAAGAGGATAGTTTGAGGTAATCAGTCCCTCAACCTGGCTGAGGGACTGATTACCTCAAACTCCTCTTCATTTCTTCCATCGTTCTTCGTATTAAATTGAAGAAGCCACTGGTTATCGGAACGTTTCCTTAATAAAGATTCCCAAATGTTGCACAAGTGTCATTCTTCAACTTTGTCAGTTTTCTAAACCACTTATCACAGGTGTTTACATGCATGTGTGTACTCTCCCACTTGCACATGCATGTGTACTCTCACTTGCATGCATGTGACCCACACTTGCACATGCATGTGTACTTCACTTGACATGCAGGCCAGGATGAACCACAAAAACTGGAAATGCTTAAAGCAGCAGATAGTGTAAATCAATTGAAATTCAACCATGTATACAAAATTGCTAAAAATCAGTCGTTGTATATTTTGTATACGTTAGGAACCAAAATCACCATGCCACTAAAAACAACAAAATTACCAAAATTTAGCTGTATCCGCTGTAGGTGGCCAAGCCTTGAGCTTTTTATTACACAGCGATAAAAGTCTGGAATGGGTTAGATGATCATCCTAAGGCCAGTCTTAGTAACTAGAATAATTAAGAAAAATTGACGTATATAGCTAAACTAATATCTAATGAATAAAGCTGCAGAAATAGAAAGGTGATTTCTTGTTTGGTTAAAAATGTTCATTATTTATCTGATATGCATTTTTGTATATTACACGACAGCTTTATATATCTATGTAAAGTCAGAGAACCTCAATGGAAACAAGTCACTGTCTGACATGACTCTGTTATCCCAGGTTAAATCTACATGTGCCCATAACATGGGTGAGTAAGACCTGACAAGCTTGGGTCAGTGGGCCTGCTGCAGTGCTCCTTCGTTCTTGAGCGGGTGTGACTTGGACCTGCCTAGCCTGGACCAGTAGGCCTTCAGCAGTGCTCCTTTCTTTTGTGCCCCCAAGAACATTTTTATAAAAAATATCTGGATGCCATGCACACAAAACCTAATTAAAAACCAGCTTACTCTCCTATAGTTGCAATGGAGGTGGAATTCGCTCACTCTCACCATTCCCGACTCCATGGACCCTATCATACCTACTCTTAAAACTGCGCATAGAATCTGTGAAATGCATCTGACGTTGTAGTAGAGGCGGGCGGGATGGATGGATGGGGAGGCTGGGCGGAGGCACTGGTGGGCGGGCGTGTGGGCGTCACGGATGGCTGCCGCCCACAGTCAGACAGGAACCACGGCCTACCGCCCACGCCGCCGCCCACCGCCCTCTCCTGCTGTACCAACCACGCACCGTCATTCCTCCCACCACCTTTACCATTTCCCCCCCCCAACCACCACCCCCACTATTAAATTTCCGCTGTCACGGCAACACCCCTTTGTTGGGTACCTCCCTCAAACCCTCCCCTTTGTTGGGTATCTTCCCCGCCCCTTTTGTTGGATGCCCCCTACCCGTGTTGGATTCCTTCCCCCGCCTCCCCCCTCTTTGCTCTTTGGGTTCCCTTACCCTCCCCTGTTGAATAGCTTCTCCCCTCTTTTAGGACACCCCAACACTTGTTGAATTCCTCCCCTGCCGCCCGCACTCGCTGGGTACCTGTCCCCCCTTTTCCCCTGTTGGGTACCTTATCTCACATCATTTGGTACCCCTCCAAAATCCACAGTTATGCACCCACAGTGTACTTGTGGTGTACCAAAAATCTGTAAGGTAATTCGTAGGACAGGTGATAGCGTGCTCGGCTCACAATCAAGAGGACACGGGGTCGAACATCCCTTCGAATCAGGTCGCAGGAGCAAGTCTCCTAACATCTGCTGTCTTTGTTACCTAGCGGTAAATAGGTACCTGGAAGTTAGTCGACGTCTGGGTGGCATCCTGGGGGTAAGACATAAGAAGGATCCCCTGTAGAAATAAATCACATACCTGGTTTTCTTGATTCCTCACTGAGTTATTAACAATTCGCAGTAACCATGCAGTCTGGAAACCGACTCCAGAAACTAGTCAATCTCCGCCTTGAAGACGGTGCGTGTATTGGCAGGTCTGGTGTAGCAAGTGTGTAAACATCAGTGTCCTCATCAAACCTACACAACTTGTGCCGTTGGCCAGATCTTACCTTCAGTATATTTACTATAGGGGCCTAACAAGTGCTCAAATTTATTACACCAGCTGCTTGTCTGAAGGACTGACCTAGGATATATCCAACATATCCAGTGCTCCGACATGCCCAAACCCAAACACACCCGGGATTCCAACAAAACTCCACGTCCTAGTTCCAGGAGTGAACCCTGACCAACCACTGCTGGATTGTTTTGTAAACACAAATGAGAAAGTGACGAGGAAACAATGTACCTGTAACCATCTGTTGTATCATAAAATTGGAAGAGAAAACACAGGAAGTCCCCCAGCAATATAAGGAAGAACACAGTTCTCAGGGAACACCGGGGAGAACACAGGAAGTTCTTAGCAACATCAGCAGGCAAAACAAGAAGCCACAGCAATAAAACTGAAAAAAAAAACTCCATGACGAAATAAAAGTTTTCTTCACAAATTGAGAAAACTGGAATATGATCCAGGAAAGAGACAGTATATCCAGCAACCCTGGAGGAATGTGATCCTGGAGGGAGACAGTATATCCAACAACCCTGGAGGAATGTGATCCAGGAAAGAGAGAGTATATCCAACAACCCTGGAGGAATGTGATCCAGGAGGGAGACAGTATATCCAGCAACCCTGGAGGAATGTGATCCAGGAGGGAGACAGTATATCCAACAACCCTGGAGGAATGTGATCCAGGAGGGAGACAGTATATCCAACAACCCTGGAGGAATGTGATCCAGGAGGGAGACAGTATATCCAACAACCCTGGAGGAATGTGATCCAGGAGGGAGACAGTATATCCAACAACCCTGGAGGAATGTGATCCAGGAGGGAGACAGTATATCCAACAACCCTGGAGGAATGTGATCCAGGAGGGAGACAGTATATCCAACAACCTTGTAGGAATGTGATCCAGGAGGGAGACAGTATATCCAACAACCCTGGAGGAATGTGATCCAGGAGGGAGACAGTATATCCAACAACCCTGGAGGAATGTGATCCAGGAGGGAGACAGTATATCCAACAACCCTGTAGGAATGTGATCCAGGAGGGAGACAGTATATCCAACAACCCTGGAGGAATGTGATCCAGGAGGGAGACAGTATATCCAACAACCCTGGAGGAATGTGATCCAGGAGGGAGACAGTATATCCAACAACCCTGGAGGAATGTGATCCAGGAAGGAGACAGTATATCCAACAACCCTGAGGAATGTGATCCAGGAGGAGACAGTAATCCAACAACCCTGGAGGAATGTGATCCAGGAGGAGACAGTATATCCAACAACCCTGGAGGAATGTGATCCAGGAGGGAGACAGATATCCAACAACCTGGAGGAATGTGATCCAGGAGGGAGACAGTATATCCAACAACCCTGGAGGAATGTGATCCAGGAGGAGACAGTATATCCAACAACCCTGGAGGAATGTGATCCAGGAGGGAGACAGTATATCCAACAACCCTGGAGGAATGTGATCCAGGAGGAGACAGTATATCCAACAACCCTGGAGGAATGTGATCCAGGAGGGAGACAGTATATCCAACAACCCTGGAGGAATGTGATCCAGAGGGAGACAGTATATCCAACAACCCTGGAGGAATGTGATCCAGGAGGGAACAGATATCCAACAACCCTGGAGGAATGTGATCCAGGAGGGAGACAGTATATCCAACAACCCTGGAGGAATGTGATCCAGGAGGGAGACAGTATATCCAACAACCCTGGAGGAATGTGATCCAGGAGGAGACAGTATATCCAACAACCCTGGAGGAATGTGATCCAGGAGGAGACAGTATATCCAACAACCCTGGAGGAATGTGATCCAGGAGGGAGACAGTATATCCAACAACCCTGAGGAATGTGATCCAGGAGGGAGACAGTATATCCAACAACCCTGAGGAATGTGATCCAGAGGGAGACAGTATATCCAACAACCCTGAGGAATGTGATCCAGGAGGAGACAGTATATCCAACAACCTGGAGGAATGTGATCCAGGAGGGAGACAGTATATCCAACAACCCTGGAGGAATGTGATCCAGGAGGGAGACAGTATATCCAACAACCCTGGAGGAATGTGATCCAGGAGGAGACAGATATCCAACAACCCTAGGAATGTGATCCAGGAGGGAGACAGTATATCCACACCCTGAGGAATGTGATCCAGGAGGGAGACAGTATATCCAACAACCCTGGAGATGTGATCCAGGAGGAGACAGTAATCCAACAACCCTGAGGAATGTATCAGGGGAAAAATACACTAATGTACCAGGAGGAGACAGTATTCCAAACCCGGAGGAAGATCCAGAGGAGAGATATAACAACCTGAGAATGAGGAGGGAGACATATACCAAAACTGAGGAATGTGATCCAGGAGGGAGACAGTATATCCAACAACCCTGGAGGAATGTGATCCAGGAGGGAGACAGTATATCCAACAACCCTGGAGGAATGTGATCCAGGAGGGAGACAGTATATCCAACAACCCTGGAGGAATGGATCCAGGAGGGAGACAGTATATCCAACAACCCTGAGGAATGTGATCCAGGAGGGAGACAGTATATCCAACAACCCTGGAGGAATGTGATCCAGGAGGGAGACAGTATATCCAACAACCCTGAGGAATGTGATCCAGGAGGGAGACAGTATATCCAACAACCCTGAGGAATGTGATCCAGGAGGAGACAGTATATCCAACAACCCTGGAGGAATGTGATCCAGGAGGGAGACAGTATATCCAACAACCTGAGGAATGTGATCCAGGAGGGAGACAGTATATCCAACAACCCTGGAGGAATGTGATCCAGGAGGGAGACAGTATATCCAACAACCCTGGAGGAATGTGATCCAGGAGGGAGACAGTATATCCAACAACCCTGGAGGAATGTGATCCAGGAGGGAGACAGTATATCCAACAACCCTGGAGGAATGTGATCCAGGAGGGAGACAGTATATCCAACAACCCTGAGGAATGTGATCCAGGAGGGAGACAGTATATCCAACAACCCTGGAGGAATGTGATCCAGGAGGGAGACAGTATATCCAACAACCCTGGAGGAATGTGATCCAGGAGGGAGACAGTATATCCAACAACCCTGGAGGAATGTGATCCAGGAGGGAGACAGTATATCCAACAACCCTGTAGGAATGTGATCCAGGAGGGAGACAGTATATCCAACAACCCTGGAGGAATGTGATCCAGAGGGAGACAGTATATCAACAACCCTGAGGAATGTGATCAGGAGGGAGACAGTATATCCAACAACCCAGGTAGGAATGTGATCCAGGAGGAGACAGTAGTACCTACAACCCTGGTGAAGTGATCAGGAGGGAAGGTATATCCAACCTGGTACTGGATAGGAGGGATGACAGTATATCCAACAACCCGGGAGATGTGACAGGAAACAGTATATCCAACAACCTGGAGGAAGTGATCCAGGACAGACAGTATATCAACTAACCCTGAGGAATGGTCAGAAGACAGTATATCCAATACCCTGGAGAAGTGCATCAGGACAGGGAGACAGTTATCAACAACCTACAATGTCGAGGGAGAGAGTATCAACAACCCTGGACACATGGTACTCAGGGAGGGGACATAGGTACCACACCCTGGTAATGTGATAGGAGGGAGCAACAGGTATCCAACATGTACTAGGGAGGAATGTACCAGGAGCAGGCAGAGATCAACAACTAATGTGACTAGGAGGGTGACAACAGGTACTTACATAGTACTAGGGAGAGGGTGACAACAGGTACTTGCATAGTACTAGGGAGAGGGTGATAACAGGTACCTACATGGTACTAGGGAGAGGGTGACAACAGGTACCTACATGGTACTAGGGAGAGGGTGACAACAGGTACCTACATGGTACTAGGGATAGGGTGACAACAGGTACCTACATGGTACTAGGGATAGGGTGACAACAGGTACCTACATGGTACTAGGTAGAGGGTGACAACAGGTACTTATATAGTACTAGGTAGAGGGTGACAACAGGTACTTATATAGTACTAGGTAGAGGGTGAAAACAGGTACTTACATAGTACTAGGTAGAGGGTGACAACAGGTACTTACATAGTACTAGGTAGAGGGTGACAACAGGTACTTACATAGTACTAGGTAGAGGGTGACAACAGGTGCTTACATAGTACTAGGTAGAGGGTGATAACAGGTACTTATACAGTACTAGGTAGAGGGTGACAATAGGTACTTACATAGTAATAGGGGGGGCGGCGACATTACCACCAGGTCTGATTCTCAACACCTACCTGTAAAAAAAAAATTAGTTAAAACAAAAAAAAATCCTAGACAGACTTAACATACACCCATTAAAACCCTATCAGACTCACCATTCGCCCCTCACGACCTCATCAGACTCACCAATCATCCCTCACGACCTCATCAGACACCAATCATCCCTCACGACCTCATCAGACTCACCAATCATCCCTCACGACCTCATCAGACTCACCAATCATCCCTCACGACCTCATCAGACTCACCAATCATCCCTCACGACCTCATCAGACTCACCAATCATCCCTCACGACCTCATCAGACACCAATCATCCCTCACGACCTCATCAGACTCACCACCCCATCACTCACCTCCTCACGACCTCATCAGACACCAATCATCCCTCACGACCTCATCAGACACCAATCACCCATCACGACCTCATCAGACTCTCCAATCACCCTTCACGACCCCATCACTCACCCCTCACCCCATCAGACTCACCACCCCATCACTCACCCCTCACCCCATCAGACTCACCACCCCCATCAGACTCACCACCCCCATCAGACTCACCACCCCCATCAGACTCTCCATTCACCCATCACGACCCCATCAGACTCTCCATTCACCCATCACGACCCCATCAGACACCATTTACCCATCACGACCTCATCAGACTCTCCATTCACCCATCACGACCCCATCAGACTCCATTCACCCATCACGACCCCATCACTCACCGTTTACCCATTATGACCTCAATAAATGAATGCAAGTAACTACCAATATATGGTGGTGAGTGCGAGGGGGAAGGGGGGTGAAGAGGATGAGTAGAAGGGGAGAGGGAAGAGAATAAGGAAGAGGGAGTGGTGCAAGAATTAGGGATTGGTGAAGGAGTGAGGGCGAGGGGAAAGAGAAAGAGGGGAGCGAAAGGGAAGGGGAAAGAGAACGAGGGGAGCGAGAGGGAAGGGGAAAGAGAACGAGGGGAGCGAGAGGGAAGGGGAAAGAGAAAGAGGGGAGCGAGAGGGAAGGGGAAAGAGAGAGGCGAGACGAAACACATCATTCCATCTACATGCCCCTCCATCAATCCATCAACATTTCTTTACCGAACCATCAACAATCCTCCAACAATCCACCAACACTCCCCCACCAATCCACCAACACTGGCCCTGTGAACGGTAACAGGTTCAGTAAGGTCTAAGCCGCTTACCAGTCAACTAGGCTGTATCACCCCTCCCTGTACCTCGCCCCTCCCTCAGTCCCTGTACCTCGCCCCTCCCTCAGTCCCTGTACCTCGCCCCTCCCTCAGTCCCTGTACCTCGCCCCTCCCTCAGTCCCTGTACCTCGCCCCTCCCTCAGTCCCTGTACCTCGCCCCTCCCTCAGTCCCTGTACCTCGCCCCTCCCTCAGTCCCTGTACCTCTCCCCTCCCTCAGTACTTGTACCTCTCCCTCCCTCAGTCCCTGTACCTCTCCCCTCCCTCAGTACTTGTACCTCTCCCCTCCCTCAGTACTTGTACCTCTCCCCTCCCTCAGTACCTGTACCTCTCCCTCCTCCTTCCATCCCTCCCTCTCAATCATCATCTACCTCTCAATCTTCCCCTCCTCCCTAATCGTCGCAATTTTTTTATCCCAATCATTGTTTACCTTCCTCGTCGTCACCCTCTACATATTCTTCCCATTTTTCCCCTACCCATCCCTCTCAATCATCCACTCCCTGCCATCCTATCTCCCTCTCAATCACCCCTCCCGGTCTTTCTATCCACCAGCACTAGTTGTCATCTTTCACAACACCATTACCTGAGCTGGTTCCCCTCGCCTCATCTGCATACACCCAGGGTGTGGCTGGCGGGGTGGGCCCAGGTAAGGCTGGGATAGGACTACAGTTGGGCGGGGTTTTGGTTGGATGTGGGGGTGGGGGGTGAGGAGTTGGCGAGGTAGGGGGAGAAGAGGGGTAGAGGAAAGAGTGGTCTATATGTTATATAGTCGCTCATATGCCCCGACTTACCTAACACCACGAATGATGTAGAATTTTTTGGTGGTTAAAACTGAATATCAAAATCCAATTATTGTACTCTAGTAAAAATCATCAGTTGAAACTTCCCAGTAGTTCAAAGACTTGCTACTGAAAATTGAGTACTGTCTTGAAAACCATCACTCCAGCCCACTGTTCCTGAATAATCCAAAAAAAGTGTCCCCAGATACCATCACTCCAGCCCACTGTTCCTGAATAATCCAAGAAAGCTGTCTCCAGATACCACCAACTGGATCCACTGTACCTCACTGAACCCAAGAGTTGTGCTCAAAACTCGCAAGAGACAGAGGAGCTGAAGCTCAACTCCCTGAAGAGACTTAGGAAGAGTATAACTTGACTCTCCCTAGAGGCTCAAAACTGAAAATCAACACCAAGAGGTCCAAGAGCTGTAAATCAACACCAAGAGGTCCAAGAGCTGTAAATCAACACCAAGAGGTCCAAGAGCTGTAAATCAACACCAAGAGATCCAAGAACTTTACAACACACCTCTAAAGGCCCCAAGAGGTGTAGATCCAGACCTTAAAGAGTCTGGAACTAAAATAATTATGCAATATACAGGCAGGCCCCGCTTATACAGCAGGTTAGGTTTCGGCTACTCTGCTGAAAAGCAAAACTCGCTGTAAAGTGAATTTTTTTTCCCCCCACTTTTAAAAGCTTATAAAAGCGTGATAAAATTTTACACTCATATTAAGTGAGCACTAGAGCTAGGCCTAAAAAATGCATATACAGTACACACAATACTTTCTGTAAAATATTTTCGTCCTTAGCTTAGAGTGGTGAATATATTTATTGTAAGAAGTCTGAATAAATGAAGAATGGGTATAACTGAAAACTACTGCATTAGCGAAACGCCGTAAAACGAAGCGCTGTAAATTGGGACCCTCCTGTACACATGTATCCATCTTTCATGGACTAACTCGGAAACAATTTAATAATATATTAATCAAATAAAATTCTTATAACCAGCTAAAATTGATAACAAACAAGGATAAAACAAAATAAAACTAAAGTTTTCAACAAACTGGCCATCTCCCACCCATGCAGTGAAAAAAATATTAAACACATTCACCATCACTCATACAATCGCCGTCTTGTGAGAAGCGAGTCTAGCTCTTCAAACTGCAACATCTTCACACCTTCACTGTTAAGAAATACTGTATATTTTTTTTTTTGAAGAGGCACTATTATAAAGGTCAAATTTAAAAAGGCCATTGTAAAATTAGGCTTTCATTTTTTCACTTTTCTTTTTAAAAGTTATATTTCATTTCAAATTTTATGTAATCGTGTTAGATTTTTTTTAAGTAGATGTATGGCTGCCAGAGCTACCAGAAGTAACAAACTGGCAACTACAAAGTCCAAGAGCAATTTAAAAACTTTTGCCTGAGTCCATCACCACTGAAAATTTTGAAGCCGACTAGAAGAGGCATTTTCCATTTATCGCAAAAAGACCAATATCTCAGTGTAATAAAATGAGTGAGCAAACTGCGTCTTATAGAGCCTAGTCACAAAGCTTACTTTCTTTCGAGCAAAATTCACCAACACTAAGTATGAAACCGATCTGGAGACACATTCATTTTATCCCAAAGAAATCACTATCCCATTATCATAACTACTGGTATGTTAGAAAATTGGCACATTTTCACCTACAATAGTTAAAAGTTAAAACTATAATGAATCTTTTAAATTTAATGCATCAGGTTTAAAAGTTTGATGCCGTTCAAAAGAAGCGTTAAAGTTTTCGCACGAACTTTAAAGAAAAAAAACTTCTACAATCACTATAAAAATAGTTCCCCATGTTTTCAATGTAAGGTGGACGAGGTTGCTCTTGCATACACCTCTCAACCTCTTACCTACTAGAAAATGTAATGCAACAGACAAGGGATGATCACCCCTATAGTTCGGCCTCAGACTGCTTTTTAAATATAATTAAGTATTATGTCATCTATCACGGTCATGAGACAGACACCAACGACCAGCAATCAGGACAGAGTGCATAACTTAACAACCTTCAGTTACACACGCTGACTGAGTAGTGACTCACTGGGTAGCTGCTGAATACCAAACAGTTACAGTAGATAATGTTGAAACTACAAACTGTGTGTGTGAAGTACAAATTTGGGGGATAAAAGGTTTAAAATACACGGGTTAGATAGAACATCAAAAGTATTGTGGATTAGAGTGTAGTATATAGGAAAAAATCAATATTTACACACACACACACTTGAACTGGCTTTTTATTCAAGCGGGCACTGTTGGTTGTCATTATCAACAAAATTTTGCAGTAGAGGAAGGTCATAGGTCAAAATCACTTTTTATATGGTTTAGGTAAAAAACAAGTATTATATTCATGAGCGACAAGGTGATTAAAGTGGCTAGTTTGACAACGGGGAAATTTTTACAGAACTGATTCGACATGGACGATATATTTACAGCTAAAACTGATAGCGAAAATGTTTTTATAGGGTGGTTGGTGATGTTTTCCAAAGCAGATTTAAGTCATGAGACGTGATGCATGTGAGAGACGAGGGTAAAGTGTTAGTGTGAGCCTTATGAGTCAGGTGACAAGTGCGCTCAATGTTGCTAGTACCTGGGTCACTAACAGTGGCTCTGATGTTAGGTACGCTCAGTGTTGCTGGTACCTGGGTAACTAACAGTGGCTCTGATGTTAGGTATGTTCTGTGTTGCTGGTACCTGCTGTACCTCTTGCTTAACTTGTCGCAGGAATTTCAGTAAAGGCTTCTAGTAAACACAAATTTAAGAGATAACCACCTGTTTGAAATATATTTATTCACTAAGACATGATTTATTTTGTCAAACCCTGAAAATTCCTAATTAATTTGGCTAGTTACGTAACAGTATATTTAGAAAGGACTCGTTTAGACAGGGCCCGGTTATATTTAGACAGGGTCGGTTATGCTCAAACAGGGCTTGCCTGTATTCAGATTGGGCTCACCTATCTTTAGATAGGGTCCGCATATATTTAGATAGGGCTAACACATTTAAACAGGATCAGAATATATTCAGACAGTAGCCACATATATTTAGACAATCTATATTCAGACTGGGTCCGCATATATTTAGAAAGATCACCTAAATGTAGATAGTACCAACTGACATTATCCAGTTTTAGTGTGCGCCTATAGTAACTTTTTACTATATTTACAAATGTCTTGGCCTATATTTACAGCGTATTCTTACTACTAAAGCCTCATAATGAGATAATTATATGTGATATAATACTATACGAGGTCAAGCCATGGCTTGTTCGGTCATTCAATGATGATCGTGGAACAACCAGGTTTGCTTCCTCCTGGATACTCTTTCACTAAACCGCACTGGGCCAACGATTCGCATGCGTCGCGCGAGATAGCTCTTGCCCCCCTTCCTTCCTTTCAGTTTCAAGGGTGTCCCGCGAGTGTGGAACCATAGGAAAAAATGAAATGGAAATAATATCTGCTTTTCTTCACAGACCGTGTGTGCATCATTAATACTGGTACACGAATGCAGAGGAGATATCCACTCAACAAGTATCTAGGCAGATGATGCCTAAATCATACTGTAATCTCTTCCTACTTCCTGAGGGTATATACACGCACACGCTGCTTAAGCTTCCCTAGGTTATAACTACAGTCAGTTCTACTATATTTGCTGCCTCAGTCTTCACTTACACAGATATTTGGCAATATTACCCACCTGCTACTACCACTCTCACGAATCTTCCTTATATGCACAATCAGACAGTACATACACGGATCTTCAACAGTATTTACGCATCTGCTACCAGCAACTCTCACGATCCTTGTGATTATAAGGTTTGTTAAATTTATGCGTTAATTACAAGCCATAATCTCTACATAATAACTCCTCAAGTTAACTTTTTTATAAATTACCGACAAATTTAAGTAATTTAATAAATGTGCAAGTGGTACTGAATTATTTTAAAATTAAGATTACATTACAATCTGAAAAAAATAATATTTCCTCTATTTTGCTAAACCTGATATTCATTATATGGATAACACAGTAATATTAGAAAAAATATATAAAATATAGTTAACAAAAATATTAAAATATATCTAATTGGCAAAAAAATAAAATATAGTTAATAGTAATGGACAAAATCATTAACTAATAGAAACAAAAAAAGTAAGACAAAAAACATTAACCATAATAATAATAAACAAACACTGACTATAATTAATAGTAATAGACAAATACAATTACAATACAGCCAAGAGTAATAATAATAAAAAAAATATACTGATAACAGTAATACTGATAGATAAAATGCATTAAAATAAGACAACACAGAAACGTCAACATATAGACAAAGCAAACTATTTCTGTAAAGTAAGGTACAGTATACAACAGAGAATTAATGACACGAATAAACTACTTTATAGAAAGTCCCTTGTTATCCAGAGCATTTCAGACAGTTAACTTATAACTAATACAAACAAAATGGATTTAAAAAAATAGCTATAACATCGACCATTAAACACAGCTATAACTAGAGAAAACACAGCTATAACGTGGAAAAAAACAGCCAAATTTCAGTAATAAGAGAAAACCTGTCTAAAACAAACCTATAAGAGACGAAACACTAAAACGTCACTATAACGAGAAAAATAAAAAACAGCTTAGAGAAAACGTTAAAACACAGCTATAACAAGAGAAAAATATTAAAACGCAGTTATGAGAAAAAAACATTTAAAGAGCTATAACAAAACATTGAAACATATAACAAGAGAAAGCTTAAAATACAACTATAAGAGGAAAAAAAGCTATGACAAGATAAAAAAAAACAGCTATAACAAGAGAAAAACTAATACACAAAAATAAACAATCTGCAATAGTGTAAATTGCATCAATAAACAAGTACGAGTGCCCTGGCTGCCCATAATTACAT
Organism: Cherax destructor; assembly: GCA_009830355.1. NCBI lineage: Eukaryota > Metazoa > Arthropoda > Malacostraca > Decapoda > Parastacidae > Cherax > Cherax destructor. The sequence goes on from WNWK01000381.1 coordinate 226,821, forward strand.
AATTAATGGTGCACATTTAGTGTAGACGGGTAATCATTACTATGCTGAGATAATTGACGGATAAAATGCAATGCGCTTTAGTGAATGCGAGTTGCTCCTTAAACAGTGTTGCCATTAATTTCTTAATTCATCTTTATGAACAAGATTTGTGCAACTCTTGGGTATCTTTTACTGTAATATACCCAAGTGATGTACAAGTGTCTTATCATGAATAAGAGCCATCCCACTTCATTAAGATACTTCACAGACCAGCCATATGGCTGGTCTGTGGCTCACTTTTTGATGGCGGAAGCATGCTAGGTGTGACTCACTAGTATGTTGTAATATATACTTTGTTGGAGATGACTGGCACTCTCGTACGCTGGTGTGTGTGTGTGTGTGTGTGTGTTTGTCAGTCACATGCGCGCGCGCGCACACATTTCGAAGTGTTTCGTTACACACACACAACAGGCCTAGTGTCTAATCGACATGTGCCTAGGACAAAATGGTAACTAAACACACACATGGTGTTTTGTCGAATCCTTCATCGACAACGTTTCGCCCACACAGTGGGCTCTATCGTCACTAAACTATTCCAAACAAATGAATTTCCTTTTACCATCGTGTTGGTATCTCGTACTATTACTTATCCATGATTCATGCATTTGGCACTTTGCAACAAATAATATATTAATAAATAATAATAATAACAACAACAACAACAACAACCATATGACAATGGGTAAAACGAGGCTACTTGATCACCACTACTTAACCAATTACCACCATAAGATTACATAACCTATTGCTGAACCAGTTATTACCACCATAAGGTTCATAACCTTTTAATGAACCAGTTATTACCACCATAAAGTTACATAACCTTTTAATGAACCAGTTAATAAGACCATAAGGACAAAACTGATAACACATATGCCTAACTTTTCTGTTAGGCAAATGTTAGGCTTGAATATATCATCTTATTCCCATATGACCGATAGTTTTGAAAAGAGCAATTTTCCCCATTTTATTTGCGTTACAGATATTGTAAACTACATAATTAACAAAACATGGAATCATGTATTCTATGTAATAACTAAAGAATGCCTCTTCTGATCGGCTTCAAATTTTAGCATGTTTAAGTTAAGAGGAAAGTTTAATATTTTAGTAGGCTTTCTAGACGCGCGCGCACACAACAGGCCAAGTGTCTGTTGACATGTGCCTTTAACAACAACTACTACTCCCCCCTGAGTACACATACGCCTCTACAAAATACATCGGAAATTTTATTCACACTAACAGAAAACAATATATACAAAGTCAGGTTTGCTGGTAATTCATAAGTTATCGTTCATATGTGGTGAGTTTTGTTTGTCATCCAGGCCGCCATGTTAGACGAAGAAAATGACACGAGCGCAACGTTTTTTTTCCCCAAATATTTTCAAGAAAATGTACCCCGCCCTTGTGGCATTTAGTTGGGAAGCACCGAGGGGAAAATGCCCCGGGGGTGCTGAGCCCCAGTGGTGGCGGCTCCACGGTTAGAGAGCATATAGTAAACATGATGAAGAGCAAGGGTGACTTTTATACCCCCGGGTGGGTCCTTACGTCTCCCCTGGGAGCAACACGTCAGGGGACACTGCTCCTTCCAACCCTCTCAACTACGTCTCTCACTATATATATACTGCACGTATATTCCAGGTCACACGTACACACCAGTACACACGTACAATGTTTAAGAAAGACTAATATGATCTGTAACACAAATGCGACCATGGGGCAATTGCGCACAAAATACGTGCAATAGGAATAACTGGTAAGGTATGTAGATGGATATTTAACTTTCTAACTAGCAGAACTCAGAGTAATAACAAATAGTGAAATCAGGGGATGCTACAGTGAGAAGTTCTGTTTCCCAAGGCACGGTACTCACTACTTCTCTCATATCTAACAGACAGGAGCAAAGCATATCACGGTATGATCCTTTGCATACGATACTAGAATTTATGAAAGTGGCATCCAGAGAAGACACAGCAATCCTCCAAATTGTTATAAACCAAGTGTTTCAGTGGGCTACTAACAACATTAAAATCAAATTTCAGTTACTACGTTACAGTAGGACTAAGGAGATAAAAGATTTAAGTACAAGACAAACTCAAATACTCAATGGTGCAAGTTTAAATACGAGATTCATGGGAGTAATAATGTTAGGTCTTACGTTGAAGGAGCAATTACAAGGAAAATGACAGGTTGGGTAGCTGTAACTTTCAAAACAAAAGATGCTAAGCTACTATCATACTCTTCAGGTCATTCGTTCTCTCTCTCTAGACTGGAATATTGCCGTATACTACCGAGACCCTTCAAGGAAGGTGAAAACTACAGAAGTGGAAAATGTACAGATAACCTTAACAGCTTGCATAAACTCAGTCAAGCACTTAAATAATTAGGAGTGTTCAAGTCCCTCGAACTGTACTCCTTAGAATGTAGGCGAACAAATACGTACAACCAATCTAAACCTAAAAGATTCTGGAGGGTTTGGCCCCAAATCTGCATACCGAAGTCACTACATATGAGAACATGAAGCTTGACAGAAGGTGCAGAATACCTACGGAGAAAAGAAGCAGCGACGAGTACATTGAGAACTAAGTGTATCTACGACTCTTCAACACCCTCCCATCATGCATAATGGGAATTACCAACAAACCCCTAGCTGTAATCAAGAGGGAATTCAATATATTCCTCAAGTCAATCAGTTCCTGATCAATCGGGCTGTTGGGCATACGTTGGGCTGCAGGCACCAAGTCTGATCTGGGACCGGGCAGCAGGGGTGGTGACCCCCGGAAGTAACTACAGGTAACACACACGTAAATATCAAACACTGAAGACGGGCTATCACCAGCTGAGCCCTGCGGCTTTGACAAACCCTGAAAACAGGACTCCCCCAGCACAGCTCTGCTGCCGTAACTACAAACACTGAAGATAAACCTGTATCTTCTCTTTCAATGCCTCTTTCATCTATGCTTTTTCTTATTCCTCTCCTTTCCCCTTCCATTCTCCTCGTGATAAATATAACTGCTTAAACAAGGTATGATTTGATTGCAGAAAATGAAGTATATCCCAATACATTTTTATGAATTATAAACCCAGTCTCACCCCCCCCCCTTTATGTCCCATACTAGTTTTACATTGGGTATCAGTGATCAAGGAACAGCTAGCTTACCTGTGAGCTTGGTTTTCACACTGTTAAACAACCCTTTCTCTCACCACTAGTGATGAACTCTTATACAGGAACGATTCCTGTTGTTCCTCGGCCACCTCGTTGATTGGTACACCGCGGCCGTTTTTTTTTTAAATTTGAGATAAGGCCTTTAATTGTACGACGTTTCACCCACATCGGTAAGTAGTTTTTTTTTTTTAAATTTGAGAGCATTTTAACCCGGTAGATCACTCAGCGATCTTAGCAATTAAAAACTACAAAACATAAGAACATGCGTGGCAAAATTAACAATAAAAAATTACTAGCATGAATAAAACCGAAAATATATATCTCACCATTTTAAAATAACCAGCATCACTTAAAAATCCTATTGAATTATTGTAAAAAAAAAAAAAAACTTCAGTATGTGCCGAATCTCTACAGGCAGCTGGGTAAAATTACCAAAACCACCACGTAAGTTACCGTGTGTTCCACAGCCTACTGCAAATAGGTGACCACGGAGGTGCGCCCCCCCCCCATTACCCACAGTGGGAGGTGGGATTCAACCAGTACTTCAAACAACACGGTGGGCGAAACGTAAAATAAAAGTTCTTCTAGATTAAAGTGTGTCTGAATTATACACCACTTACTTATCTGTAGCTTACATAGTTTTTTAATCACTTATGTAACCTGACCTACTGCAAAATAAACAAAAAAAAAAAAAAGACAAAAATTTTAAGTAAATGACGCAAGATTGTATTAAAACAACTACGCCTTAGTTTACACTTCATGGTTATTTCCTGTATGAGCGATTATCCATATAGCCATGAATATAATTACCATTATCAGTATCTAATTTATGAATTATTTTATAATGTACAATCTTCCATGGTCATTAATTATACTTAGTAATTATCTATAATTATGTGCAATTATTTAATGATTTATGACAAACCATCTATTTTAAAGTATACATTTTTGTGATTAAAATTAAATGCATACTATAACTATAATTGCATACAATCTATACCATTAATAATTACATAAAAGACAAATATATTGCACTAAGCAATAATTCCTATAGCAGCTATAGTTTCATATAATCATTTGCTCTGTTATGAATATACAGCTCAACACTTAGCATTGCATCGAGTAATATATTTGCAGTTTCCCTTATTCGTTGCAACGGTTGAGGCAACTCTCCCTCCTCTCCCTTAACTTCTCCCATTTTTGCCTCGTATGAAAAAAAAAGCAATTAAAAACGAGCCATAATGAGATCTACAACAGTCAATTTTAACAGAGAAAGATGTTTTCTTTAACATACTCTGGTGTTTTCAAGTCAATGTGAAGTGGTAGCATAAACACAGAAAACGAGAATCCACTGTTGCCACTTAGATGTGCTAGCGTTAAGCACCGCGGTGACGTCACGGCCAGGAATGTTGCTGAATCAGCTGATCGATGGACGCAGAGTCCGCGTCTTCCACTCTGGCGCACTCGCAAGCAAAACAAAGGTTGATCACGGAGATGAAGCAACTCGCTCACTCCCCGTTATTTGTTGACAGTTACGTCAGCCGGAAAGTGGCGATTCAAACACTCTTTAAACCTCAAGAAACTTTGCCTTACGATGTTTCATTCACAGGAAAGAAAGGGAGTGGGGGGGGGGGCGAGGTAAGGACTTTCCTTAAATAACGCAGTGGGTGAAAACTTCTAAAATAAAAGTTGTTCTTGTTTAAGGTGTCTCCCATTCAACCAATTCTCATTCTCGCACCACGATACTCTTGTACCTTTTAAACGTTGCTTGACGTTGCTCAGCCACAGCATTGCCAGATGCGTCAAAATGTAAATTTTGATTTGCCTATTTATGGTTAAATATACGTAATTACAGCGTGAAATAAAGACAATATTATTCGCATGTTTCCAGGGACTGACGTTGAGAACTTAGTATGAAAATTAACATCGTAAAACAAGGATAGACTGAATCATTACCATTTTACTAATATTACCGGTACTATTTATTACTCTCAATACTAGTAATACACTTCTTATTTCTATTCTTATTAAAAATTATGAAAAAAATATTGTAATAGTTAACATTATATCAGTTACGCCATTTCTAATATAGTAAATTAGTTAAGATCATCATTATGTACCGAAAAACACTGATCCTCATTTGTCAAAAGCTCTTGTACTTCTAAGATTTTAAAAACACTTTGAATAGTGAGATCACTAGGTCGCTAAAAATGAATACAGAACACATAAGGCGAGAGAGAGTAACCTTTGCCCTTTGGACCGTCTATACTAATTTCGGTCGTCTACCACAAAAATGACATGTATATAAACAGTTAAGTTATTATACACTGTACATGGACAAATGGAGCTGACAAAGATACCAGAGAAGGTATTACAGAGGATCTCAGAGTACCTAAAGAAGGGTTGTCCAAGGTGAATGCACCCTGGGGGTAAATGAAGCCTCGGCAGGGGTGCATGAATGTTCCTCAGGATACACCAGAACTTAATACTATTCTTTGGTAAACTAATATTTTATCAATTCTACTTAACTACCGCATGTCAATAAATTATGGAATACATTATGAATTAAGGACAATAAACCATACACATAAGCCTAGTAAGCTTCTGGTCGCTCACAAAGCTGCACCTCGCCTCTTCAAACTGCTTATTACTAAAATGCAAAACCAGAAGTCTCACTGAACTGTATTTTTTCTGCTAAAACTAATTAATTCATAGGTTTTTATTAACTTCAGCCAAATGGAGTTTTTATTTTTCTGCACTTTTGAATACATATATTATTTTTTATTATTAGAGCACTTTGGATCTACAAATCTACAATAATATGTGAATTCAATATATTTTGGAAGCTAATTCAATTCTTCTATCAACAGTTTTATGAAACTGGGTGTGCGGGTTAGGATAATTGGTTTGGGGGTGCACAAGCTAGTAAAGGTTAGACAACCCTGACGTAAAAGAAAGGAAACAGTGGTCAGGGAGAATGTATCAGAATGGGCAGACTTGAGTGGGGTCTGTCAACGGTCGATATCAGGGTAGTTTAAAACGGACAAGGTACTTACATGCCATGCATACCTTTATTACCGACAACGTTTCGTCCACATAGGGGGCTTCATCACCGTTTCTACCCTGTGTGGGCTAAACAGTCATTAGCAAAGGTATCCATATCACTCAAGTGCCATACTCCATTAACATCTTATTCACGTATACGTGAATATGGTAATTCTTTGCTGTACATATATAAAACAAAAATTAACGAGAATAAAAATAAGTTAGGGCAGGATGAACTACAAGATGACTTTGATAATACAGGGATGGTAAGAAAAAACTTGTGGAAACTCCAGCAAGTCCAAAGTAATATATCTTGGGGATACAGAAAAAAAAATCAGCAGCAGAAACGCGGAGGATGAAGGGGAATGTCAGGGGCCACAAACATCGAACTATGACCCTGAGGTAAGCATAATCCCAAGCATATCACTGGAGTCACACACCAACCGATCAGGCTGAGGAAGGAAGGAGGGGAGGTCACAAGAAACGACCGCGAAGTGTGTGAGGAACTCAACACGAGATTCAAAGAAGTGTGCAGCGTATGCAAACTTTGGTAACTTAAAGAACCATTCAGGACATAATACAGAAAGTTAGACCTGTTAAAGAGAACATAAGTAGAACCTGGTGCTAACACAAAGAATGAAACGAAATTATAAATGTCGAGGATCAGAACTAACCTGATCCCAGAGGTGACGTTCGAGAGACACTAAAAGAATTCAGTATGACGTCCCTAGAGAATAGGAAGAACATGGCGAGACATAACGAAGATGCTGAAGATGACTCAACTGTGGATGAAACAGTGCAAAAGCTTTGTCGAGTTATGAAGTTATTACATTAGGCGAAACGTCATAATAGAGGCTTACGCTGTTTTACGTATATTTTCATCCACTTATGGCTGCCTCTTCCACCAGGTCCTAACAGTAGACAGGTGAGCGTTTTGAAAAGCAGAGATCGCTGATAAGGGTGTGGAGATGGAAGTTAGACGCAAATAAGTCAAAGGAACGTCAGCAAATACTTCAACTACAGGGTGGTCGAAAAATGGAACGACTAAGACGAGGTTTTGCAAGCAAACATCATGCAGTGCAAGTGGTATAGTGATACTGACAAGTCAAGTCAGTATCGAGACATTAAATGTCTTATTAGTGCATACGTGTCTGACATATAAACATTATGTACAGTTTAAAGATATGCACGACATGATCTAAGATACAAACTAGTGACTTAGTCTGCAGTTTTAGAGGCAGGACTAGGAGCTGAATTAACCTCAGCAATCACAACTAGGTTGGCTCAAATTAACAAACATTTCCCTCGATGAAAGAATCTTAAATCTAGATGAAATAATCTTAAACCTAGACGTAAGAATCTTCGCAAACAAATGCAAAACAGCACCTCACCGACAGGTGGCACTAGCGAGCTCAAGCGCCACCTGCTTATTCCCCTGAGCATTTTAGGGGCCACTCCCCCCATCTCCTTAGTATATGTGGTACTGGCTCTCCCACAGGTGCTGTGTACACCTGTCTCGAACACCTGTAGTAGCAGAGACTTCCCACCCGGGGCCCGAAACCACCTCGTTTCTGCAACACTTCTATTATGTTATATATATATATATATATATATATATATATATATATATATATATATATATATATATATATATATATATATATATATCAAAGGTTAGTTTACATTTAGAGAGAGAGAGAGAGAGAGAGAGAGGGGGGGGGGAGGACAAGGATTTAGCTAAAAAAATAATGTTAGTTTAGGTGAGGTTAGATGAGGTTTCTAAGCGTGAACATTAAAGTTGACAATGTTGTTTATGTGGCACACTGAAGCCACACCCCTGCCCTCCACCTCTAAATATATCAGCCACACCCCTGCCCTCCACCTCTAAATATATCAGTCACACCCCTGCCCTCCACCTCATCCCTAATGGAGGAGTGAGTCTCTCTCACTCCTCCATTAACATGACCAGAGGTCATCTTCCTGTTACCTTTAAGACTATACACATTCAGTGTACCAACGCACAAGCCAAGGAATTCTACAACCCATTATTTAGCCCATCTTTCACCTTAAACTGCGTGCCTGGGGATATCAACATAAGGAATAATCGTATGCCCAGCGCTGCTAAAGACAAAAAGCTTGCTACTTTCTGAGAACTATACGTACATATGCTAATTTACGTTAATCTAACAATGTAGATAAAAAATATAACCTAACTTTACGTAGAAAATATATATAAATTTGGCGAAGGTTAAGATCGGTCAGTCATCAACGAAGTGCAATACTGCACGTGTGAAAGCTCTCCTAGTCTGAGGAGAGCTGCCAGTAGTTCTTGAAGACTGTCTCCAGACTGCTTGTCACGTCTGCGGACACTACAGTGGTCTTCGATTGATCAAACACAAGTGATCCTGACACTAAGTTACTGAATGCCTACAGTATTTCCAGTCACGTGACCTGATCAGCTGTCTTGCCACACTGACTGGCAAACTGTTTTCTTTCAGTATTTGTTATTTCATTGGAGCGTTCAACCAGTAGAAGTCATACGGAGCCTCGCGGAATGTGAAGTAATCAAAGTCGATTCAAGAAAAGACAGGACAGCTCCAATTACTTGGGGTAAGAGCCCACCACCTGCGCCAAAGCACTTCCATTGAAGTTTTTTCTTTCAACAGCCAGTTGGGTGTGATTAAACTTATAAGATCTAAACTTATGTAAGTTATTATTACGTAGTAAAACATTACAACTATCACAAGTGACGATCAGTCCCTCAGGCTGATGGACTGATCACTTCAGGTATACTACTAACTTCTACGGTCTCTAATAGACTCGATAGTATTCGACTGAAGAAGCCTATTGCGTAGTCTAATCGTCTAAAAGCAACCGGTTTACCTGCGAAGGATTTCAGTCAAGGCCACTTATTCTACTTTTACACGCTGACCGTTTCTCCACCAAGAAAGAGTAACCCAAAGAAGAACATTCATCACTCATTCACTAGCTGTCAAGACAAAACTGCGCGGAAATACAATTCAAATGATAGACCGAACCACAAGATCCCCATCCACCCAGGACTCAAGTTCGACTTAAACCCATCGTTTGTTTTCTCCGCGGGCGTTATTTCCTGTATGAGCGTTATTTACGTAACAATGAAATAAATTACTCAAGAATACATGAAGGGGCTGGGGCAGGAACTAACCATGCAGAATCACACATGAAGGTAGTAACAGACTTACACAGTAATCAGCGAGTGCCACCTGCTTAACCCTCAAATATTGCAACATCACCCAGTTTAACACCCATACTCAAAAAAACGTAGAAGACAATGCTAACAAGCACCCATTACAACAGTCCTTGGTTCAACAGACAAGGCTTCCGAGCAGCCACAACAGTAAAACAGTCCTTTAACAGATCAGATTTAAACAGACAAGTAAACTAGAAGGGAAGTGTCAGAAGCAAATAATTTGTAAACAAACCATTCTAGCAGACACATAATAAACACTGACTCACAAATGTGAGAGAGCATCTGAGATTATATTCATTTTGGGCTAAATTATATTGGGTTTATTCCAGAAAGTTTAAGTAAGGCGTAAGTTGTGCTGCCAGTTTTAAATTTTAACACAAAAAAAAACATCAAATGCATAACAAAAAATTGAGAAAATATCTAATTTTAGGACAGTTCTCCCTAATTGGCCGCCTTGTCTTATTCTGAAATTATTAAGTAACTGCAACACTAAGAGATACCGTCATAGAAATACTGTCTGACAACTAGAAAAATTACATGTCTTATACATGTGTGTGTCAGAGTGAGAGAGAAAAGAAAAAGAAAGAGGAAGATAAAAAAGAAAAAAGACAGAGGAAAAGGAGAAAAAAAGATAAAAAGGGAGAAAAAGATAGAAGAAAAAGAGGGGGGACGGGGGGGGGAGATCGTCAGTTGGCGGCCAGCATCACTGACCTCGCTCCCAGGCAAGGTGGAGACGAGAGTAAGAGCGGTGGAGCCCCTGCAGAGGTCAAATCATCACACAACAGACAAGTTCGACGCACGTCCTGCCTCGCTAACTTAATATAAGCCTATGACAGAGTGACTGGAATCAGGCAGGCAAGGGAAAGCTGGACGATTGTATATGCCTAAAGTGCAAGGGGCAGATAAAGGACAAAGGGTCAGCGACAGTACTAAGGGCAGGGTGGGTGTTAGGGGGCAGGGTCAAAGAAAAAACTTAGGACGATTTGAGGCGGGATTGGGGTCAGCAGCAATGCTGTGGGAGGGGCAGGGTTGGGTGGGGTTCAGTGACAGTTCTGGGGAGGTGCGAGGGGTGACAGGTGCACTACAGGAAGACAGTACTGGACTCCACCCACGTTCCCCAGGGCCCACTACCCTATCACCTTACAAACAAATATGGTAATTATCAGTGTCATTTTGAGCCACCTACGACGTAGTATAACTCCCGCACTATTCCCATTCATGTCGTGTGTATACGTACGTACCTGTGTGTGTGTGTATCGTGCCAAATAGGTAAAACTTGCTATTTTGGCTTGAATAGCAACGCTCTTCTTGCCGAATAAGGCAACTGAAAATTTGTGTATGCAATAACTTAGCAAAAATCATTCTGAACCTAACGAAAAAAAATATATTTCATTGTGTTTGTTTATTAAATTATTGTAACCTTATCTAAAATATATTTAGTTGGATTAGGCTACATTAAATTGCGTTTGTTATACGGTTAGGTAAATTTTCTAAAGTTCTTTTGGTACAAAATTATTAATTTTTACATTAATATAAATAAAAAAATATCTTTAAACGTCTGAGAGAAAATTATAGAAAGGACTTAATTTTAAGAGTTCTTGATAATTGACCAATTTTACCTATTCGGCACGTGTATGTGTATATATATATATATATATATATATATATATATATATATATATATATATATATATATATATATATATATATATATATATATATATATATAATATATATATATATATATATATATATATATATATAATATACATATAATATACATACATACATGTGCAACACAGTATATTCTATTTGAATAGATTGGCGATTTTTAAACAGGAGAAAATGGAAGTGGAAAGCGAAATTTTAAGAGGTTTTATTACTTACCCTTGATTTATCAAGGCTGACAGACTACATATCTTAAAATTTCCTCTCAACTTCTTTCACTCTCTCCGGTATAATTATATGGTCGCCTCTGTATTCAAGTACAAGTGTGTGTGTTGTCCAGGAATGTCTCACAGCAAGCAATCCTTCAAATTAAACATATCCCAGCTGAGGTACTGGGATATGTCTTAGAGCTGTCAGAAATTTACCTGCCCGATTTTATTTCGATATTGTCTGTATATTTTCCATAAATATAAGTTAATATATATATTATCGTAAACTAGAATAATGAGTATTAAATTACCATAGTATGTTAGACCAGGCAGAAACCAGCAAAGGGTAATCGGATAAAACTGAACGCTCTAAAGCAGTGGTTCCCAACCACTTCAATATCAAGAACCCCTTTTATTTAAATATATTTTCCCAGGGACCCCAGGTTTTTGAAAGGTCTGTCAACTCAAGCCGATTCTATTAACTAACAAACTCGTTTTCTCAGTTTCATCTCTCAACTGAAAAGCATAAATACCTGAGTATGCAATTAAATAAATGGCAGTATAAAAAAAAACTTGCTTGTTTAATGAAATGGTTGATGCTGCTTCGACAGTTTCAAATTTCAGGTTCATTAGCAGACAGTTTTAAATGTAGATCAGGTTCCACATTTATCCTGTTTCTGTATTTTGATTTTATATAAAACAGCTGGGAGAAATCCTACTCACATAAATATGTAGTGGGTATTGGCATTAAATATCTCAGTGCATCGGGTGCCAGTTCTGGGTGCTCATTTTTCACATGCAACCAAATGTCTGACAAGTTGTACTGAATGAAACTTGACATCTTTAACTTGGCTCAAGGATCCTCAGTACTACCTTTGCGGACCTCTAGGGTTCCGCAGACCACAGATTGGGAACCGCTGCTCTAAAGTCTAAATGGACAACAGCTCGAGTGTCCGCTTGCTTTTAAGGTGTTTAGAAGATCATTATATTCGTGGAGGACTAAACCCACAAGGGCCATACTGCAGATGTGTACGGGGTGTTTCGTTACATAAGGGTCTGCACCTTAACCTCGTGTACCAAGCTTATCACCTGGGATGACCTGACATGGAACAGTTACCTTCGGTCACTACGTAACTATTATATTGGGTAGAGCAAGAACAGATGCACCCATTAATATTGTTGAAAGCTCTAAACCAGTAGGGGCTTACGTACCCAATTTTCTAAAAGTGTAAAAAAAAAAAAAACGTGGTATTTACCAATAGGGTCAGGTCGCATCAAGGTGCCACCTTATTTGTATTTTTTTTTTTTTTTGCTAACTTAAAACTTCTAAAAATTTAGTTTCTTAAAGCCACGGCAACCTTAACGCCTATCACTAAATGTAAATCGAAGATGCTCATGGGATGACCTTTGGTAATTAAGCAGGTTGTGTAGGACTACACGTGTATCCATACTCGTTGATACTTTCCTCCAATACAGCAGGAAGGAAGGAGGGGCAGCTGCCAGCTTCAGGGAGTCCCGAGAGCCTGGAAAATATGGCACACTTGTCCATTATCACATGCTTGTTCCCATAGATTCACAGACTCTCGGCTCCTTACGGAGCTAAGCAAAGAACTCATCAGGACAACTAAGGATCGCAGGGCAGTTAGTGTTCGGTTTCGGCAGCTCAGAGAAGTTCAGAGGAGTAATGCCTGTTATATCCTGGGTAGGCGCCCCCATCTCTGTGGAGCTGGACGAGATATTCAAGTGTATTTGTAATGTAGCCCTCAAACCTCCTGTACTGTATACACCAACCATTTTTGTACCATCAATGCATCCTTTAAACTGTGTTCCTTATTATATAATAAAACACACCTATTCATGTACACAAATATGTAGCTATGTTTCCTTATTACATAATAAAACATAGCTGTTACAAGGTGTGGGGGGGTATAGAAGTGGAATATTCAAAAGGTTTCTGTGAGAAATCAAAATATTTTTCTCAAAGCCTTTTTATCTACTTTTAAGCTATTGGTCCCCACAGATTGCACTAAAGGTGGACTTCACAACACCCCCCACACACACACACACAGCTCATGGAGCAGGGAGTGGACCTAGTAGAAACCAGTGAAGAGGCGGGGCCAGGAGCTATGAATCGACCCCTGCAACCACAATTAGGCGAGTACACACACACTACTTAAAACACAGTTTTGTGTGGTGTAATAGGTGAAATGCAGCGTTAATGACCTGTGTGCAGACAACTACTGAAGAGCAATGCAAAAAAATCTTGGCGCAGAACAGAAACAATGATAGACTGTCCGAGCTCCACGCAGTATACATAATAGATCTTATCCCTATTATTTACATACAGGTCAACGGCCGTAGTACCTTCCCCTACGAGGAGAATAAGCAGCAACCGCCACAAATGCCTTATTTACATGAAGGAATGAACTACAAAATAATTATATTGACCAAATACGATACAATCACGGGAGGATAAAAAGTAAAATGCAAAATACAGGAAGAAAAACCACAAGAGAGATTAACCAAATACATGAACACGCGAGGGTAACAAAGAACGTAACATCTACAAATTCAAACTACAGGAGGAAATAAAATAGATTAACCAGGAACCAGGTCACGTGGATTCATAAGTGTTCAGGGCCGATGCGGTTATGCAATCTCTATACAGCCAAGCGAGGTAAACATCAGGTAGCACAGTCGAACCTCCTCCAACCTCTATACTGAAACTTCCATCCCTGGCCATGCTAGTCTACCAGTATAACAGTGGGATACCTCCTTCCTTGCCTATTATTTATTCTTCTAACGTAAATACGATTAAGGTTTATGTGCATGTTATTAGAGAATAACTGGACGACGTTGGGGACAAAAATAAGGATTTGTCACAGAAGTCCAGTTTAAATAAACTTAATTGCATCATATGTAGCTATCATATTTTAGAAACAATATTCTCTTAAGCTCTCAAGCATTAAGTATAAGCAGGTATGTAGGCAAAATATTTTATTTCTACTAAAGTTTTTATTTCTATAACTATGCTGAAAGATCTGGGCAAATATCTGAAGAAACTTAAAAGTTTATTCATAAGAATATATTCACACATTCATATAAAACATGACTAAATATCCAGATTCTTCTGGGTCAACATGTAACTTCTGGAAAACTTAATGGAATCAAATTTCTACTGAGACTGGCCATACGACGGCTGTTACTGAACCTCTCCTACAGTTGCCCTGGCTTGAGGATGACACTGGAGATCTACATTTCTAGATATTCAGCGAATTACAACATCCCACTCCCCATCACGCTTCCTTCCTTCCCTTCCTCTCTCCCTCAACCAGCCCTTCAGTAACTTAAAACAGAGTAATACAAGAATCAGCCTATGGTAATACAGATTACTGGTGAAACTGAATAAAAACCAGCAAAGAAATGAAAGGAATTTCTGAAAAAAATGTAGATCATGAATCTCCATCTATACTTTGCCAACTAGTATATACGTTTTGATTTTTTTTGGGGGGGAAGAATAAGGAAAGGGTCATTTTGGTCACTACGTGTAATAATCATAAGGTATATTACCGTTCATCCTAAATAACCGAGACATTACAAGATCCAACTGTTATACCACTACTGAACACGGCGAAGGGGATGGAGGCAGTCGTAATTTTCACTATTTTCATTTTAACACGCTGGCTGTTTTCCACCAAAGTAGGGTGACCCAAGAAATAAAACATCCACCATTACTTTCATATCATGGGGATGCTCTAAACCAGTGAGGGTCATACGGAGCCTGGGGAATGGGAGTTGTTTTTAGTTAAGGAACGGAAGGATGGCTCCAATTCCTTGAATACATAGTCCTTCAGCCTACTGGCACCACTCTTGATATGAACTATTTTCACAAAGGAGAGTTTCAAGAGCAGTACAACATTTCGCGCGAGGAAAGCGCTGTTCCTTGACCAGAGTATATATAAACGCCTAGCGTCCGCCATTTATCTCTCCTTTCAAACTATCACTCTGAGAAATTCAATGATCAATCTGGATCCTGGTGCCCTAACTGAGGACATCACCAAAACTTCACTGTACTCATGGTTAGCTGCTGATCCAAATGTTGCGAGGCTTGGCTGCAATGTACGAAGTACAAGTCTTGCAGTTAGTCGACAGAGGATCGAACCTCAACAATATCTGCGCTAAATGACCCACATGGATTTAGCGCTTCATATAATGCTGAACCGATTTCTAACGTGGATTAAAGTTACTCATAACAAGTGATCTACATTTATAAATACTAGTTTAATGTTAACCTACTTTACTGAATAATTGTGATTTCAAAGGCAGCAAACTGAAAAAAAGGTCTCAAGTTTGGAAAGACTTAGACAAAAAATAAATAGCACTCTCATAATAGGATATGGATAAGAAAGCTTTCTTGGTACCATCAGCGATTAAGATGCCACAATATAAAAAGTACCATGATGTCAAATAGTTGCAACTCTCTGTGACGAGGCTTAAATTTAAAGTATGGGGAAAACGGTCGTCGTTGTGGCATACTCCCTCGACCCAAACAAATCAAGATTTTAGATATACACAAAATTACTGGCACAAGGTGGATTTCCTCTCGTATAAGCCTTGAAGAACATGGCCAGGTTGATGATGTAGCTGAACCTCTATTAAAGAGTGAGAATGTTTAATACAATTCTGATTTAGCTGAAAAACTCGAAAACAGCTATAGATAAGTGCAGACATAAATTAGCAGATCCTCTGCATATCACAATGAAATGTCTAAAATATGATCAGTAAGTAAATCACAATAAGTGGTAATTGCCGCATTCACGATCTGGCTAAAACTTATCTTCGGTAATTTAGCTTGAACGGAGGTTTCAATCATGTTAAATAAATAAATAAAAAAAATCTACTGTATCTTAAGCGCGCAAAATAAACTATCTTTTTAGATACCTCCAGACAATACCTACAAGACAGAGTATTAGTTAACACATTTTGAGTTTAAGAACGATAAAGAATGATTTAAGGTGTAAAAAGAATGAAAAATAAAATTCCTAAAACGTTCAAGTTTACAAATTTACCAGATTTAAACAAAGTGGAAAGGAATATGCAAAAATAAAGCGAGACGAGAAAAAACAGAATATGTAGTAGAGTAAAATCAGAGCTATCTATTTCTGGTTGTAGAAAGTCGATTAAATGCAAAAAGATAGAATACAAAGACAACATTATAAATTATTTTTTAAATCTACGAAGAAATAAGAGAAGCTGAATTCGAAATGTGAAGCTGCTTGTGTTTACAAAAATAAGAATATTAAAAGGAATTTGACAGCCTAAATCAGGTAAATGATAATACAAGCCACGGAATTAACCACAGACGAGAAAATAATTAACTATTAAAAAAAAAAAAAGCTGGAGTTCAGATGAGGTATCACTCAGGGTTTTGAAAGAAACCCAAAATAATTATCTAATTTATTTACATGCTGAGACCATTAAAAACAAACCTTGGAAAAAGTGTCAATATTATATAAAATGAGACAATGAAGATTTTATACGCTTAAAGTCTTATTCACACACAAAAAAATTATATTTAAAATACTGAATGAAATCAAAAGAAATTTATAAATCGTCGGTAAGTTAAAAGCTTGCAAAATGATAAACAGTTTAACTAGGATTTACAGAAATTCTAGTATAAAATGGATGGCCATAATAGTGGAGAAAGACAAAATGCAATCACTAGGGAAATGTTTGTGAAAAAGTTTCGGTCCTGGGATGTCACTGAAATGGTAACATTTGGAGTGACTAAGGTCCCAGGACCGAAAAGTTTCCAATAAATTTGTACTAGTGATCGCATTTTGTCTCTTTCCCCATGATGAAGTATTTATTAAGTTACAATTTGCAGGTGCAATATGTAAATTACTTCAACAGATGAGACATCTTGTTTAAGAAAAATGTTTAGTGATAAAAGTAAAATGTCTTCCTGGGGTTAGGACACTAGTGCTCGTCCCGGTGCTCTTCTTTTAATCTATTTAAATAACATACCAGACGAAATAAATAAAAATATGAATGTTTGATGGCGATACATTTTTTTAATAAAGAAATTATAAAATTTCAAACATGAATTATCTACAGTAAATTAAGTACAAAGCAGCAAATCAATGATTTAGTATAATGTTTAATAAATGCCAGTGAAAATGTGTAAAGGAGATACAGACATTAGTTTGTGCGATACAATTTTAAGAGCATCTGATAAAGCCAAAGTGGCCGAAAACTAGTGGCAAATGTAGACAATGTAAGTCAATATACAACGTCCTAGACCAATTTGAAAATGTGTTACACAAAGACAACGGACACGCTAGAGCACATCCATCTATCATCCGTTTAAACAATCCTGTGAAAAATTCTCTATCTTTAGCCAGGCAGTGTCTAAACAAAGTGACTTATCTAGCGTCCTGTCGGCGCTAGAACGTAACATTACTGTTAGTGTTAGTTTTCGAAGTTATTAATATCATTCTGACGACCAAGAGAGGCACTTTAGCCAAAGAAAAATAAGAAATATCCATTGTTCATAAGGATCTTGCTATGATCTTCATACACAGAATATTACCTAATATGTCTGGAATGAATGTTAATCGAATAGCCCTTTTATATATACCCGCAGCCTGACAAAGCTGGTGCAGGGGTGGGGGAAACCTGGTTTGAATCAAGGAAATTCGAAGGGCTTGGCTATCCGGAGAGCTGTGAAGACATCAAGACCGGTTTCTGCAACTTGCTTATTTGTGGTTAAATATAAGTTTTTATTTACCGTATTTATCTAACAACGAAATCAAATCTGGCAAAACCTAACCTAATGTTAATGAACTTAACCTAATAATAAGAGAACAGCATTTGAAGAACATAACTAATACAAGGAAGAGGGTAATCGGTAATGACAATTGTGGCGAATATATAAAACGTTTTGTCGTTATAGTAACAACGAATAATTGACCCAGCAGATTTTATTTCTTATTTCTCAAGTCCTTAATATGGAGGTTCGCTTTATCGAAGGTTTAACTTGGTCACAACGATATGCAACAGTGACTTCCTAGATTCAATACTGACTACTCTAAGGTAGACGCTGTTAAGTAACGCACCCCAACTCTTGATGGTTACGTAACGGTCAGCTGGCTCGCGACAATAACGAAAAGATATCCAGTCACATCCGGCAAAGCAGCAGCAGCAGCAGAAGCCAGGATTTGCTTCCGCAACTTGCAATGAGTCTGCGAGGCTTCACCTTTCTCCCAAAAAGATCAAACTCGCCACACACAACCATGCAATACAGATGGACATTCATGAAATACGTGAGGGAGAGAATACAAGAAAGGAAATGATACGGTGGCAAAACAAATTAATGAGAGAAGAGCAAGCAGGTGGAAGAGAGGGATGGAACAGGAAGTGGTGGTGGGAGGGAGCAACTGATCCAGAACGCCACTACGCACCACCTCCACCATTATCGTAAAAATTATTATAACCTAAAATAACAGCAATATTATGATGAATAACAGTACATCACCTATTGTGAAAATCCGTCATAGGTTCGCATTACGAAAATACTTTATAATCATAAAGCGCTAAACCCACAAGGGAAAATACAAAAATTAATTAAACTTGGTCAAAGAATTTATCAGCAGACCCACAATACTCATCTACTTTCTCACACAAGACTTGGAACTAGTTACTCGCAAACAAATACTTCCGACTTGACAGAACCAACCTACCCCATTCCTCTACCATACTATACATAATTTATGTATTAGTTCTAAATAATAAAATTAACGTTATGAAAAAATACAAATGGGGAATTATAGTCAACTGAATAATCATGAAAAGTGTATTATTATATTTGATGAAGTGCCAAACAGGTGCGGGTCACTCAGCGCAGCGAGTAGAAGCTGGATCCGCCGCCCAGTCTCTGACCACGGTGGCTGTTCAAGCTGCACGCCTCAAAGGTGAGGCCTCTGTACTGGGGAGGGGCTCTTGTTCTCAGGAACTGGACTTCTTCCCTTCCTTGGATCGAACTGTAATGTTTCATTTCCCAGGCTCTTTGAGCCCTACAGGCACAGCGCTTCCCCCTAATTAAAATGTTAAAAGCTGTAGCGAACTTTTAAAAAAATACGAATATTAGAAATCTGAATTCAAGTTAGTAAAATAAAAACTGCACATTTCAGTTTAAAACAAATTAATTAATATTTAGGACCCACTCAACCCAAGAATGTAAAACTATCCTTTCTTTTATATTGGCTAAAGTACTATTATAGTAAATGTAATTTAATTTGTAAAATTTACTGTATACCAATCTGATGTTTGCAATAGTATTCGGTTTTAAGATAAATATTAATTAATCTTCATATAACAAAAGGAACAGCAAGCATTTATATTTATTAATAGCCTAATTAAGGCATCAAGCCAATTACCGTACATTTACAAGTAAAAACAATGACCTGATAATTCAATTGACAGGTATACTTTAAGAGCAGTGTCCTAATTGTTAACTCTTAATGCAAGTAGTATATATTCTTATAAAAGGTCTTTTATCATGTAAGCCTACATGATAAACTTTGATACCATACATCTACTACAAATAAACAATATCCAATTAATAATCACTGTTCCGGTAAGTAAATCTCTCAATGTGTGTGTACCAAGAACAACAGTGTATGTACACATGGAAGGGTATACATCTCAGCATACACTCACATACTTCGAGTTTACTTTATTCTCAATATTCTTATATTTAGGACTAAAATATTCTTTATTAAAAAAGTGACATGCAGCCTTCATGACCCTCGTGTATCGATAGGCTTTAATTAATAAATTAAATTAACCCTCTTCTTTGGCATACCTTACACAGAGTAGCGGTCCTTCAGCAAGTATTATTATAATCAAGGATTATACAGCGCCTGTAGGGGGGACGTGGAAGGTATTCAGGCTTAATGCAGGGAACTGGAGCACAGATCCAATTCCCTAGATCAAGTGTCCCTCATCAGCATCAAGGAACCTTTCTTGAGGTGTTCAGAAAGTATAAATTGTGTAGTAACGCCGTCTCAGCTCAACCTGCTCCTCAATATACTGTATTAAATTCCATTATTTTTGGGTCAGGATACTAGTTGAGCAGATGTAGATTATTTCTAGAGTGTGCAGTGGCTTCTCTGAATAAAGAAATTTCTCCCAGTCTGCCTCTAAAACAATGTTAGCAAGCTAACATTTACAGAGCTTTTACGAATATGTATAAATGCTACTATTTTCCCAAAGATTTCTTCAGCCCCTTTTGGCCGTACAAGAGAATAAATGGAGATATGAATATTATTATTAATATTATCAAAACCAAACGCTAAACCCACGCGTCAAAGGAGATACAAAACTTCCTCAAACTAATATACATACAAGATGGATTTGCGCAATAAAAAATTAACACACATACAAGATAGATTTGAGTTATAAAAATAGTAGCAAGGCAGGAACGAACAGCCTCTTTCATAAACAAGGATAAAAACCACAAATTTCACTGAACACTTTAGGCGCTTTAAGATACCTACATTAAATTATTTACAGCAAAATTACCTTGTAATACTTTTTTTTTTTTTGCACATTCCTTGAGGGACCGAGTTCCTTCCACGTGGGAGGAGAGGGACCGAGTTCCTTCCACGTGGGAGGAGAGGGACCGAGTTCCTTCCACGTGGGAGGAGAGGGACCGAGTTCCTTCCACGTGGGAGGGAGGGACCGAGTTCCTTCCACGTGGGAGGAGAGGGACCGAGTTCCTTCCACGTGGGAGGAGAGGGACCGAGTTCCTTCCACGTGGGAGGAGAGGGACCGAGTTCCTTCCACGTGGGAGGAGAGGGACCGAGTTCCTTCCACGTGGGAGGAGAGGGACCGAGTTCCTTCCACGTGGGAGGAGAGGACCGAGTTCCTTCCACGTGGGAGGAGAGGGACCGAGTTCCTTCCACGTGGGAGGAGGGACCGAGTTCCTTCCACGTGGGAGGAGGGGACCGAGTTCCTTCCACGTGGAGGAGGAGGGACCGAGTTCCTTCCACGTGGGAGGAGAGGGACCGAGTTCCTTCCACGTGGGAGAGGGACCGAGTTCCTTCCACGTGGGAGGAGAGGACCGAGTTCCTTCCACGTGGGAGGAGAGGGACCGAGTTCCTTCCACGTGGGAGGAGAGGGACCGAGTTCCTTCCACGTGGGAGGAGAGGGACCGAGTTCCTTCCACGTGGGAGGAGAGGGACCGAGTTCCTTCCACGTGGGAGGAGAGGGACCGAGTTCCTTCCACGTGGGAGGAGAGGGACCGAGTTCCTTCCACGTGGGAGGAGGGGACCGAGTTCCTTCCACGTGGGAGGAGAGGACCGAGTTCCTTCCACGTGGGAGGAGAGGGACCGAGTTCCTTCCACGTGGGAGGAGAGGGACCGAGTTCCTTCCACGTGGGAGGAGAGGGACCGAGTTCCTTCCACGTGGGAGGAGAGGGACCGAGTTCCTTCCACGTGGGAGGAGAGGGACCGAGTTCCTTCCACGTGGGAGGAGAGGGACCGAGTTCCTTCCACGTGGGAGGAGAGGGGCCGAGTTCCTTCCACGTGGGAGGAGAGGGACCGAGTTCCTTCCACGTGGGAGGAGAGGGACCGAGTTCCTTCCACGTGGGAGGAGAGGGACCGAGTTCCTTCCACGTGGGAGGAGAGGGGCCGAGTTCTTTCCACGTGGGAGGAGAGGGGCCGAGTTCCTTCCACGTGGGAGGAGAGGGACCGAGTTCCTTCCACGTGGGAGGAGAGGGACCGAGTTCCTTCCACGTGGGAGGAGAGGGACCGAGTTCCTTCCACGTGGGAGGAGAGGGACGAGTTCCTTCCACGTGGGAGGAGAGGGACCGAGTTCCTTCCACGTGGGAGGAGAGGGACCGAGTTCCTTCCACGTGGGAGGAGAGGACCGAGTTCCTTCCACGTGGGAGGAGAGGGACCGAGTTCCTTCCACGTGGGAGGAGAGGGACCGAGTTCCTTCCACGTGGGAGGAGAGGGACCGAGTTCCTTCCACGTGGGAGGAGAGGGACCGAGTTCCTTCCACGTGGGAGGAGAGGGACCGAGTTCCTTCCACGTGGGAGGAGAGGGACCGAGTTCCTTCCACGTGGGAGGAGAGGGACAGAGTTATTTCCACGTGGGAGGAGAGGGGCCGAGTTATTTCCACGTGGGAGGAGAGGGCCGAAGTTATTTCCACGTGGGAGGAGAGGGGCAGAGTTATTTCCACGTGGGAGGAGAGGGGCAGAGTTATTTCCACGTGGGAGGAGAGGGGCAGAGTTATTTCCACGTGGGAGGAGAGGGGCAGAGTTATTTCCACGTGGGAGGAGAGGGGCAGAGTTATTTCCACGTGGGAGGAGGGGCAGAGTTATTTCCACGTGGGAGGAGAGGCAGAGTTATTTCCACGTGGGAGGATAGGCAGAGTTATTTCCACGAGGAGGAGAGGGCAGAGTTATTTCCACGTGGGAGGAGAGGGCAGAGTTATTTCCACGTGGAGAAGGGGCCGAGTTATTTCCACGTGGGAGGAGAGGGGCCGAGTTATTTCCACGTGGGAGGAGAGGGGCCGAGTTATTTCCACGTGGGAGGAGAGGGGCCGAGTTATTTCCACGTGGGAGGAGAGGGGCCGAGTTCCTTCCACTTGGGAGGAGAGGGGCCGAGTTCCTTCCACGTGGGAGGAGAGGGGCCGGGTTCTTTCCACGTGGGAGGAGAGAACGAGAAAAGAACAAAGACGAGGTCAAGGAAGATAAGAAGAAACAGGGAGGTGCAGGCGAAGGAAATGAAGGGGAAGGTTAGAGGAGATATGAAAGGGGAAGGGAGGTAGAAGGGTAGAGAGGTAAAGGGGAAGAGGGAGGTAGAAGGGTAGAGAAGTAAAGGGGAAGAGGGAGGTAGAAGGGTAGAGAAGTAAAGGGGAAGAGGGAGGTAGAAGGGTAGAGGGGTAAAGGGGAAGAGGGAGGTAGAAGGGTAGAGAGGTAAAGGGGAAGAGGTAGAGGTAGAGAGAGGTAGAGAGGTAAAGGGGAAGAGGTAGAGGTAGAGAGAGGTAGAGAGGTAAAGGGGAAGAGGTAGAGGTAGAGAGAGTAGAGAGGTAAAGGGGAAGAGGTAGAGGTAGAGAGGTAAAGGGAAGAGGTAGAGGTAGAGAGGTAGAGAGGTAAAGGAAGGGTAGAGAGTAGAGAGGTAAAGGGGAAGAGGTAGAGGTAGAGAGGTAAAGGGGAAGAGGTAGAGGTAGAGAGGTAAAGGGGAAGAGGTAGAGGTAGAGAGAGGTAGAGAGGTAAAGGGGAAGAGGTAGAGGTAGAGAGAGGTAGAGAGAGGTAGAGGTAGAGAGAGGTAGAGGTAGAGGGGTATAGGTAGAGGGTAGAGGTATAGAAAGATAGGTAGAGAGATAGGTAGAGAGCTGTCAAAACTGTCAGTAATGACAATAAGACAGGACTAGGTGCATCTTCTTAAATCGTTTGACCAAGAAAAGGCTGTGAGCCCAGAGAAGTTGAGCCCAAGATTGAGATGTGCAGACCAGCTAGCAGCACCTCTGACTCGCATTTTACAGCACTGCCTAGTACAGTGTAAATGACCTTCTCTGTGGAAAGAGGCAAATGTAGTCCCTGTTCACAAAAAGAAGAGCAGAGCAGAAATCAGACACTACAGACCAGTGTCACTCCTGTCAATCACTGGCAAGATCATTGAGAAAATTTCTCAAGACAAATGACAGAGTTTTTTGACACCACTCACTACTTTGTGACATAAAAGGGTTTCAGGAAAGGTTACCTTTCTGATCTGTTGTTAAACCTTTTCCCCCCAAAAGGACCAGTCACTGGATGAATCCAAAGTCAGCTTTTGGTAGCACATAGCTGTTTTTAATAAGAGCTATATCAGCTTGGGGAAACCGATTTAATTTAAAATTTTTCACCTAAGAAAATACAAATGATGATGGTCTCTAGGCACCATGATGGTAATGCCGGAACAGTATAAGTATGAATGGGAGAGTTTTGGTACCTGGGGAAGAAGTTGATATCCTTGGGGTGAAATTTGACTCCAAACCGACCATGAAGAACCACGTTGTAAATCTTGCAAACAAGGCAGCCAGGAAGCTTACAGCACTTCGACGTATCTCGCATCTGCTTGACAGTAGGGGTTGCAAGATTCTGTATGAGGCACAAGGGGGCTCACATCTTGAGTATGCTCCACTTTCTTGGTTTGCTTTCCCCATCTCATCTGGGGGCTGCTTGACAGAGTAGAGAACAGAGCAAGACGTCTCATCTCTCGCCTGGACCCATCCTGGACAAAATCTGTCATTTCAGCAGAGCCTTCAAAAACAGGAGGGGTGTGGGCGGCCTTACTGTTATGGACAAGGCCAACATTATCAAAATACCACACTTGGTCCAATTTTGAGGACAAAGGGGAAGCAAGCTTTTATACCCCCAAGAGGACAAAAAAGCAGCAACTTCCCCCTGGCTGAACCTTCTCCAGAACATCACTTCATCTGGGGATCATTTATCCCCCGGATAAGGGGGGGAGGGGAAGAACAGAGGGGGAAGGAGGGGGGGGGGAAAACAGAGGGTGGAAGGGGAGGGGAAGAACAGAGGGGGAAGGAGGGGGGAAAAGGAAAAAGGGGGGGAAGGGGGGGGGAAGAACAGAGGGTGGAAGGAGGAGGCGGAAGAACAGAGGGTGGAAGGAGGAGGCGGAAGAACAGAGGGTGGAAGGAGGAGGCGGAAGAACAGAGGGTGGAAGGAGGAGGCGGAAGAACAGAGGGGGAAGGGGAGGGGAAAGGGGAAAAGAAGGGGGGAAAAGGAGAGGAAGGAACAGAAAGGGGGAAGGAGGAGGGGAGGAACAGAAGGTGGAAGGAGGAGGGGGAACAGAAGGTGGAAGGAGGGGGGAAGGGAGGAGGAACAGAAGGGTAGGAAAGGGGGGGAGAACAGAAGGGTGGAAGGAGGAGGAGGAACAGAAGGGGGGAAGGAGGAGGGGGGAAGAGGGAAAAGAAGGGGTGGAAGGAGGAGGAGGAACAGAAGGTGGAAGGAGGGAAAGAAGGTGGAAAGGGGGGAACGAGGGAGGAGGAGGAAAGAAGGGGGAAGGAGGGAGGAACAGAAAAATGGAAGGAGGAGGAGGGGGGAACAGAAGGGGGGAAGGAGGAGGAGGAGGAACAAGAAGGTGGAAGGAGGAAGGGGGAGGGAACAGAAGGGGGGGGAAGGAGGGGAGGAACAGAAGGTGGAAGGAGGAGGAGGAAAGAAGGTGGAAGGAGGAGGAGGAAAGAGGGGAAAGGAGAGGAACAGAAGGTGGAGGAAGGAGGAGGAACAGAAGGTGGAAGGAGGAGGAAAAAGAAGGTGGAAGGAGGAGGAAAAATGGAAGGGGAGGAGGAGGAACAGAAGGTGGAAGGAGGAGGAGGAGGAGGAACAGAAGGTGGAAGGAGGAGGAGGAGGAGGAACAGAAGGTGGAAGGAGGGAGGGGGGAACAGAAGGTGGAAGGAGGAGGGGGAAAAGAAGGTGGAAGGAGGGGGAGGAGGAGAGGAACAGAGGGGTGGAAGGATGAGGAGGAGGAACAGAGGGTGGAAGGAGGAGGAGGAGGAACAGAGGGTGGAAGGAGGAGGGGAAAGGAAAAGGGTAAAGGAAAGGGGGGAACAAAGGTGGAAGGAGGGGGGAAGGAGGAGGAGGAAAAAGGGGGGGAAGGAGGAGGAGAGGGGGAAAGGAAGGAAACAGAAGGGGGGGAAGGAGAGAGGAGGAACAGAAGGTGGAAGGAGGAGGAGGGGAAGGGAGGAGGAACAGAAGGTGGAAGGAGGAGGAGGAGGAGGAGGAGGAACAGAAGGTGGAAGGAGGAGGAGGAAGAGGAGGAGGAACAGAAGGGGTAGGAGGAGGAGGAGGAGGAACAGAAGGTGGAGGAGGAGGAACAGAAGGTGGAAGGAGGAGGAACAGAAGGTGGAAAGGAGGAGGAACAGAAGGTGGAAGGAGGAGGAACAGAAGGTGGAAGGAGGAGGAACAGAAAGGTGGAAGGAGGAAGGAAGGAGGAGGAAAGGGGGAAGGGGACAGGAGGAAGGAGGAGGAACAGAAGGTAAAAGGAGGAGGAGGAACAGAAGGTGGAAGGAGGAGGAGGGAACAGACAGGGGAAGGAGAGGAACAGAAGGTGGAAGGAGAGGAACAGAAGGGAGAATGGAAGAGGAGGAGGAGGAACAGAAGGTGGAAGGAGGAGGAGGAGGAGGAACAGAAGGTGGAAGGAGGAGGAGGAGGAACAGAAGGTGGAAGGAGGAGGAGGAACAGAAGGTGGAAGGAGGAGGAGGAACAGAAGGTGGGAGGAGGAGGAGGAGGAACAGAAGGTGGAAGGAGGAGGAGGAAAAGAAGAGGTGGAAGAGAGGAGGAACGAGGGGAGGAGGAGGAACAGAAGGTGGAAGGAGGAGGAGAGGAGGAACAGAAGGTGGAAGAGGAGGGAGAGGAGGAGGAGGAAACAGAAGGTGGAAGGAGGAGGAGGAAGATGGTGGAAGGAGGGGAAACAGAGGGGAGGAGGAGAACAGAAGGGGAGAAAGGGAGGAGGAGGAGGAACAGAAGGGGAAGGAGGAGGAGGAGAACAGAAGGGGAAGGAGGAGGAGGAACAGAAGGGGGAAGGAGGAGGAGGGAACAGAAGGGTGGAGGAGGAGGAGGAGAACAGAGAGGGGAGGAGGAGAGGAGGAGGAGGAGAACAGAAGGGGGGAGGAGGAGGAAAGAAGGTGGAAGGAGGGGGAGGAGGAGGAAAAAGGGGAAGGAGGAGGAGGAACAGAATGGAAGGAGGAGGAGGAAACAGAGGGGAGGAGGAGGGAGGAGGAGGAACAGAAGGGGAAGGAGGGGAGGAGAAACAGAAGGGGAAGGAGGAGGAGAAGAAGAGGGGGAAGGAGGAGGAAACAGAGGGGGAGGAGGAGGAGGAACAGAAGGGGAAGGAGGAGGGGAGAGAACAGAGGGAAGGAGAGAGGAGGAACAGAAGGGAGGAGGAGGAGGAACAGAAGGGGAGGAGGAGAACAGAGGGGGAGGAACAGAAGGGGAAGGAGGAGGAGGAAACAGAAGGGGAAGGAGGAGGAGGAACAGAAGGGGGAGGAGGAGAAACAGAGGAGGAGGAGGAGGAACAGAGGGGAGGAGGAGGAGGAAAGGAGGGGGAGGAGGAGAAAAGAGGGGGAGGAGGAGGAACAGAGGGGAGAGGAGAAGCAGAGGAGGAGGAGGAAACAGAGGGGGGAGGAGGAGGAAACAGAGGGGAGGAGGAGAAAGAGGGAGGAGAGGGAAGAGGAGGAGGAGGAGAGAAACAGAAGGGGAAGGAGGAGAAACAGAGGGGGAGGAGGAGAAACAGAGGGGGGAGGAGGAGAAACAGAAAGGGGAGGAGGAGAAAAGGAGGAGGAGAAAAAGAGGGGAGGAGGAGAACAGAGGGGGGGAGGAGAACAGAGGGGGAGGGGAGAAAGGAGGGGAGGAGGAGAAACAGAGGGGAGGAGGAGAAACAGAGGGGAGGAGGAGAAACAGAGGGGGAGGAGGAGAACAGAGGGGAGGAGGAGAAACAGAGGGGAGGAGGAGAAACAGAGGGGAGGAGGAGAACAGAGGGGAGGAGGAGAAACAGAGGGGGAGAACAGAGGAGGAGAAACAGAGGAGGGAGAGAGGGAGGAGAACAGAGGGGGAGGAGGAGAACAGAGGGGGGAGGGAAGAAACAGAGGAGGAGAGAAACAGAGGGGAGGAGAGAAACAGAGGGGGAGGAGAGAAACAGAGGGGAGGAGAAGAAACAGAGGGGGAGGAGAGAAACAGAGGGGAGGAGGAGAAACAGAGGGGAGGAGGAGAAACAGAGGGGAGGAGGAGAAACAGAGGGGAGGAGGAGAAACAGAGGGGAGGAGGAGAAACAGAGGGGAGGAGAGAAACAGAGGGGAGGAGAAGAAACAGAGAATGGGGACAATGGAAGAAGGGAGACAGGAATAAGGGGGAGAAGGGGGACATGGGAAGGACAGCAAGGGAGAAATGGTGATGGGAAGGGGGACATGGAGAGAAAGGGGGGGACAGGAATCCAACGTTCGAAGGACGACTTGATCAATCTGATTAGGGACAGCATTTGGGAACAGGGAGTGATCACACCGAGCAGTGGTACAGAGTACTTTGACCTCTCTCATGGGATAGTCCACCCTGTTCTTATGAAGTTTAAAGAATGATAATGACCGGTTCTGACAAGTTTAGTAATAATTCTGAGCTATGAGAAACCTAGTGTAAATAGTTAAACAATATGATTCCAATAAAAGAAAGGTTCAGCAATGAAAATATAATGAGGCAGTATTAGTTGGGTATATTAAGCAAGGTTAACGTGTAGCAGCAGTAAAATAAAAAGAGGATACATCAGTAGGTGAAGATTTTAAAGATTAGGGAGACTGGGACAGAGGAACTGAACTGTTGGATTTTAAGCTGAACAGGAAATGGTACGGGGGGAAAATTGGCATTTAGCGACTTCCTCACACCTGCAGAAACACTGGCAGGGCGTTGGCCAACAGTGAAAAGAAAAACTAGATACAATGACAGCTTCAGAGAACCAGGTAAACGATGTAAACGATAAAATGTATAACAATATATTTTAATTTTCATACTGTTTTTTGAATGTTCAACTGTAAATATGCAACCGGCTAGGAGGGACACTTTCAAGGAAGTTTAAGACAGTGCCTACGTATTACAACAATGGCTCTGAGTGTACGTTCACCGACCTAAGAATTTTCTTTCAAGCAGGCAGACTTGGGTAATTCCATACTCCTAACTCTTAGACAATACTATCACTAAAAAAAAAAAATCAGCTTTAAAAATAGGATTTTTAATTAAGAGTTTCGTAAAATTTTCTGAAAATAACAAGTCATGGTTAGTTATCAGTGTCTAAAGTCATCCTCTAAACACCATTTGCAAAAAAACTTTTAAATTACCTGTGTATGCGTATTATGTTAAATACTGAATGAAGAGAAGATGAAAGAAAGAACACTTGGTACATGCTTTCACGATCTATGCATATAAACTAATTCAAACTAAAAACTGGGACAAACTAGAAATTCAAAATTTCTGGATTTTTAATTCAGATCCCCCCCAACACGGGTATTTTTCACTCATTACAAGTAAAGTAATTCAATAAACTTTTGTCTGTAAATATCTTTGTAAGAATATCAAACTTTATTCCTTTATGTAATAAAATTCTGGACGATACAGGTGACAAGCCATCTAACACAATTTGTACGAAGCTAAGATTCCACTTGAACATAAACCTGGTATTCAAATTGCCATTGTATGCTTTTCCCATTGTATAAACAGCGAAAAAAAAAATTGCGAGTCACACTAAACAGGATCTCTTGTGAATTAGAATCTTAAGTTCGATAAAGAAATGTTCATCACTATCTGTGGATACAGTAACTGCAGCCCTACGACAACATTAATGCATTTTAATTTTGTAAACTAAAAAAATAAGTTTACAGTGTTCATCTTGCTTATTTCTATTAATCCTTACTGGTAGCGAATTACACTTTCTCGTCTTTTAAACTAAGAAGGCAATATTTATCTTCTGTGGGTTTGCCGATGCAAGTTTCTTTGCTTAATTTTCTATATACTGAAATATAAGCATTTACACACGATTTGGACCCATATCCCTTGTTCACTATCTTTAGGCCACATCGATTTTTTTTCTTACATAAGATACATTCTGCATACGTTGCAGCCATCTTGTAGTTTCACACCTCTCTGTTTAACTATTTTTTATCATCAATTCTTAACACTTTATATAATTTACATTTTGAGAACGGTGCAGAAGAACTGGCACTATCACTCTACAAGGAATAACGTAAGCAGCAATGGACACTACGCTGCAGGTTTCCCCCTGTGCAAAACGCCACCATGGCAATTAACAGCCACAACGTACTTCCAACATGTGATATATAATAATAAACACCAGCACTGAAAACAAGCCTAGTCACCCTTCACACTCCTAAGCTTTTTTGCTGGGTAATTTTAATTTCGAGAAGCCTGGCGTACCAACCCCAAATGCCGCCACACCGGAGCCATGAGAGTCTATTGAACGCCAATTCCTAGCATGAAACTCGCCAGACTCCAAAATCCTTAAGCAAACTAATCTCAGACAAAAAAAATTGTCAATTCTTGGCTTCAACTACTTTATAAGGGAAATCAACTACAGCTTTGTGGTGGTAATATTTCCTAGTTACTAAAACCTACTGTCGGGAGTGAGAGGAGGTGGGGGGGGGTGGGGGGAACAATTCAAAGAAATACTTTAAAACAAAAAATACCTGTACTCTTCAACTCCGTATACTTAATTCCTTGAAGGCGAACATATTCCGATCATAAGAAGGCTGCCACGTTGAAAATAAGATAAAACGACAAAATATCCAAGAGGAAGAACATACCGGGGTGGGCGCCCCTCGCTTACGTTGAGGTCTTGCAAATGGCGCAGCCGCCCCATGCTTATTACCCTTAAAATCAACTAATATATTGTCTAAACGTATTCTCAGCCAATTTTCCAAAGAAGTCACTGCCTTGAGCTCTTTTTCTTTTCCACGGGAACACGCAGTAAGTACAAGTGATGAATACACATCAAATATATCAAGTTCTGCAGATCTTCGCTGTTATCGGAACAAAACATGCACAAGATCCTTCGTTAAACACAAATCACGCAGAACTGATACTCCTTGGACAAAATCCCAAAATTTTGAGTACAGGGGTGTTGAAAGACTGACCTCCTCTTCAGCTGCTGCTGTGTTCACGGAGTCCATGCTCTGGGAGAGTGCGTTGCTGTTCTCCATGGTCACGCTGGTCATCGTGCTGTGCGCTGTGCTGATGTTTGGTGCTCGCTGTGTGGTACAGGGAGGAGGAGAGGATGAAAAGAAGAAATAAAGTCACAGAAACGTAAGGACGTGACTTCCTCGCTTCACCCACACACACGGACTGCCAGAGCCAGCGGCCGGGAGCTCAGGTGTGTGCGGACCGTGATGTCACCACGCCCCGCCCACCACGCCAAGGGGGAACCAGAGTCATACGGATTACCTGCCCGAACACTTTCCTATTGTTTTCTTACTTGCGCACTTCCTAGCATTTCTTTGTTAAACCCCCTCCCTACACTTTCCTTTGCAACTTAATGGGGAGGGCTACTTAATGGGGGATAATAACTAATTTTAGTGGAGTAAAGAACGTATGATTGTGTAGTAGGCGGGTTCAGGATGTAGGGAAATGCCCCGCCCCGCCAGGTAGAGGTTGGGGGCGTCAGAAGCGGTAGGGGTTAGCGGCCCCCACCATGGTCCTACCTGTCCCCCGCCTAGTCTCCACCCGCTCCACCTGGCCACCACCTAGCTCCACCAAACCCCACCTGGTCCCACCAAACCCCACCTGGCCCCACCAAACCCCACCTGGCCTGAGCTATGAGCCCTGGTGGCCCACCCTTCGATCCACGCCCCATCCTACGTGGCATACCAGCTCTGGCCCAATGGGTTTATGAGGTGGGTATATGTGGCGCGCCCCGGCACTCTACTCCATTATTCAGAGCGGTTTGTTGAGCTTGTGAGTGGCTCCATGTTACAGGTCAGATATCCAGCCAGGCCGCAGTCTTTAAACACTAGATACCACTGCGTAGAGTATCACAACTACGCCAGAGTGAGCCAGGGAGCACAACCACGCTACTGATACACAACCTAACCTTAGTTGTGATGCAGTCCAAAGCGAACATTACGGAAAGTCGCTAGGTTTCTGCTACTCACCACTCCTGTAACCCTTACCGCATACACCTCCACTACAGCCCTGTATTCTCTATACGGGTTCAGTGCAGGTTTTTAACGTCATTAATAATAATAATAATAATAATAATAATAAATTTCCTTGCTACTTCAGCAACACCGTCAACCATTGCATGATAGGATTTCGTATTCCGCTCCACCCTTTAAGGGTGTACTCGTCCAGTTGTGTTTGCGGGGATCGTGACTCAGCTCCTGGCCCCTTTTTAGAATAATCGACATCATTGATTTCTGATTTCTTGGGCCTTATCTTACCTACTCTTGAAGCTGTGTATTGAGTTTGCATCCACAACTTGTTTATCCAAAACATTTCACTTTTTAACCACCTTGAATGGCTTCTCATTGTGTAGTTCTCTCAGATCAGGTACTAGTCTGGTTGCAAACCTTTAGAATTTTTAGAGCTTCTGCACATGCTTCACCAGGTGTGGGCTCCATTCTCCGGACGGAAGCTAAATAATTAACATGTGTTGTGCAAAGCTCTAAAGGATTCTTTATTGCAGGTCCTGAATGCAGTTCCGAGGTTTGCTAATCCTGCATATGCCCCTGACATTACACGGTTTATGTGTAATTCTGGCGATATGCTTAGTGTTACATTCACCACAGGTGAATACTATAACACCAAGCTGTACTCTGTTTCTGTTCTTCCCTCACCTTCTCCAAATCGCATGACCTTGCATTTGTTCGGGTTGAACTCGAGAAGCCATTTGTTTGACCACATCTGCAGTCTGTTGAGGTGTCCCTGTAGTCTATCTCTCTACTCTCTTGCTCCTTTTCTTCTCATAAGGTTTACAAAATCAGCAAACAGTGATACATAAAACTTAGTCCCTTGTGGAAGGTCATTGACATACCAGAAACAGTAATGGTCCTACTATTGATCCTTGTGGGTTCCCACTCGTTACTCTGTTTCATTCTGATGTCTCATCTCTTACTGTTACTCAGGTACTCCCTGACCCACTGGAGAACTCTGCCTTTCGTCCTGCTTGTTCTTTTAGCTTTGGATGCAGTGGTCTCATGATCCATGAAAGGTGGCGCTGCCTTCCCTTTCTTGGGATGGAAACTGATTATCTCCCCTTTCCCCGGGTACCGTATGACCCCTACGGGTTTAATCCTTCTCCATGAGTAAGGTTACACTCTTCCTACTGAACACAGAAATAAATACCATATCTCTGAGATCTCGAGCTTTGTGTTAAAGGAAGAGACTTGATTAGGTTCCCAGGAGAGACTTACCTAGGTTCACATGAGAGACTTACCTAGGTTCCTAGGCGAGGCTTACCTAGGTTCACATGAAAGACTTACCTAGGTTCACATGAGAGACTTAGCCACGTT
Source organism: Cherax destructor (assembly GCA_009830355.1). Taxonomy (NCBI): domain Eukaryota; kingdom Metazoa; phylum Arthropoda; class Malacostraca; order Decapoda; family Parastacidae; genus Cherax; species Cherax destructor. The sequence goes on from WNWK01000381.1 coordinate 260,251, forward strand.
CCCATGAGAGACCTACCTGGAGGTACTGTGAGGGGTCAACGCCCCCGCAGTCTGATCCATGACCAGGTCTCCCGGTGGATCAGGACCTGATAAACCAGGCGGCTGGCCGCACGCAGTCTATCATACGACCCACAGCCCGGCTGGTCAAGGACTGACCTATCCACTTCCCTTTTGAAGACAGCTAGGGATCTATTGGTAATCACCTTTATGTATGATGGGAGGCTGCTGAATAGTCTTGGACTCCTTACATTTATTGTGTTGTCTCAGTGTATTCATGGCACTTCTTTTCTTTGGGGAAATATATTACACCGTCTGCCGTGCCTTTTGCTTTCGTAGGGAGTAATTTCTGTGTGCAGATTTGGGGCTAGTCCCCTCTAGGATTTTCCAAATGTAAATTATGATGTATCTTTCTCACTTGCATTCCAAGAAGCACAGGTCAAGGGACTTCAAGTGTTCCCAGTAATTAAGGTGATTGACAGAACGTATATATGCAGTGAAAGTTTTGTAGTTTCGCCTGGTAAGGGGCCTTATAGTGTACAGCAATATTCCAGCCTAGAATCAATATCTAGGTTCCTAGGAGAGAGCCACCTAAGTTCCCAAGAGAGACTCAACTAGGTTCCCAGGAGAGGGCCACCTAAGTTCCCAAGAGAGACCTAACTAGATTCCCAGGAGAGGCTGAGCTAGATTTCCAAAATAGACTTAGCTAGGTTCCCAGGACACAATTAGCTAAGTTCTCAGGACACAGTTAGGTTCCCAGGAGAGACAGCTAGATTCCAAGGAGAGAGACAACTAGGTTCCCAGGAGAGAGACAGCTAGGTTCTCAGGAGAGAGACAGCTAGGTTCTCAGGAGAGAGACAGTTAGGTTCCCAGAAGAAAGACAGGTAGGTTCCCAAGAGAGACATAACTAGGTTCCCAGAAGAGACATAGTTAGGTTTCCAAGAGAAACATAGCTAGGTTTCCAGGAGAGAGACACAGCTAGGTTACCAGGAGAGAGACATAGTTTCCCAGGAGAGATATATAGCTAGGTTCCCAGGAGAGAGACATAGCTAGGTTCCCAGGAGACAGCTAGGTTCTCAGAAGAGAGACAGCTAGGTTCCCGTAAGAAACATAGCTAGGTTCCCAAGAGAAAGACAGCTAGGTTCCCATGAGAGACATAGCTAGGTTCCCTGGAGAGACATAGATAGGTTCCCTAGAGAGACATAGCTAGGTTCCCAGGAAAGACATAGCTAGGCTCCCAGGAGAGACATATATAGGTTCCCATTAGAGACATAGCTAGGTTCCCATTAGAGACATAGCTAGGTTCCCTGGAGAGACATAGCTAGGTTCCCTGGAGAGACATAGCTAGGTTCCCTGGAGAGACATAGCTGGTTCCCTGGAGAGACAACTTCTGTCAGATCATGAAATATTCAAGACTGACATTCAAAGGTTGTGGTGATCCAGACTTCTGGTACACCAGTCACCTGTAACTGGCTAACACCGGTAGAGTCACCAGTAACTGGCTAACACCGGTACAGTCACCAGTAACTGGTTAACACCGGTACAGTCACCAGTAACTGGCTAACACTGGTACAGTCACCAGTAACTAGTTAACACCAGTACAGTCACCGGTAACTGGTTAACACCAGTGCAGTCACCAATAACTGGTTAACACCGGTACAGTCACCAGTAAATGGTTAACACCGGCACAGTCACCAGTAACTGGTTAACACCGGTACAGTCACCAGTAACTGGTTAACACAAGTACAGTCACCAGTAACCGGTTGACACAAGTACAGTCACCAGTAATTGGTTAACACCGGCACAGTCACCAGTAACCGGTTAACACAAGTACAGTCACCAGTAACTGGTTAACACCGGTACAGTCACCAGTAATTAGTTAACACCAGTACAGTCACCAGTAACTCGTTCACATCGGTGCAGTCCTACATTACTGGTCACTTCGAGTCACCACTACAGTCACCAGTAACTTATTAACACTAGTGCCTTCCCATCACATTCCTGCATTACTGGTCACCACTACGGTACCACGACGGTCACCGCTACAGTCACCACTACGGTACCACGACGGTCACCGCTACAGTCACCACAAACGCATTAATTCATTACTGGTCACAACTGGAGTCGCCACTAGAAGTACCACTACGGTCAATACTAGGGTCAACTACAGTCACCATGACGGTCCACCTCGAAATTATGTCATCACTATAGTCACCATTAAATCACCACAACAGTTATCACTACAGCCACCACGATACCATTACTACTACAGTCACCACTACTTACTAATGCAGTCACGACAACAGTTACAAGGCAGTCATTATGAGTCACCACGACAATCACCATTATAATTATCATTAACCTTCACCAATACAGTCACCACTACAGTCAATACTACAATGACTGCTACATATACTGTAACAATCACTACTACAGTCACTATTATCCCTCTCACTACTACATTCACCACTACAGTCACTACTCTGATCACCACTATAGTCACAGAATAGTCATCACCACAACCATCACCATAGACACCAGTACAGTCACCACTACGATCACCAGTGCAGCTACCACTAGTCACCAGGGCACCAGAACAGTAAACAGGACACCACAACAACCAGCAAGGCACCACAACAATCACCTGGTCACCACAACAGTTACCACAACAGTTACCACAACAGTTACCACAACAGTTACAACAACAGTTACCACAACAGTTACAACAACAGTTACAACAACAGTTACCACAACAGTTACAACAACAGTCTGCATGAGTTAAAATAGTTACCAAGGCATTATAACAGTCCCCAAGACACCGCAGTAGTCAACATAGTGTATACGGCAAGTTCGGTTCGGCACGACATCGTGTATATATATATATATATATATATATATATATATATATCATTCTTATTTGAAGCCTATCTCCTCTTGTGCTCAGTAGTACATTGAGAAATATATGGTAATCGGTTCAGTCTCTTGTCTTCCGCTGTGAATCTGATGATGATTACACCTCTCCATACCAAGCCAAAATTTTGTTGACCTAGTCGAACTTCGCATGAATTACAACTGTTTTAGCTTCGAGGGACACATATACAAACAACAATTTGGCTTAGCGATGGGCTCGCCTATTAGTGCAGTTGTAGTTAATTTATACATGGACATTTGGAATCCACCTGCATCATTCCAGACATTGCTAAAACAGTTAAATGGTTGCGCTACGTAGATGATATCCTAGTCATTGTTCTTAGGAGACTCAACATACAAAATATTCTTAACGCCATTAATAGTCTGGAACAAACCAACTCTACAGGAAACCAATATATAAGAATGAATTAATACACTTATTCCAGTCATGACAACAGGACTAGGAGAAGCATCGTGACAGGATTTTTTTAAAGAGCTTTTAGTATCTTTAGCCCGATAATACTTAGAAGAAGAATGTGAATATCTTAAAGAGGCCTTCCTAGTTTCATTTCCCACCACACACTACATCATCGACTGGACAAAGAAAACAGGCGCATCCTCAACATAAACAACACAAACACAACAGAATCAACAGCTAAGCACATTGTTTTACCAGTGCGTAAAATGACTTCTAATGTTCCATTACTAATGTTAGAAGAACACATGAAAATAACCACAAACATTTCGACCTCCATCAAAGACCTAGTGAAAAAATATGAACAAACACACAGGCAATACCACCAACAAGGTTGGCGTATACATCATACACTGTGGAAGTTGTGACAAAAAGTACGTAGGCGGAACATCAAGAACACTTCAATCAAGACTTCAAAAACACCAAAACGCCTGAAGACGGGGCGATCAAAATAACGCCTACGTACAACATGGAGCAGCAGAGTCACACATCATGAAATTCAGTGAAGCTTAACTAATAATTCCCGAAAACGATTTGCGCAGACGCAAGTGCCTAGTAGCAGCAATGATAGCAACAACCAACACGATACCATAAAAGTCGGACAGCTATAGAATATCCACAACCCTGGCCAAACAATTGCTATACAACATCAACACCACCACTGGATGACACCACTGCACCATGGATACTCAGGGTGGTCTGCCTACCTACTCATATTTACATTTGTCCAACCTTTTACCCAATACGTTACCTTTAATATGTTATTCATCTGTTGATAGGAATTTCTCAAGCCCAGCCCATCTTACAGCAGTTGTACTACTATTACTACTACTACTACTACTACTATTACTACTACTACTACTCTCTGACAACCCGCCACCTGACTCCCGTCACAATATATACTCGTTTCTTAGTTGTCGCTATATTAGCACTGAAGAAACCATGTGGCAAAACGTTTCCTAAATAAATGTCTTCATCAGTACATACGCATCTTTTACCTACACCTCCCTGAACAACACTGTGGGTAGCACACACCCTGAACAACACTGTGGGTAGCACACACCCTGAACAACACTGTGGGTAGCACACACCCTGAACAACACTGTGGGTAGCACACACCCTGAACAACACTGTGGGTAGCACACACCCTGAACAACACTGTGAGTAGCACACACCCTGAACAACACTGTGGGTAGCACACACCCTGAACAACACTGTGGGTAGCACACACCATGAGTACCACCGTGAATAGCACACCTTGGACAACATTGCCAGGACACACACCTTGGACAACTTTGCCAGGACACACACCTTGTACAACATTGCCAGGATACACACCTTGAACAACATTTCCAGGATACACACCTTGTACAACATTGCCAGGATACACACCTTGAAAAACATTGCCAGGATACACACCTTGAAAAACATTGCCAGGATACACACCTTGAACAACATTGCCAGGATACACACCTTGTACAACATTGCCAGGACACACACCTTGGACAACTTTGCCAGGACACACACCTTGTACAACATTGCCAGGATACACACCTTAAACAACATTGCCAGGATACACACCTTGAAAAACATTGCCAGGATACACACCTTGAAAAACATTGCCAGGATACACACCTTGAACAACATTGCCAGGATACACACCTTGAAAAACATTGCCAGGATACACACCTTGAAAAACATTGCCAGGATACACACCTTGGACAACATTGCCAGGACACACACCTTGAAAAACATTGCCAGGATACACACCTTGAAAAACATTGCCAGGATACACACCTTGAACAACATTGCCAGGATACACACCTTGAAAAACATTGCCAGGATACACACCTTGAAAAACATTGCCAGGATACACACCTTGGACAACATTGCCAGGACACACACCTTGGACAACTTTGCCAGGACACACACCTTGTACAACATTGCCAGGATACACACCTTGAACAACATTGCCAAGATACACACCTTGTACAACATTGCCAGGATACACACCTTGAAAAACATTGCCAGGATACACACCTTGAAAAACATTGCCAGGATACACACCTTGAACAACATTGCCAGGATACACACCTTGTACAACATTGCCAGGATACACACCTTGTACAACATTGCCAGGATACACACCTTGAACAACATTGCCAGGATACACACCTTGTACAACATTGCCAGGATACACACCATGAACAACATTGCCAGGATACACACCTTGTACAACATTGCCAGGACACACACACCTTGAAAAACATTGCCAGGATACACACCTTGAACAACATTGCCAGGACACACACCTTGTACAACATTGCCAGGATACACACCTTGAACAACATTGCCAGGATACACACCTTGTACAACATTGCCAGGACACACACCTTGAACAACATTGCCAGGATACACACCTTGTACAACATTGCCAGGACACACACCTTGAAAAACATTGCCAGGACACACACCTTGAACAACATTGCCAGGATACACACCTTGTACAACATTGCCAGGACACACACCTTGGACAACATTGCCAGGACACACACCTTGGACAACATTGCCAGGACACACACCTTGTACAACATTGCCAGGACACACACCTTGAAAAACATTGCCAGGATACACACCTTGTACAACATTGCCAGGACACACACCTTGAACAACATTGCCAGGACACACACCTTGTACAACATTGCCAGCACACACACTCTAAACAACACTGCCAGCACACACACCCTGAACAACACTGCCAGCACACACACCCTGAACAACATTGCCAGCACACACACCCTGAACAACACTGTCAGCACACACACCCTGAACAACACTGTCAGCACACACACCCTGAACAACACTGTCAGCACACACACCCTGAACAAAACTGTCAGCGCACACACCCTGAACAACACTGTCAGCACACACACCCTGAACAACACTGTCAGCACACACACCCTGAACAACACTGTCAGCACACACACCCTGAACAACACTGTCAGCACACACACCCTGAACAACACTGTCAGCACACACACCTGAACAACACTGTCAGCACACACACCCTGAACAACACTGTCAGCACACACACCCTGAACAACACTGTCAGCACACACACCCTGAACAACACTGTCAGCACACACACCCTGAACAACACTGTCAGCACACACACCCTGAACAACACTGTCAGCACACACACCCTGAACAACACTGTCAGCACACACCCTGAACAACACTGTCAGCACACACACCCTGAACAACACTGTCAGCACACACCCTGAACAACACTGTCAGCACACACACCCTGAACAACAATGTCAGCACACACACCCTGAACAAAACTGTCAGCGCACACACCCTGAACAACACTGTCAGCACACACACCCTGAACAACACTGTCAGCACACACACCCTGAACAACACTGTCAGCACACATACCCTGAACAACATTGCCAGCACACACACCCTGAACAACACTGTCAGCACACACACCCTGAACAACACTGTCAGCACACATACCCTGAACAACATTGCCAGCACACACACCCTGAACAACACTGTCAGCACACATACCCTGAACAACATTGCCAGCACACACACCCTGAACAACACTGTCAGCACACACACCCTGAACAACACTGTCAGCACACACACCCTGAACAAAACTGTCAGCACACACACCCTGAACAACACTGTCAGCACACACACCCTGAACAACACTGTCAGCACACACACCCTGAACAAAACTGTCAGCGCACACACCCTGAACAACACTGTCAGCACACACACCCTGAACAACACTGTCAGCACACACACCCTGAACAACACTGTCAGCACACACACCCTGAACAACACTGTCAGCACACACACCCTGAACAACACTGCCAGAACACACACCCTGAACAACACTGTCAGCACACATACCCTGAACAACATTGCCAGCACATACACCCTGAACAACAACATAACCAGCACAGCCTCACACTGGCTGCTGCACCCACATCACAACACATCATGACAGCCTAGAGCGTCTTGAAGCTTCCTCTTCTCCAAAATCCTGAGACGATTTTTTTTTTTTACATTTCTCGATTTACGTTATTCAGGTCATGTTAGGATAGGCAAGGTCAGATCAGGTTAGGTTAGGCTAGACTGTTGTTTATTAAAAAATTAACCATTTATAACCACCGTAATGCCAATAAGTGCACTAATACATAAATGCGATAAAGTTTCAAAGAGAGAACAGAAAATAGGGAGCCACTGACTAGACTGTATCATACAGTCACTGTTACATTCCATTGTCACGGTCATACATACATCTTACTGTATAAGCCAGAATAAAATACTGATATTGATCAGGAGGATGGACTACATAAAGTTCTACATAGGTATTGAAATGTTTTCCAAATTCTTCCGCTACTCGTGTCTTGCCTTCATATTTCTGTGCCCACCGCTGTCCCATCACTCGCAGATCGTAGTCAATGATGGGACATTTATATCTTTAAGGCTCTTCAAGAAAATTATTAATTTTCATAACTTCTTTCAGCACACTAGAAGTTTCCCACCAAGGTATGGTTTAACGTTTTTAAATATTATTATAATAATATTTACACTAACACAGGGTGACCAAAAGAGAGCGAAAAAAAAGTTGACCATCACTCACTAACTAGTCATCCTTCCTGAACGATACAGCCAACACGATTCCCTAATAACCTACCCTACCAAGTCGTCTCCACCAACACTCCCTCCATGTTTGAAGTTATTCTCACACCATCGGTGATGAACGCTAAGATTTGAACGCAGTTTGCTCTCTTCTTGGTCACCTCGTTACCAGACGTATCGTGACTCTTATTTTAATTCATTTGGCGGTAAACACACATGTCTATAAGTTTATGTAAAGAACACAACAAAAGAATGAATGAACATTGCCATAGGCCTACTGGCCCATGCTAAGCAGGTCTAACTCACACCCACTTATGCACCCATCCAACCAATTCTTGAAGCGGCCCAAAGATCTCACTCTAATGACACTACCTTTTAGTTTCTTCCACTCATCTACAACTATATTGCCAAAATCAGTGCTTTCTTATATCCATTCTAATTCTAAATTTATCCAACTTGAATCCATTGCTGCGAGTCTTGCCTTGGTTAAGTACTTTCAACACTTTATTTATAGGGTCTTTATTTATTTCTGTTTTCCATTTATACACTTAAGTCAGATTTCCCCTAATTCTACGCTTTTCCAAAGAGTGCAGATTCAGTACCTTCAGCCTAGTTTCGTATGAAAGATTTCTAATACATAGACATAACGTCGTCATCTTTCTCTGTATATTTTCTGGTACATTTATGTCCATCCTGTATTATGGAGACCATAACCGAGCAGCATGTCTTAAAGGAGGCTTTACCAAAAATTAATAAAGTTAACTTTTACCATGAGGACTTCCATTATTGATACTCTTGTAAGCTAATATAGCCCAAAATAACCTAACTTAAAAAATGAATTAAAAATTTATTAAGGCACAAACAGCTATATCATAACAATTAGTGTATAACCCAAGATTGATCTGCATTGAATTACAAATCAATGAAAATGAAGTGTTCGTTGTTTTCGTTTATAAAACATAAACCAAGGCCAAACAGGAGCGCCTGGGGAAAAAAAATATACACCGAGAGGTGTATTTCTCCCAGCGTGTATATACTGAGAGTTTACTTTTATCCCCATTTTAGGATGAAAGTGTTCTTGTGTGGGGTGAAGAAATTACGTACAGACTTAATGAGTGGCGCGCAGTCGCTAGACTTTAAACCCCATTAACCAACAACCAGGGGAAAAGGTAGGCATTAAGAAACGATCCAAGGAAGGAGAAAACAGATCAAATTCCTAGGATCAAGAGCCCCCGACCGCCATCAAGAAATCTACCTTGAGAGGCAAGTGAGAGTATATATTACACCATGTGCACAAACTAAGCTACAGGACGTTGTTACACTATTCTTATTATACCAGCACATCCTTATTACACCAACACATTCTTATTAATCTAGTACAATCTTATTACCCCCTCTTTCCTTGCATCTAACTTGATTACCTCCACCGCTACGGATTTAGTGATTCCACATCATTAATAATACTAATACTACTACTAATAATTATATTATTATTTTTAATATTATTATTATTATTATAATTATTATTACTATAGAATAGAGACGAGTGTAAATGTCACAACTAACATCGGCCTTTAGGTAACAATGTGCATGCTAAAGAGGTTGAAAATAAACCTTAATGAATAATGTTGAGTTATATCCTACTCCTCTCAAAGCGAGGCTTTGAGAGTCAGACTGTGAGAAGCACTAATGTTCATAATAAAGTTTCCACATTATCTGAATGGTTGGTTCCATGCTCACGGATGTTATGGTTTGCTTAGCTTTTTTTTTAATGGCGTCGAAATTCTAGTTGCTTGACGCCAGTGATGTTTACTTGCTAAATGGGTCATCTGACCAAGAGCCGCTTCAGGAGACACTTTCCTGGATGACAAAATACCATATATGAGGAGCTGCAACACGACTCTCAACACTGTTTTCTGCGATCTTCTTCCACTCATGACTACGATACTGAATATACAAAATGATTGACGCAAATTCTTGAATATTTATTCTGTTCTAGCTACGCTGTTACGTATTTTTTTAATCAGTGTGTCCTTCATAATACACTTTCATCTGTTGACATTCTGTAAAATCATTGGTCAGGAATATTTCGTTTACTTCTGATGATCTGTCAGCTATGCTTCTCCTTTCTACTGTTTTACTTTTGGGAACCAAACTTTTCAGATTACTCTAATTATTTTAATTTTATTTCTCTTACCTTTGCAAGGTGATAATGTTTTACATGTCTTACAGTTTCTTTCATAACACCTGAATTATGTCTGTGACAGTTCTCATCTGTAAATAATTAGAATAAGAAGCTTCAATCTTTCTAGGTTAATCATCAGTCTTATGGAATAACTCCTTTATTCAGTAATAACTCTAGTTTTGTTTACGTATATGCACTAAAAGGTGTATATTTCTCAGTACGTATTATACACAGTCCGCCGCACTGACTACTGGACCAAACTAGCTACAATAAGATTATAATATCAAAGGTCGAGGCTATTTTTTCATAGTAAATGTTACAATTGTGTGTGTATATATATATATATATATATATATATATATATATATATATATATATATATATATATATATATATATGCCTCGCATTAAATTTAATAATTATATCGCTGTTCACTTGAATAACGTGTTTGCCTACTATTTAGTGCTTGCTGAGATCAATCTCGAGCTCCTGGAACCTAGGAGCTATGAGTGTAGGTTCATAATACTAGCTCCCGTGGTCATAAACACGCATAGTGTTCATAATGGAAAGTTAGGCGCCTAAACCACCTGATAATGGAGTGTACCTCCACTACCTGCTACCTCATAATGGAGTGTACCTCCACTACCTGCTACCTCATAATGGAGTGTACCTCCACTACCTGCTACCTCATAATGGAGTGTACCTCCACCTCTACCTGCTACCTCATAATGGAGTGTACCTCCACTACCTGCTACCTTATAATGGAGTGTACCTCCACTACCTGCTACCTCATAATGGAATGTACCTCCACTACCTATTACCTCATAATGGAGTGTACCTCCACTACCTGCTACTTCATAATGGAGTGTACCTTCACTACCTGCTACCTCATAATGGAGTGTACCTTCACTACCTGCTACCTCATAATGGAGTGTACCTTCACTACCTGCTACCTCATAATGGAGTATACCTTCACTACCTGCTACCTTATAATGGAGTGTACCTTCACTACCTGCTACCTCATAATGGAGTGTACCTCCACTACCTGCTACTTCATAATGGAGTGTACCTTCACTACCTGCTACCTCATAATGGAGTGTACCTTCACTACCTGCTACCTCATAATGGAGTGTACCTTCACTACCTGCTACTTCATAATGGAGTGTACCTTCACTACCTGCTACTTCATAATGGAGTGTACCTTCACTACCTGCTACCTCATAATGGAGTGTACCTTCACTACCTGCTACTTCATAATGGAGTGTACCTTCACTACCTGCTACCTCATAATGGAGTGTACCTTCACTATCTGCTACCTCATAATGGAGTGTACCTTCACTACCTGCTACCTCATAATGGAGTGTACCTTCACTACCTGCTACCTCATAATGGAGTGTACCTTCACTACCCGCTACCTCATAATGGAGTGTACCTTCACTACCTGCTACCTCATAATGGAGTGTACCTTCACTACCTGCTACCTCATAATGGAGTGTACCTTCACTACCTGCTACCTCATAATGGAGTGTACCTTCACTACCTGCTACCTCATAATGGAGTGTACCTTCACTACCTGCTACCTCATAATGGAGTGTACCTTCACTACCTGCTACCTCATAATGGAGTGTACCTTCACTACCTGCTACCTCATAATGGAGTGTACCTTCACTACCTGCTACCTCATAATGGAGAGTACCTTCACTACCTGCTACCCCAGTACATTCCACCTCCATCATCAACATCCGTCTCTGCCATGGCTCTCTATATTGACCTGTTCATGTGATATATTAAACTATTAGTGCGACATATTAAACTGTTAGTGCGACATATTAAACTGTTAGTGCGATATATTAAACTGTTAGTGTGATATATTAAACTGTTAGTGTGATATATTAAACTGTTAGTGCGATATATTAAACTGTTAGTGCGATATATTAAACTATTTGTGCGATATATTAAACTGTTAGTGTGATATATTAAACTGTTAGTGTGATATATTAAACTGTTAGTGCGATATATTAAACTGTTAGTGCGATATATTAAACTGTTAGTGCGATATATTAAACTGTTAGTGCTACATGGTTGTCTCAGTCGTATTCGTTACCAACATAATTTGCTTTAACGATAAATTTCTGCTCTGTTTTTAAAGATTAACAACGAACATTATTAACACTAAACTTACCGAGGCCTGCTGTCTTTAACCTGCCTTCTCTTAAACCTGCCTTCTCCTAAACCTGCCTTCTCTTAAAACTGGCTTCCCTTAAACCTGCCTATTCTTAAACCTGCCTATTCTTAAACCTGCCTACTCTTAAACCTGCCTATTCTTAAACCTGCTTATTCTTAAACCTGCCTACTCTTAAACCTGCCTACTCTTAAACCTGCCTACTCTTAAACCTGCCTACTCTTAAACCTGACTTCTCTTAAACCTGCCTTCTCATAAACCTGCCTTCTCCTAAACCTGCCTTCTCTTAAACCTGCCTTCCCTTAAACCTGCCTATTCTTAAACCTGCCTATTCTTAAACCTGCCTACTCTTAAACCTGCCTATTCTTAAACCTGCCTATTCTTAAACCTGCCTACTCTTAAACCTGCCTACTCTTAAACCTGCCTACTCTTAAACCTGTCTTCTCATAAACCTGCCTTCTCATAAACCTGCCTTCTCTTAAACCTGCCTTCGCTTAAACCTACCTACGCTTAAGCCTGCCTCTCTTAAACCTGCCTTCTCTAAAATCTTCATTATTTTAAACACCATTCACATAGACCACCATTCACTTACACCAAGATTCACTTACACCAAGATTCACTTACACCAAGATTCACTTACACCAAGATTCACTTACACCAAGATTCACTTAAATCACCAGTCATTTCAACCATCATTATCTTTGGTGTTCAGTCTGAATGTCATAGAAAAATACATTTGCTATCTAATATGTAAATAAACCGGTGTATTCCATGCTTAACACTTTAGGGAAGGCTGGTTGCTTTTACGTCGTTCAATGGCTCTTGATCCAAGGAATTGGAGCTGCTCTTCACTATCTCGGATTAAATCTGATTACCCCCGCCCCAACCACTAATGTGCCTCTGATCACAGGTCAACAACCAAAAGGCTTCCGAGACCAGAGTAACAATTTCCAACTAATTTTAGGTCACTGATAATGAATATCATGGTTAAAATTGTTTGTTGGCTCTACTTTTCAATATAGACCTACGTGTCACAGCAGGTTGCAACAGGCTTGCAACAGTGTTGGTACGGATTAGTTTAAAACATACTGACACATATTGTACGTTATAATAAAATAATAAAATATTACATGTCTCTAATCTTTAAATCTATAACCAATAAGCATTTTTCAATGTGATATTTGGATTCAGGACATGAAAATACATAAGAATTAACTAATCTCATTTACGAAGCATACACCACTGTATAATTTATGACAAATGCATACAACTTTCCTGGGTACAGTAATACAGTGTTCATGGGTACAGTAATACAGTGTTCCTGGATACACTCATACAATGTTCTTGGGTACAATAATACAGTGTTCCTGGATACACTCATACAGTGTTCCTGGATACACTCATACAGTGTTCTTGGGTACAGTAATACAGTGTTCTTGGGTACAGTAATACAGTGTTCTTGGGTACAGTAATACAGTGTTCTTGGGTACAGTAATACAGTGTTCTTGGGTACAGTAATACAGTGTTCTTGGGTACAGTAATACAGTGTTCTTGGGTACAGTAATACAGTGTTCCTGGGTACAGTAATAGTGTTCTTGGGTACAGTAATACAGTGTTCTTGGGTACAGTAATATAGTTTTCTTGGGTACACTCATACAGTGTTCCTGGGTACACTGATACAGTGTTCCTGGGTACACTGATACAGTGTTCCTGGGTACACTCATACAGGGTTCCTGGGTACAGTCATACATGACTGTACACTTGGAATAAAGGTTGTTTGTACTGTACTCTTACACAAGTGAGATGCAGTGTACAGACATTATGAACACTGGATGTGTATCCCTCGTATGTCATATCCCTGATCCCATAAACTCGGCCCCTATAACTTAATGGGCCAAGAGGTATCCCTATTCCATAGCACCAGCCCCTACACCTCATTGATCCGAGGTATACCAGGTACTCCATGACACCAGTCAATGATACAAGTGAGGTATACCATAACACCAGCCACCTACAGCTCAGTGACCCGAGGTATCCCTAAGCTCAGGCACCTATACCTCAGTTATTCGAGTGAGGTATCCCAGATATCTCATAACTCCAAATCCACTGCGCCCCCACTTTACTCAACTCTCTCAGGAGGTTCAGGGGTTATAGCTCGACTTCAGTATGAAGTCCAGGGGTTATACCCAGTACCAACAAGAGGTCCAGAAGCCATAACTCAGTATCACAAGAGATTCAGGAGTTATAACTCAATAACAGCAAGAGGTACAGGAGTTATAACTCAATAACAGCAAGAGGTACAGGAGTTATAACTCAATAACAACAAGAGGTACAGGAGTTATAACTCAATAACAGCAAGAGGTACAGGAGTTATAACTCAATAACAGCAAGAGGTACAGGAGTTATAACTCAATAACAGCAAGAGGTACAGGAGTTATAACTCAATAACAGCAAGAGGTACAGGAGTTATAACTCAATAACAGCAAGAGGTACAGGAGTTATAACTCAACACAGACAACCACTGACAATGAGCCCAATCACTTTTCGAAATCTAATGGAATTTCTCCTTAGAGTTTCGACCTCTTACGATGGACCACACGAAGGCAGAGAGAGAGAGAGAGAGAGAGAGAGAGAGAGAGAGAGAGAGAGAGAGAGAGAGAGAGAGAGAGAGAGAGAGAGAGAGAGAGAGAGAGATACCACCTTGAGACACGGTTCTACCTGTGTAAGCAACATTCTTACCAGCTTGTCCCAAACTGAAGTTCTAAATTATTACAAGTTCTCTGTTATCTCTAGTCTGTTATCTATAAACCTGAGGACACTTATAAATAATCTCACATTCAGTTAAATATAGTATCTACGTATCTATCTATCTATCTATCCATATCTATATATATATATATATATATATATATATATATATATATATATATATGATGGGGTTCACCTCTTGTGTAAATTGTGGGACCCATAGCCTCGGAGAAGTGGATAAAAAGGCTTCAAGGAAGAATATTTAGATTTCTTTCTGAAGCCATTTGAATATTCCACTTCCCCTACCACCCCATCTTTTTTATACAAACTTTATTTCAAGACAAAATACATAGGGAGTAAAACAACATAGATAACAACTCAGAGCTACATGTCAAATACTTCGTCCAGCTCCCCGGTAGTGGGCCACGTGCCTAGAACGCTGCAGGCATTTCCCCTCTGGATCGCCACACTGAGTCTCTGAAAGAGGAAGCTGGTCGCCCTGTGGTCCCTGGTTTCTATGATGAGTTTCTCACCCAGCTCTTTGAGAAACTTTAGAGCACACTTGCCCCATGCTCCAAGGGTCTCCGACCCTATTGGGATGAAGTTATAGCAAGGGGGAAGGCCTTCATATTTACGAGTCTTCTGGGTCTCCCTGTGGCTGGCAGCTCCATCCCCTTCGGCTGCGGAGTATGGCAAGTAGGTGTCTGCCATTGTGGCAGCACAATATATATATATATATATATATATATATTATATATATATATATATAAAAATATATATATATATATATATATATATATATATATATATATATATATATATATATATATATATATATATATATATATAATATATATATATATATATATATAAATATATATATAATATATATATATATAAATATATATATATAAATATATATATATATATATATATATATATATATATATATATATATATATATATATATATAATATATATATATATATATATATATATATATATATATATATATATATATATATATATATATATATTACATATAAATATATACATTATATACACAGTCAGTATATATTTTAATTCTGATCTTAATCTCTAAAGGCAATTAAATTTGATATTTATATGTCACGCACACTTTGGTATCATAGGAAAATAACATGTAAACATAATTTTTGGTCATTAAATCTAAATTTAACAACAAAATAATACTTATTAGATTATTATAATAATATTATGATATTATTGTATTTGTCACATTAATTAATTTTAAATATTCTTTAATTTTAGACACTCTTGTATTATCCTTTTTTAGACACCGTGATGTATTACCATTTTTAGACATCATGATGTATTACCATTTTTAGACATCATGATGTATTAATATTTTGTAGACAACTTGTTGTATCAGCAACACTCTCCTGAGAGATACAACTTAAGTGCTCTAGTATGTTTCTAGGCATTAGTTCTAGTTTAAATTTTTCAGTGTATGTACAATGAGTGTGTAATTCTCAGTGTATATACACTGAGTGTCTAACTTTCAATGTTTATACACTGAGCTTTTAATTTTCAGTGTATGCATATACTGTGTATAATTTTCGTTGTTTATACAGTGAGAGGTATATGTAAGAGTATATATTCAATGGGATGTGTTTGAATCTCGGTGTATATACACAGATTTGTATATCTCTCGAGTATATATGCACTGAGAGGTGACCTGTATCTGCCAGTATAAATATACACACCGGTATCTGAAATGTATGTCTCAGCGTATGTACACTGATATATGTATATCTCTTAGTGTATATACACTGACAGGTGATATACATTTCCCAGTTTATATACACTGAGAGGTGATATGCATCTCCCAGTTTATATACAGTGTGAGGTGAGATGCCTCTCTCAATGTATATACACTGAGAGGTGTATATATCAGTGTATATACACTGAGAGGTGTATATATCAGTGTATATACACTTGAGATGCATCTCTCAGTGTATATACACTCAGACTTCACTATAATTCTAAATTTAGAGATTAAGGTAGTCTTGATATAAGTACAGTTAAATTACGACCTTAATTACCCTCGTAAGTACAGTTGAATTACTGCCTTAATGACCCACGTGTAGTAGACAAGCTTTAAACCAACAAACAACCTTAATTTTGTATAAAAGGCTGTACATAATTAAGGGCTCTTCAGAGAAATCCAAATTGCAAGTAATGCTATTATTATTATTATTATTATTATTATTATTATTATTATTATTATTATTCCTTGAACCCACACACTTGGCTATTGTTGAAATCTCTCATCCTCCAACTTGTTCACCTTCAACTTATATTCTCTTGACTTATCCTCTTCCATCCTGTCCTCTCCCAGCCTATTCTTATCAGATAACCAGGGTGCGTAAAGGTAGTCCTTCAACCCTCTCTATCCCTAAAAGGTTCTTTACCATTCTCCCGTCAGGTTAAGATATAAAAAGTACTGACCACTTGAGACACTTGATCATGATACCACTTAAATACTTATTAACATTAAGACAATGATGGGTTCAAGAAAACAGTCTCTACTATGATACTTCATATGGGATTATACGTTAATGACAATATTTAAAAACTAAAGGAATGTGATATACTAAACAGTAAAGAAGATTGACTTGACAGGGTAATGATGAGGTCATAGGCCACTATATTTATTAAAATAAACTCCAGCTGTTGGCACAACTCACAGCTCCATTATAAGACATTCACATTCACACTCTCCCCAACCCAGAGTCAGGACTCCTGCCGCCACCAGATGCTGCCCACCAAACACTCTCTCTCTTAGCTACTTTCCCTGAGCATATAAAGCCTCTACACTCCCATAACTTCCTGCTAATGATGATCGTTCCCACAGGGAAGAAGAAGTCATGTGTTCTCTTAAGGAAGAATGGTGCCTCATACCCAGGACGGAGGGATCAATCAGTACCTGTTGAAAGCTGTTCACATACGTCAGATACTAGACACAGTCTCAATGTCTAACATCCTCATTTTACTGCAATAATATTCTTACCAGAAATCCACCGTCAGCCTCTAAATTAATAAGATGGGCTGGGTTGAGTTCGGTTAGGTTGGGTTACATAAACCTATAAAAGGTTATATTTAACCTCAAATAAGAACATTACAAACCACGGCCACAGTATGTCTGGCAAGGATGTGGCTGAAGATAATCAAGGAACGTTCAGATCTGAACGTTCTTGGTGTGTGAATATAATACCGTTCTGTGACATGTAGGTAGAATGTTTGAGTGTTGTTACTGATATTCTGAAAGCCTTAGTGTTGTCACTGACATTCCGACAGTCACAGAGTTGTCACTAACATTCTAACAGCCAGTGTTATCACTAACATTCTGAAAGCCAGTGTTGTCACTAACATTCTGACAGCCATAGTGTTGTGACTAACATTCTGACAGCCACAGTGTTGTCACTAACATTCTGACAGGAACAGTGCTGTCACTAACATTATGGCAGCCATGTTGTCACTAACATTCCGACAGCCTCAGTGTTATCATTAACATTATGACAGCCATATTGTCACTAACATTCCGACAGTCCCAGTGTTATCACTAACATTATGACAGCCATGTTGTCACTAACAATCTGACAGCCACAGTGTAGTTAAGATACAAGACGTGATAAGGGAACACGTCTCTCAGACATAACTCTAGTGAAGAATAAATAATTTTTTTAACCTTAGCAAAATTAAGACCAAATTTCCTTGGAAGTTATTTTGAAGAGAAGCTTGTGAAACTTCTCAGTGAACAACTGAAGCAGACTGTCATTGGTGAAGGAAAGAAAGACTGACATATCAAATATATTTCAAAAATACAGACCAAATTCTCTCAGAAATTACAATCCTGAGTCACATACTTTCTTGATAACGAAGGAAGTATCTATATCCAGAATACATTTCTTTACTTCAGTGGCAATTAAAAAAAAGGGGGAATATCAATTTCAGTTTTACTCTGCAATAGAAATATTTACATGGGAGGACTTATGATGATTGGGTAATTAAGTCTAAGGACTTGACTCGCCATGTTTGAGTTAACGCCGCCCACCTGCTCTCTTGAGACTGTGTAGCTGGTGAGTCTTCGTGACACTGGTGCCGCCACCATGGCACTATGGCAGGTCACGGCCACACTGTGTGTCTAATACCAGATGGAGGCGGAGCAGCTGATGGTATTAGACACACAGTGTAGCCGTGACCTGCCATAGTGCCATGGTGACGGCACCAGTGTCATGAAGAAACTCACACCACCTACACAGTGCTTCAACGAGCAGGTGGGCATTGTTAAACTCAAACAGGGGAGACCATGACAACAAGGACCAATGGCTTATTCGTGCTGGACTCAGTTGTCTGAGTCATGGAGTCACTCTGATGGTCATTTCCATCCACCAATCACAATCCAACAATTGGACTGGACCTTCAAGCAGGAACATCTGGTGTGGAGCTGCATAAAGACACACTCACGGAGTGAGCTGCACTCTCAGAATAAGAGGCTTAAAGGTTTATTGCTTTTAAAAAAAACCTCCTAGCTGTTGTCTAGCCAGAAGGAAGTGGAAGGTAGCGGAGGGAGTGGAACCAGCGAGAGAACCTCCACCTGATGCTGCTGGAGGGAAGTGGAGAGCAGAGCATATAACGCCACCATCAACTAAGCAACACCAGCCAACAATGGTGGCTGGTGTTCCCTGCCAAGTAACAAACAAGGAAGGCAGCCAACAATGGTGGCTGGTGTTCCCTGCCAAGTAACAAACAAGGAAGGCAGCCAACAATGGTGGCTGGTGTTCCCTGCCAAGTAACAAACAAGGAAGGGAATAGCGCTCACTCAAATCAATATAACTTAGTAATAAAGCTGCAACAAAACACAATTACAAAATAATAATATTTATATTTCAGTAAAATACTGAAATAAAAACAACTCCCGATGGAGAATGTCTTTACTGGGACAGCGTCTCGCTCTGTGTAAAGCTTTATCGAGGCATGACTTAATCAAGCTCTGTGATAGAGTTCTGTGTAAAGCTTTATAAAGTCATAACTAGTCGAAACTCTTGCACAGGAAAACGTTGCACCAGGCAAAGCTACTTCTGCACCCTGACACTTTCCTTCAAAACAATCAAATAGACCATTTTTTTAACATGTGCCCATGTCATTGATTCAAAACTGGATCTATAATATACCAAGCAAAGTAGTGGATCTATAATATACATAGCTAGGTACAGGATCTATACTGTAACTTTAATATACTCGTACCTAGCAAGTTGCGCTAGCAATAAGACACTTGGCAAGGAAGAAACACACGTATGTTGCACTTTAAGTGCATAGCGTAGTTGGCTGTGATTTACGGTGGTAAATAAGACTTGCGTGTGTATGTTTGTGAGTCGTAAATCAGAGTGGAAGAGTTGCTGTAAATTTGTGTGTGTGAGTACAATATACCTGCGTCTACAAACACTGTTTATGTACACATGCACATATATGTACGTACTTATACCTGTGTCCATAAAGGCTGTGTATGGATACACGCACACAGACATGTATCCATGGATCCTTTCCATTATAATGGCCAAGACTGTCAGGAGGAGAATACTGGATTACTAAGAGAGGAGTTTTATCAGTGAAAAACCAACATAAATTTCGAGATGGGAAATCCTGTTTGACCAACCTGCTGGTATTCCATGACAGAGTTATTGAGATAAAGACAAGGATGGGCAGATTGCACCTTCCTGGACTACATAAGAGCATTTGACACGGTTCCCAGTCAAAGACTGATCCACAAGCTTGAAGAGTAAAACAGGGATAAAACGAGGAAATTATACAGCGGATCAAAAGGTACCTGAAATACAGAAAAGTGAAGTCTCTGAAGATCAGTAGAAAGGTCACTTTCTGTTGTAATTATCACATGATGTTAAATATGAATTAGGTAATGAAAAATTACCCATAAATAGGAACAACTAGATTATAAGAAATGCAAATGTAATGTCCTAAGACAATACTGCAAAGAAACTAAACACGAGACAATATTAGAGTGACAGATATAAATAATTTGTACAAATAGTTTTACAACATAATAAAAATAGAATTGAATGGCATAATTCAAGAAAAAAAACTAGGAGAAAATAATGAAGGTTTAACGGGAGATGTTGGAGACTTATGAAAAGGAAAGAAATGAGTTGGAACTAATATAGAAAATTTCCAATCAACAAACTTATCAGAGATTCAAGAAGGACAGAAATGAATATACAAGTGTAAGAAGAAAGAACGAAAAAAAAAACTAAAAAAAAAATAGTGGGTAAGAGCAAGGCAGAACCAAATATTTAAAGTCCGTAGTAAATGTTAAAGACAAAACACAGTGAATAGATGAAAATTTAAATAAATGTGAAAGGTATTCAATGAAAGGTTTGAGAGTGTGTTAACGAAAGAATATATTTTACACGTAATGAATTTCAATCCAAACAGATAGATGAAACGGAGGATACTGAAATAACTAGAGAAGAAGCAAAGAAATTGCTGCTGAGTATTGATGAGAAAGAAGACTAAGACCAGACGGCACACCACCAGGGGGTTTAAAAAAATATGCTGAAGAAATATACTCTACACTTTAAAATTTTTGTAGGATTACACTACAAGAAGGTAAATTAGCAGACAGATGGAAGATGACACACTGTGCCAATATTTAAAAAAAAGGAGACACTGAAGACCTCTGACATTATAGGTCATAGACAAGTGTTGTTGTCAACATATTGGGAAGAACCATTACATGAAAGTGTATGAAATACTTGGAAAGAAAAAAAATATTATAAAACAAGTAAAACAATTCGGTTTCTGGTCTGCAAATTCATACATAACAAATCTAGAAAGCTACTGAGACAGAGTCTCACAAAACTCTGCAAGAAAGGAATGGATGGGCTGCGTATATTTTATCAAGAACTTGAGACACCTTACCATAGTCTTCCCCATCAAACATTAATTTGGAAACTGTAAAATATGGAAGGACTATAAGGCAAAAGATTCCAATGGATGTGGGGAAAATTCGAGCAATTAAAGAGAAAAAAATGCATTTGTGAAGAAATGCCACCAGCGGTGTGTCACAAGTGCCACCAGCGGTGTGCCACAAGTGCCACCAGCGGTGTGTCACAAATACCACCAGCGGTGTGTCACAAGTGCCACCAGCGGTGTGTCACAAGTGCCACCAGCGGTGTGTCACAAGTGCCACCAGCGGTGTGTCACAAGTGCCACCAGCGGTGTGTCACAAGTGCCACCAGCGGTGTGTCACAAGTGCCACCAGCGGTGTGTCACAAGTGCCACCAGCGGTGTGTCACAAGTGCCACCAGCGGTGTGTCACAAGTGCCACCAGTGGTGACTACAGGATGACTTAGATAAATTGAGCAAGTAAACTGATAAATGGATAATGGAATGTAATGTAGACAAAATGGCATGTAAGATATATAAGAGAAAGTGAAACCCGGCCACATGAACAATGTTGACTCAATAACAAAATAACCAAAGTATCAGCGAGACGCTGAGTTAATTTTTATTAACATAAAAGTTACCGGAAGTTCATATAAATAAGAGTGTGAGAAACTCACTGGCACACTGTGACTGCTCTGGCACACTGTGACTGCGCTGGCACACTGTGACTGCGTTGGCACACTATGACTGCGCTGGCACACTGTGACTGCTCTGGCACACTGTGACTGCGCTGGCACACTGTGACTGCGCTGGCACACTATGACTGCGCTGGCACACTATGACTGCGCTGGCACACTGTGACTGCTCTGGCACACTGTGACTGCGCTGGCACACTGTGACTGCGCTGGCACACTATGACTGCGCTGGCACACTGTGACTGCTCTGGCACACTGTGACTGCTCTGGCACACTGTGACTGCGCTGGCACACTATGACTGCGCTGGCACACTGTGACTGCGCTGGCACACTGTGACTGCGTTGGCACACTGTGACTGCGCTGGCACACTGTGACTGCTCTGGCACACTGTGACTGCTCTGGCACACTGTGACTGCGCTGGCACACTGTGACTGCGCTGGCACACTGTGACTGCTCTGGCACACTGTGACTGCGCTGGCACACTGTGACTGCGTTGGCACACTATGACTGCGCTGGCACACTATGACTGCGCTGGCACACTGTGACTGCGCTGGCACACTGTGACTGCGCTGGCACACTGTGACTGCGCTGGCACACTATGACTGCGCTGGCACACTGTGACTGCTCTGGCACACTGTGACTGCGCTGGCACACTGTGACTGCTCTGGCACACTGTGACTGCGCTGGCACACTATGACTGCGCTGGCACACTGTGACTGAGCTGGCACTCTATAACTGCGCTGGCACACTATGACTGCGCTGGCACTCTATAACTGCGCTGGCACACTATGACTGCGCTGGCACACTGTGACTGCGCTGGCACACTGTGACTGCTCTGGCACACTATGACTGCGCTGGCACACTGTGACTGCGCTGGCACGACTGCTGGACCTGTGCTGTCTGGCACACTGTGACTGCTCTGGCACACTGTGACTGCGCTGGCACACTGTGACTGGCTGGCACACTGTGACTGCGCTGGCACACTATGACTGCGCTGGCACACTGTGACTGCGCTGGCACACTGTGACTGCTCTGGCACACTTGACTGCTCTGGCACACTGTGACTGCGCTGGCACACTGGACTGCGCTGGCACACTGTGACTAGCTGGCACACTGTGACTCGCTGGCACACTGTGACTGCGTTGGCACTAGCTGCGCTGGCACACTATGACTGCGCTGGCACACTGTGACTGCGCTGGCACACTGTGACTACGCTGGCACACTGTGACTGCGCTGGCACCTTGACTGCTGGCACACTGGACTGCTCTGCACACTGTGACTGCGCTGGCACACTATGACTGCGCTGGCACACTGTGACGAGCTGCACACTATGACTGCGCTGGCCACTATGACTGCGCTGGCACTCTATAACGCGCTGGCACACTATGACTGCGCTGGCCTCAATGCGCTGGCTAACGTGAAACACTGTTAGATACGTGGTCGGAAAATGATAAAGGATTACAACATATGTTAGGTGCGTAGTGCCACACCTACATAAACATGCGATGCTAACATAAACATGTTAGGTGCGTAGTGCCCACACATCTAACATAAACATGTTAGGTGCGTAGTGCCCACACATCTATAACAGTAGTGAGTCCACAACTAAAAAAATGTTAGGTGCGTAGTGCCCACACACTAACATAAACATGTTAGGTGCGTAGTGCCCACACATCTAACATAAACATGTTAGGTGCGTAGTGCCCACACATCTAACATAAACATGTTAGGTGCGTAGTGCCCATACACTAACATAAACATGTTAGGTGCGTAGTGCCCACACATCTAACATAAACATGTTAAAATACCAGTGGTAACGAGAGTCTCACAGCGTCGTAAACTGGGGCTAGCCAATAAGATCTAAGGATATTCAACCTTTGTTAGGTGCGTAGTGCCCACACATCTAACATAAACATATACTAGTTGGATGACATTATAGCTACTGGCAGTGGCTACGCACGATCTATGAGCTCTGGCGCGGTTCAACCCACTGTATGTTGTGCATGCCATTACGATTCGTGAGTCATAAACATGTTAGGTGCGTAGTGCCCACACATCTAACATAAACATGTTAGGTGCGTAGTGCCCACACATCTAACATAAACATGTTAGGTGCGTAGTGCCCACACATCTAACATAAACATGTTAAGTGCGTAGTGCCCACACATCTAACATAAACATGTTAGGTGCGTAGTGCCCACACATCTAACATAAACATGTTAGGTGCGTAGTGCCCACACATCTAACATAAACATGTTAGGTGCGTAGTGCCCACACATCTAACATAAACATGTTAGGTGCGTAGTGCCCACACATCTAACATCAACATATGTTAGGTGCGTAGTGCCCACACATCTAACATCAACATATGTTAGGTGCGTAGTGCCCACACATCTAACATAAACATATGTTAGGTGCGTAGTGCCCACACATCTAACATCAACATATGTTAGGTGCGTAGTGCCCACACATCTAACATAAACATGTTAGGTGCGTAGTGCCCACACATCTAACATCAACATATGTTAGGTGCGTAGTGCCCACACATCTAACATCAACATATGTTAGGTGCGTAGTGCCCACACATCTAACATAAACATATGTTAGGTGCGTAGTGCCCACACATCTAACATCAACATGAACATAAGTTATGATGATATGTTTAAGAGTAAAGATGCCCACACTGGCTGATAGCGGGGGGGGGGGGGAGACATGGTAACTACATACAAGGTCATAAAGATCAGGAAAGAATAGATAAAGAAGATTTCTAAGAATCTCTGCAACAGAGGGACAATAAGAATGGACACTGACGTTAAGTTGAGAAAAAGTGGACCCGAAGGAATATAGGAATTTTTTCTTTGCAAACAGAATGGCAGATTAATGGAATAAATTTAAAAAGTAATCAGAGTAGAAATTATAAAAAAAAATATTAAAAAATTACTGAAGAGCACACACACACACACACACCACACACACACACACACACACACACACACACACACATACACGCACACACATAGTTTTAAGACAAGGTATGATAAAGCTCATGGAGCAGGGAGAGCAGAGACCCAGTAGGAGACAGCGAAGAGGCGGGGCCAGGAGCTGAGTCTCGACCCCTGCAACCACAATTAGGTGAGTACAATTAGGTGAGTACACACACGCACAAACACATACACACACGACCTGACGACACGAGGACAGGAGAGATAGGGGGGACATGATAACGACATATAAAATACTGAGAGGAATTGACAAGGTGGACAGAGACAGAATGTTCCAGAGATGGGACACAGCAACAAGGGGTCACAGTTGGAAGTTGAAGACTCAGATGAATCACAGGGATGTTAGGAAGTATTTCTTCAGTCACAGAGTAGTCGGGAAGTGGAATAGCTTGGGAAGCGATGTAGTGGAGGCAGGTTCCATACACAGCTTTAAGAAGAGGTATGATAAAGCTCATGGCGCAGGGAGAGTGACCCAGTAGCGGCCAGTGAAGAGGCGGGACCAGGAGCTATGTCTCGACCCCTGCAACCACAACTAGGTGAGTACAACTAGGTGAGTACATACACACACACACACACACGCATGCATGCACGCACACACACACGTACACACACACTGGACAGGCTGCAGGCCTGGTCTAGCAACTGGCTCCTGGAGTTCAACCCCACCAAGTGCAAAGGCATGAAGATTGGTTAAGGGCAAAGAAGACCGCAGACGGAGTACAGTCTACGGGGCAAGAGACTACAAACCTCACTCAAGGAAAAGGATCTTGGGGTGAGTATAACACCGGGCACATCTCCTGAGGCGCACATCAACCAAATAACTGCTGCAGCATACGGGCGCCTAGCAAACCTAAGAACAGCATTCCGACATCGCAACAAAGAATCGTTAAGGACCCTGTACACTGTGTATGTCAGGCCTATATTGGAGTATGCAGCACCAGTTTGGAACCCACACCTAGCCAAGCATGTAAAGAAATTAAAGAACGTGCAAAGGCTTTCAACAAGACTAGTCCCAGAGCTAAGGGGCATGTCCTACGAGGAGAGGTTAAGGGAAATCGACTTGATACTGGAGGACAGGAGAGATAGGAGGGATATGATAACTACATATAAAATACTGAGAGGAATTGACAAGGTGGACAGAGACAGGATGTTCCAGAGATGAGAGACAGCAACAAGGGGTCACAGTTGGAAGTTGAAGACTCAGATGAATCACAGGGATGTTAGGAAGTATTTCTTCAGTCACAGAGTGGTCGGGAAGTGGAATAGTTTAGGAAGTGATGTAGTGGAGGCAGGTTCCATATATAGTTTTAAGAAGAGGTATAATAAAGCTCATGGAGCAGGAAGAGTGACCTGGTAGCGACCAGTAAAGAGGCGGTGCCAGGAGCTGTGACTCGACCCCTGCAACCACAACTAGGTGAGTACACACACACACACAATTACCAACTTGAACAAGAATCTAGAATATGTTAATTAGCAGAGAAAGTCAACACAAAGAACTTGAGCCAAATTAGGTTGGCCGGAGAGAAAGGTTCCTCGCCCACCCACCTCGCCCACCCACCTCGACAACCCACCCACCTAGCCCACCCACCTGTGCAACCCCGCCCACATGATCCCGACGTATAAGATACTTCAAGACAGACTCGGAGAAAGGTTATAGTTTCAAAACCTAACAAAGATAAATTCATGAGTGGCTCTTGATCTAAGGATCTGGACTTTTCCTCTCTTTCCTTGGCTCGAACCTGAATGCCCACCACTTCCCATACTATATGGTCCCTAAGAGTATAACGCCTCCTGTCTCCCCGATGAAAATAAATAAAATCTCACCATACTGGACTAGACCTCCTCCTGTAGGTCTACACAATGTGTAGCAGTGAATGTCGCAAGGAAGAATGTTCCTCATTCTACCACATCTTCTCTCAAGTTCCTTCTCCATTGCACTTTTGTTTGTAGACGTTGATGAAGGAAGGTGTAAGTCGCCAGGCAGTGAGACACACACCAGGTTTGCAGCTAAACCTTCATTATGACATTTCGTCTACGACTGTACTTTATCCGGTCCAGTCCTGGGCGAAACGTCGCAGTGAAGGTTTCGCTGCAGTGTCTCAGCACAGACGTTGAGAACAATACGTGTCAAGCTCCAGGGGTAAAACACCGGTGTTGACAAAACGCATCATTCTCGCCACTGCTCCAACAGTCGTCCACATCTCAGCTACTCTCAGGAAGGTCATCATCAACGTCGCAGTAATAACACCCAACATTACGAAGGTCAACACCCGCCCCAACCTTCACAGATCCTCCGACAGCACGGCTGGCGTCTCCCCGTCATGCATACAAGCTACAACACATAATACATAGATGACACTGCATGTAGCCTTGATGCCATTCTCCATGAACTCAAATACACATGCCGGAACCATGTGTATTTGCGTTCAAGAGACATGTGTTGTACACAGAGACAAACTCGCATACCTCATAGCATGGAACAACGCCAAAGTTCATCCTAACACGATGGCAGAGTTAGAAGGAAGGGTCTTTATAGGAATATACTACACTATCGAGCAGAATCAAGGCACTTTCAGATCAGCAACACCTTTAAACCCACCCACTACTAGATGGCCTTCCCACACAAGGTCACTTCTTACTCGAGTCGCCACTGTGACCTGACCTCCCGCTTACCCCTCCTGGCTGTACGTGACGTGACCTCTGCTGACTCCTCCCATTTAAGGAACACCTTTTTGGGAAGGATTTTCCGTAGACTTCATGAAGCTCGTTCCTCAGAGACACAGTTTACACTAAAGGTTGTGTACACGCTTGTCGACTTGTTCCCCAACTCAACAAATACAAACACGTACAGATACTTGCATACATTAACAAATCAAACAAAAATGCGCACAAATACGAACACTTACAGTGGAGCAAAAATACGTGCAAACACAAAAGCATATAAATATTTAAAATTAAATAATCACTTAGAAACATGTACCAACAAACTATAATATGTACAAACACGGACAAACACGTAAGCTAAAATTCTAGCACAAACACGTACAGATACAAACTTTATAGTCAAGCACAAACGAGTAAAGATAAAAAAAACACGTACAAGCACTTAAAAACACTTACAATCATGCACACACACACATGAGCCAGCAACACACCTGTCAGGTGTCGACAAAATGTATTTTCCTGAGGTGTAAATCATGCAGAGAGTGCAGAGCTGCCCACTTGTTAGTGGGCCGAGGGGTATGTCCCACCCCCTGTGTTGGTGAGGGGTATGTCCAACCCCCTGTGTTGGTGAGGAGTATGTCCCACCCCCTGTGTTGGTGAGGGGTATGTCCTACCCCCTGTGTTGGTGAGGGGTATGTCCCACCCCCTGTTTTGGTGAGGGGTATGTCCCACCCCCTGTTTTGGTGAGGGGTATGTCCCACCCCCTGTGTTGGTGAGGGGTATGTCCCACTCCCTGTGTTGGTGAGGGGTATGTCCCACTCCCTGTGTTGGTGAGGGATATGTCCCACCCCCTGTGTTAGTGAGGGGTATGTCCTACCCCATGTGTTGGTGAGGGGTATGTCCCACTCCCTGTGCTGGTGAGGGGATATGTCCCACTCCCTGTGTTGGCGAGTAGGATCCCACTCAACAGCGCTGGTAAATGAATACGGATCCAACTCACCAGCACATGGAGTGGGGGAACCACTCACCAGCACATGGAGTGAGGGAACCACTCACCAGCACAGGGAGTGGAGGAACCACTCACCAGCACAGGGAGTGAGGGAACCACTCACCAGCACAGGGAGTGGGGGAACCACTCACCAGCACAGGGAGTGGGGAACCACTCACCAGCACAGGGAGTGAGGGAACCACTCACCAGCACAGGGAGTGGAGGAACCACTCACCAGCACAGGGAGTGAGGGAACCACTCACCAGCACATGGAGTGAGGGAACCACTCACCAGCACATGGAGTGAGGGAACCACTCACCAGCACATGGAGTGGGGAACCACTCACCAGCACATGGAGTGAGGGAACCACTCACCAGCACAGGGAGTGGGGGAACCACTCACCAGCACATGGAGTGAGGGAACCACTCACCAGCACATGGAGTGAGGGAACCACTCACCAGCACATGGAGTGAGGGAACCACTCACCAGCACATGGAGTGAGGGAACCACTCACCAGCACAGGAGTGGGGAACCACTCACCAGCACAGGGAGTGGGGAACCACTCACCAGCACAGGGAGTGAGGGAACCACTCACCAGCACATGGAGTGAGGGAACCACTCACCAGCACATGGAGTGAGGGAACCACTCACCAGCACATGGAGTGAGGGAACCACTCACCAGCACAGGGAGTGGGGGAACCACTCACCAGCACATGGAGTGAGGGAACCACTCACCAGCACAAGGAGTGAGGGAACCACTCACCAGCACAAGGAGTGAGGGAACCACTCACCAGCACATGGAGTGAGGGAACCACTCACCAGTACATGGAGTGAGGGAACCACTCACCAGCACATGGAGTGGGGGAACCACTCACCAGCACATGGAGTGGGGGAACCACTCACCAGCACAGGGAGTGAGGGAACCACTCACCAGCACATGGAGTGGGGGAACCACTCACCAGCACATGGAGTGGGGGAACCACTCACCAGCACTGGGAGTGAGGGAACCACTCACCAGCACATGGAGTGGGGGAACCACTCACCAGCACATGGAGTGAGGGAACCACTCACCAGCACATGGAGTGAGGGAACCACTCACCAGCACATGGAGTGGGGGAACCACTCACCAGCACATGGAGTGGGGGAACCACTCACCAGCACAGGGAGTTAGGGAACCACTCACCAGCACATGGAGTGGGGGAACCACTCACCAGCACATGGAGTGGGGGAACCACTCACCAGCACAGGGAGTGAGGGAACCACTCACCAGCACAGGGAGTGGGGGAACCACTCACCAGCACAGGGAGTGGGGGAACCCACTCACCAGCACTTTGGAGACTTAAGCGTCGCTCTCTGAGTAAAATCCATAGTTATAATGTAGAGAGTCACGTGACGTGCTGAGTACCTGTCCAGGTGAACCCTTGTGTTCTACACCCTGTGTCCTGTGTTCTACGCCTTGTGTCCTACACCCTGTGTCCTGTGTCTACGCCTTGTGTTCTACACCCTGTGTCCTGTGTCTACGCCTTGTGTTCTACACTCTTTGTCCTGTGTTCTACGCCTTGTGTCCTACACCCTGTGACCTACACCCTCTGACCTACACCCTGTGACTTACACCCTGTGACCTACACCCTGTGACCTACACCCTGTGACCTACACCCTCTGTCCTGTCTCCGACACCCTGTGACCTACACCCTCTGTTCTTTGTCCTACACCTTTTGTTCTGTACCCTGAGTGCTATACTCTGTTTCCTACGTTCTGTGTCCTGTGTCCGACACCCTGTGTCTTATGTCCTACACTCTGTGTTCTATGTCCTACACCCTGTGTTCTGAGTACTACACCCTGAGTCCTACACTCTGTGTCCTGTGTCTACACCATGTGTTCCGTGTCCTACACCCTGAGTCCTACACTTTGTGCCTTGTATCCTACATCTTGTATCTAACATCCTGTGTGCTACACCCTGTGTCCTGCTCCTTGCGTCCTCTAATGTGTCCCACACCCTTTGTCTTACACTCCCCTGAGTCCCACATCTTATGTTCTGTATCTTACACCCTGTGTCCTACACCTTGTCCTGTGTCTTACACACACTGTCCTGTTTCCTACACTCTCTCCTACGCCCTTTGTTATGTGTCGAATATCTTGTGTACTGTGTTCTACACAATACACAATGTACACAGTACACCCACCATGTGTCCAATAACCTCTGCTTCACACCATATGTCCCTTACCATTTGTCCTACACTCTGTGTACAACCACCTGTGTCCTATATCTTATGTCCCACCTCCCCGTGTCCCACACTCTGTTTCCAACACCCTTCGTCCCACACTGTGTGTCCCACACCGTCTTTCCCATACCGTGTGTCCCACACCATTTGTCCAACACCTGTATCCGACATCCTCTGTTAGGTTAGGTTAGGTAATGTTTATCAGGAAACAGGACAAGTGTTTCCTGACGCGGGTCTTAGTCATATGATGACCCTTCCATTGGAGTTTTTGGTCATCTGACCGAGGCCTTCAGCTGGCTTACCGGTCCACCCCTTTAAAAATTGAGGTTTCAAGTATTATTTAACATCCTATGTCCCACACCTGTTTTTCTACTCCTTGTGTTCGACTACCTATTTCCTATAACCTCTGTTGTACATCCTACAATTGCCTATTTGTAGCTACAGTAGCAGAGTTATACTTATGGTGTATTGTCTTCAATACTCTGTTGAAATTTCCACTCGTTGCAGCACCAACTAGTTCCTCCTTTAAGACATTCCACTGGTCAACCTCCCTATCCATGAAGAAAAAATCTCTTGTATCCTTCCCTCTCCCCTTTTTTTTTTTCCTCAATTTACAACTGCCGTCTCTTGTAATCTCTGTTGTAGCTACTAAGGAAACCGCTTTATCTACTCTATCATGTTCTTTTATGTCATTGCATATGGTTATGATGTCTCCTATTTTCTTGGTATTATCCAGTGTGGGCATCCAGTGTGGGCATCCGGTGTGGGCATCCGGTGTGGGCATCCGGTGTGGGCATCCGGTGTGGGCATCCGGTGTGGGCATCCGGTGTGGGCATCCGGTGTGGGCATCCGGTGTGGGCATCCGGTGTGGGCATCCGGTGTGGGCATCCGGTGTGGGCATCTTCACTCTCAACAAACTTTTCACCATCACTCATATTTTCAGGTGTGGCTTCTAGTGCGCATATCTTCTCCGGATCTTTCCTAACATGGAGTGTCCAGCTGCTGAGTATACCAAGTCTGGCCTTCAGTTATAAACACCTTCCTTATGTTGCGTATGGAGGGGCAAGAATATTCCACTGATTAAATCTTGTGGAACCAGTTAGTGCATGGGCTTTGTCTAGGGGAAAACTCCAATGGCAACAAGGGTATAGTACGGCAAATATAGCCTTCTTAACCAAAGATGCTTTCTTTGTTAACCTTCTTACTTTCTTTAGGACGACCAAAACTCACGAGTAAAATCCTTGTCTTTAATAATAATAAAACTTAAGATTGAATCTTCATATCTCTATGAACTATAATCTTAATAAAGAGCGTGAAAATACTTCTCTTTCCCTTTACACATAAAGGGTAAAATTATATATACAGCTATTGTTAGTAGAGTTAGGCAATCAATATAAGACATGAAATAACTGATAATTTGCTAACACAACTCATATCAATGTCTTCACAGAGACATTAAATTCAAATAATCCATACAGGCAGTTTCATCGATATTCCCATACAAGGGATCGGAATATGAAATAGAGAACTCTAGAAAACAGAGATCAGACTAAGAGTGAGAGTACAAAGCAGAGTAGTACTCAGGAGTGAGTGGGTGAACCTACTGCCAGTGCTAAGGAGGGGTAATCCGACGTCAGGTGGGATCACGTGACTTAGCGGTAATCGTCACTGTAACTAGTGGTTCCCACTACATGAAAATCACATACTTAATATTATGAACGCCTAACAAAATACAGAATATAATATAATACAATATTTACAATGGTGTTGAACATCATATATCGTATACCATGGTACTTGTAGCGTTAAATAATATTATAAAGCAGACCTTGACCCTTTTAGCTATGAAGGGAGAAGATCGTGATATAATATTAATTAGAACACATTTGAACGTTTCTAATATATAAGAGCTAAGAGCACAATCTTAGTCAAAAGATGCAACACTTAGCATTTCACCTTCCGTTTATTTGATTTTTTTTTGTAAAGAGCCAGAGTAGCAAATACATTTCTTGCAGTTGTACATGAACTCTTTTTATCGGACACTTTCATGATTCTCTCACACTGTCTATGTTCTTCAATTCGTCAGATTTCACTTTCTCCCATTAAATTCCATCATACATGTGTCACTCCATGTGCTCATTTTGTAGAGTCTTACGGTTATTTTTCATTATTTATTTTACTTAAGATTTTCACATCATCTGCAAACATATTCATATAGTTCTTTATTACTACTGATAAATCGTTTATAAAGGTTAGCAGCAATAGCGGAGCCAGCGCACATCCTTGTGGCACCCCACTACTCACATGTTACCGCACAGACGATTCTCCTATTACAAATATTTGCATTTATCTCCTGAGAGAAAAATGCGAATATTTGTAAACAGAAAATCTCTCATCCGCTGTAATAATTTACTTTAAATTCCTCCTATATTTTGCGGTTTCCTAATTAGTCTTTCAGGGGAAACTGTATCAAAAATTCTTCCCATCCATATTTTTTCTGAACAATATCCGTAACTCTGTCGTAATAAATTAAAAGATTTGACGTATATGAATTGGCAGACCGAAAATGAAATTGTTTACGAGTTAATATATTATAATTCTCTAAGTAATAAATCCAGTTTTTCTCTAATGGATTTTTTTTCCAATATTTTCACACAACACCTGTCAGTGAAAGCGGCCCATAGTTTAAAGGGACTTTTTCCCTGTTATCTTTCTTTAAACATGGCACAACATGTGTCATCTTCCGGGTGTCTCTTTAATTAACCTTCCAGTAGCAAAATCGGAAAAAATATTACGAAGTGGATAATGAAATTCTTTTGGTACATCGTGTGTGTTTCACCCTGTGATTTGCACCATGTGATCTACACTTTGTGACCTACTCCGTGTGAACTACACCCTGTGTCCTGCCCTATGTAACCTACAAGCCTATACCGTATCCCACACCCTGTATCCTACACCATGCCCCACACTCTGTGTCCTATATCCTGTGTCGCACAGTGTCCCACAACTTTTATCCTTTACCCTGTGTCCTTCACCATATGTCCCACACCCTGTGTCCTTCACCATGTGTCCCTCACCCTGTGTCCTTCACCATGTGTCCCCCACCCTGTGTCCTTCACCATATGTCCCACACCCTGTGTCCTTCACCACGTGTCCCCCACCCTGTGTCCTTCACCACGTGTTTCACACCCTGTGGGAATTTGAAACCAATTTGTGAAATATACAGACTTTAGTTGAATGATAAATAATAGAGACCTGGGTGTGAGGAAGACAGTGTAATGAGGAACATTAGTGGAAGACAGTGTAATGAGGAACATTAGTGGAAGACAGTGTAATGAGGAACATTAGTGGAAGACAGTGTAATGAGGAACATTAGTGGAAGACAGTGTAATGAGGAACATTAGTGGAAGACAGTGTAATGAGGAACATTAGTGGAAGACAGTGTAATGAGGAACATTAGTGGAAGACAGTGTAATGAGGAACATTAGTGGAAGACAGTGTAATGAGGGACATTAGTGGAAGACAGAGAGGGAGGAGGAGACACAGACGTGTAGCGACCTGGAGAAGTGAACACGAGCTCTGTAGTGTGATCACGAGCTCTGGAGTATGAACACGAGCACTGTAATGTGATCACGAGCTCTGGAGTATGAACACGAGCACTGTAAGGTGATCACGAGCTCTGGAGTATGAACACGAGCTCTGTAGTGTGATCACGAGCTCTGTAGTGTGATCACGAGCTCTGGAGTATGAACACGAGCACTGTAATGTGATCACGAGCTCTGGAGTATGAACACGAGCTCTGTAGTGTGATCACGAGCACTGTAATGTGATCACGAGCTCTGGAGTATGAACACGAGCTCTGGAGTGTGAACACGAGCACTGTAATGTGATCACGAGCTCTGGAGTATGAACACGAGCTCTGTAGTGTGATCACGAGCTCTGGAGTATGAACACGAGCACTGTAATGTGATCACGAGCTCTGGAGTATGAACACGAGAACTGTAATGTGATCACGAGCTCTGGAGTGTGAACACGAGCTCTGTAGTGTGAACACGAGCACTGTAATGTGATCACGAGCTCTGGAGTGTGAACACGAGCTCTGTAGTGTGAACACGAGCACTGTAATGTGATCACGAGCTCTGGAGTGTGAACACGAGCTCTGTAGTGTGAACACGAGCACTGTAATGTGATCACGAGCTCTGGAGTGTGAACACGAGCAGTGGAGTGTGAGCACGAGCTCTGGAGTGTTAACACGAGCACTGTAGTGTGATCACGAGCTCTGGAGTGTGAACACGAGCACTGTAGTGTGAACACGAGCACTGTAGTGTGAACACGAGCACTGTAGTGTGAGCACGAGCACTGTAGTGTGAACACGAGCACTGTAGTGTGATCACGAGCACTGTAGTGTGAACACGAGCACTGTAGTGTGATCACGAGCACTGTAGTGTGAACACGAGCACTGTAGTGTGAACACGAGCACTGTAGTGAGAACACGAGCAGTGTAGTGTGAGCACGAGCACTGTAGTGTGAACACGAGCACTGTAGTGTGAACACGAGCACTGTAGTGTGAACACGAGCACTGTAGTGTGAACACGAGCACTGTAGTGTGAGCACGAGCACTGTAGTGTGAACACGAGCACTGTAGTGTGATCACGAGCACTGTAGTGTGAACACGAGCACTGTAGTGTGATCACGAGCACTGTTGTGTGAACACGAGCTCTGTAGTGTGAACACGAGCTCTGTAGTGTGAACACGAGCTCTGTAGTGTGAACACGAGCTCTGTAGTGTGATCACGAGCTCTGTAGTGTGAACACGAGCACTGTAGTGTGAACACGAGCACTGTAGTGTGAACACGAGCACTGTAGTGTGAACACGAGCTCTGTAGTGTGAACACGAGCACTGTAGTGTGAACACGAGCACTGTAGTGTGAACACGAGCTCTGTAGTGTGAACACGAGCTCTGTAGTGTGATCACGAGCACTGTAGTGTGAAAACGAGCTCTGTAGTGTGAGCATGAGCACTGTAGTGTGAACACGAGCACTGTAGTGTGAACACGAGCTCTGTAGTGTGAACACGAGCTCTGTAGTGTGATCACGAGCACTGTAGTGTGATCACGAGCTCTGTAATGTGATCACGAGCACTGTAGTGTGATCACGAGCACTGTAGTGTGAACACGAGCACTGTAGTGTGATCACGAGCACTGTAGTGTGAACACGAGCACTGTAGTGTGATCACGAGCACTGTAGTGTGAACACGAGCACTGTAGTGTGATCACGAGCACTGTAGTGTGAACATGAGCACTGTAGTGTGAACACGAGCACTGTAGTGTGATCACGAGCACTGTAGAGTGAACACGAGCACTGTAGTGTGAGCATGAACACTGTAGTGTGAACACGAGCACTGTAGTGTGAACACGAGCACTGTAGTGTAAACACGAGCTCTGTAGTGTGAACACGAGCAGTGTAGTGTGATCAAGAGCACTGTAGTGTGAACACGAGCACTGTAGTGTGAACACGAGCTCTGTAGTGTGATCACGAACAGTGTAGTGTGATCAAGAGCACTGTAGTGTGAACACGAGCACTGTAGTGTGAACACGAGCACTGTAGTGTGAACACGAGGACTGTAGTGTGAGCACGAGCACTGTAGAGTGAACACGAGCACTGTAGAGTGAACACGAGCACTGTAGTGTGAACACGAGCACTGTAGTGTGAACACGAGCACTGTAGAGTGAACACGAGCACTGTAGCGTGAACACGAGCACTGTAGAGTGAACACGAGCTCTGTAGTGTGATCACGAGCAGTGGAGTGTGAGCATGAACACTGTAGAGTGAACACGAGCACTGTAGTGTGAACACGAGCACTGTAGTGTGAACACGAGCACTGTAGAGTGAACACGAGCACTGTAGTGTGAGCACGAGCACTGTAGAGTGAACACGAGCTCTGTAGTGTGATCACGAGCACTGTAGTGTGAACACGAGCACTGTAGTGTGATCACGAGCACTGTAGTGTGATCACGAGCACTGTAGTGTGATCAGAGCAGTGTAGTGTGAACACGAGCACTGTAGTGTGAACACGAGCACTGTAGTGTGAACACGAGCACTGTAGTGTGAACACGAGCACTGTAGAGTGAACACGAGCACTGTAGTGTGAGCATGAACACTGTAGTGTGAGCACGAGCACTGTAGTGTGAACACGAGCACTGTAGTGTGAGCACGAGCACTGTAGAGTGAACACGAGCACTGTAGTGTGAGCATGAACACTGTAGTGTGAGCACGAGCACTGTAGTGTGAGCATGAACACTGTAGTGTGAGCACGAGCACTGTAGTGTGAACTCGAGCACTGTAGTGTGATCACGAGCACTATAGTGTGAACACGAGCTCTGTAGTGTGATCACTAGCACTGTAGTGTGAACACGAGCACTGTAGTGTGAACACGAGCACTGTAGTGTGATCACGAGCACTGTAGTGTGATCACGAGCACTGTAGTGTGATCACGAGCTGACAGCGACAGTAAGGTAGGGGCTGACAGCGACAGTAAAGTAGGGGCTGACAGCGACAGTGAAGTAGGGGCTGACAGCGACAGTAAAGTAGGGGCTGACAGCGACAGTAAGGTAGGGGCTGACAGCGACAGTAAAGTAGGGGCTGACAGCGACAGTAAGGTAGGGGCTGACAGCGACAGTAAGGTAGGGGCTGACAGCGACAGTAAAGTAGGGGCTGACAGCGACAGTAAGGTAGGGGCTGACAGCGACAGTAAGGTAGGGGCTGACAGCGACAGTAAGGTAGGGGCTGACAGCGACAGTAAGGTAGAGGCTGACAGCGACAGTAAGGTAGGGGCTGACAACGACAGTAAGGTAGGGGCTGACAGCGACAGTAACTTAGGGGCTGACAGCGACAGTAAAGTAGGGGCTGACAGCGACAGTAAGGTAGGGGCTGACAGCGACAGTAAGGTAGGGGCTGACAGCGACAGTAACTTAGGGGCTGACAGCGACAGTAAAGTAGGGGCTGACAGCGACAGTAAGGTAGAGGCTGACAGCGACAGTAAGGTAGGGGCTGACAGCGACAGTAAGGTAGGGGCTGACAGCGACAGTAAGGTAGAGGCTGACAGCGACAGTAAGGTAGGGGCTGACAGCGACAGTAAGGTAGGGGCTGACAGCGACAGTAAGGTAGGGGCTGACAGCGACAGTAAGGTAGGGGCTGACAGCGACAGTAAGGTAGGGGCTGACAGCGACAGTAAAGTAGGGGCTGACAGCGACAGTAAGGTAGGGGCTGACAGCGACAGTAAGGTAGAGGCTGATAGCGATAGTAAGGTAGGGGCTGACAGCGACAGTAAGGTAGGGGCTGACAGCGACAGTAAGGTAGGGGCTGACAGCGACAGTAAAGTAGGGGCTGACAGCGACAGTAAGGTAGGGGCTGACAGCGACAGTAAGGTAGGGGCTGACAGCGACAGTAACTTAGGGGCTGACAGCGACAGTAAGGTACCGGGCAACGAAATATAAGTTATAAGTGGTCTAAAATACAGCTTTTGTTTTCATGGTCATGACAACAAGGGAGAAACTCAACGAAAAAGTAACGAGAAAAGGAACTTATTGCAGCATGGTTTGCAACACAACTCAGTAATTGCAACACAACACAGTAACTGCAAGAAACTCAGTAATTGCAACACACGCAGTAATTGCAACACAACACAGTAATTGCAACACAACACAGTAATTGCAACACAACACAGTAACTGCAACACAACACAGTAACTGCAACACAACACAGTAACTGCAACACAACACAGTAACTGCAACACACGCTTTAACTGTCGTACTGGTGCCAGACATGAAGAATTTCTATTGGTGCAGAGAGCAGGTTCAGTGCCTAAGCTGTTATGTGCCGTGATTTAAAGCTAGAAAACAAACTTACCTTGAGAGAAAAATGAACCTATAAAGTATACTAGCTAGTCATCCACAAAACAAGGTGAATTAGAAAGATTTGCAAGTCTAAAATATACCAGGAGGAACCCACAGCACACTACCTACCTACCTATCTACCTGCTGATTGCTCTGATCATCGTCTAGGTCGGACCACCTACCAACCTACCTACTGACTGTTCTAGGGACATCGTCTAGGACCACCCTACCTACTGATTATTCTAGAGTCATCGTCTAGGACTCTAGGACCACCTTACCTGCCCTACCTGAACTAGAGGTGAAGGAGGCGTGGCAGAGTAACTCTTCTGAAAAGAGAAAAGTGGAACTATGAAGAGATGGAAATACCAAGTGATGAAGAATACTGAGAGTACATGACAAGGACGCTGCGTACATTATAAACCCACTTAATAAAATATATCAACCAAATTGAGAAAGTCCACTGGCTTGACACAATAACATTGTCATTGCAAATTACAAACAAAAGCTACGAGGAGAGACTACACGATAAAAGAATGGAGGAAGACAGGAGACATGACCACAACATAAGAAATACTTACCAGCATAGAAACGGAAGACAAACTGTTCAGCATGAGGAGAATGAGAACAATGGACCACAGATGGAAAATAAACGACCGGCAGTCCGGCATAGTAAAGAAGTGGGAGAGACTAGATAGCGACATAGACGATAACATCACACAGTTTTAGGATAAGCTACGACCAGTTGAAATGAGTCAAGAGGAGGCTAAGAGACGGGCCCAACAGATATAGAACAACCTCTTGAAACGCTTTAAGTAGAGGAATCCAGTGCACTAACTATGAGTGTGAGGATCAATATTTCTCACACCCGCGTCACCTGTGTACCAATATCTGCCAGTCTGCTTACACAAGGTACACTCACACCGTGTGTACCAGCCTGGCACCACACCACCATCATCACTCACACCGTGTGTAGCAGCCTGGAACCACACCACCATCACCACTCACACCGTGTGTACCAGCCTGGAACCACACCACCATCACCACTCACACCGTGTGTCAGTAACCTGGCACCCCACCACCACTACCACCATTACTCACACCGTGTGTAGTAGCCTGGCACCACATCACCACCACCATCACCACCACCACACACACCGTGTGTCAGTAGCCTGGCACCATCACCATCATTACTACCACCACCATCACCACCACTACCACCATCATCACCACCATCACCACCACCACCACCACCATCATCACCACCACCATCACCACCACCATATACACCGTGTGTCAGTAGCCTGGCATCACACCATAACCACTCACACCGTGTGTCAGTAGCCTGGCACCACTGTGACCACACTACCACCACCATCACCACCACCACCATCACCACCACCATCACCACCACCACCACCACCACCACCACCACCACCATCACCATCACCACCAGCAGTAACACTAGCTGCAGCAGCAGCAGTAACACTAGCAACAGCAGTAACACTAGCTGCAGCAGCAGCAGTAACACTAGCAGCAGCAATAACACTAGCTGCAGCAGCAGCAATAACACTAGCTGCAGCAGCAGCAATAACACTAGCTGCAGCAGCAGCAGTAACACTAGCAGCAGCAATAACACTAGCTGCAGCAGCAGCAGTAACACTAGCAGCAGCAGTAACACTAGCAACAGCAGTAACACTAGCTGCAGCAGCAGCAGTAACACTAGCAGCAGCAATAACACTAGCTGCAGCAGCAGCAGTAACACTAGCAGCAGCAGTAACACTAGCAACAGCAGTAACACTAGCTGCAGCAGCAGCAGTAACACTAGCAGCAGCAATAACACTAGCTGCAGCAGCAGCAGTAACACTAGCAGCAGCAGTAACACTAGCAGCAGCAGTAACACTAGCTGCAGCAGCAGTAGCAGTAACACTAGCAGCAGCAGTAACACTAGCAGCAGCAGTAACACTAGCAGCAGCAGTAACACTAGCAGCCAGCAGTAACACTAGCAACAGCAGTAACACTAGCTGCAGCAGCAGCAGCAGTAACACTAGCTGCAGCAGCAGCAGTAACAC
Organism: Cherax destructor; assembly: GCA_009830355.1. Classification (NCBI taxonomy): domain Eukaryota; kingdom Metazoa; phylum Arthropoda; class Malacostraca; order Decapoda; family Parastacidae; genus Cherax; species Cherax destructor. Next base: position 301,889 of record WNWK01000381.1, read on the forward strand.
TAGCTGCAGCAGCAGTAACACTAGCAGCAGCGGTAACACTAGCAGCAGCAGTAACACTATATGCAGCAGCAGCAGTAGCAGTAACACTAGCTGCAGCAGCAGCAGCAGCAGCAGTAACACTAGCTGCAGCAGCAGCAGCAGCAGTAACACTAGCAACAGCAGTAACACTATCTGCAGCAGCAGCAGTAACACTAGCTGCAGCAGCAGCAGCAGTAACACTAGCTGCAGAAGCAGCAGCAGTAACACTAGCTGCAGCAGCAGTAACACTAGCAGCAGCAGTAACACTAGCAGCAGCAGTAACACTAGCTGCAGTAGCAGCAGCAGTAACACTAGCAGCAGCAGTAACACTATCTGCAGCAGCAGCAGCAGTAACACTAGCAGCAGCAGTAACACTAGCAGCAGCAGTAACACTAGCTGCAGCAGCAGTAACACTAGCAGCAGCAGTAACACTAGCTGCAGCAGTAACACTAGCAGCAGCAGTAACACTAGCTGCAGCAGTAACACTAGCAGCAGCAGTAACACTAGCTGCAGCAGCAGCAGCAGCAGTAACACTAGCAGCAGCAGTAACACTAGCTACAGCAGTAACACTAGCTACAGCAGTAACACTAGCTACAGCAGTAACACTAGCTACAGCAGTAACACTAGCTACAGCAGTAACACTAGCTACAGCAGTAACACTAGCTACAGCAGTAACACTAGCTACAGCAGTAACACTAGCAGCAGCAGTAACACTAGCAGCAGCAGTAACACTAGCAGCAGCAGTAACACTAGCTACGTCAGTAACACTAGCAGCAGCAGTAACACTAGCAGCAACAGTAACACTAGCTGCAGCAGCAGCAGTAACACTAGCAGCAACAGTAACACTAGCAGCAGCAGTAACACTAGCAGCAGCAGTAACACTAGCTACATCAGTAACACTAGCAGCAGCAGTAACACTAGCAGCAACAGTAACACTAGCTACATCAGTAACACTAGCAGCAGCAGTAACACTAGCAGCAACAGTAACACTAGCAGCAGCAGTAACACTAGCAGCAACAGTAACACTAGCTACATCAATAACACTAGCAGCAGCAGTAACACTAGCAGCAACAGTAACACTAGATACATCAGTAACACTAGCAGCAACAGTAACACTAGAAGCAACAGTAACACTAGCAGCAGCAGTAACACTAGCAGCAGCAGTAACACTAGCTACATCAGTAACACTAGCAGCAGCAGTAACACTAGCAGCAACAGTAACACTAGCAGCAGCAGTAACACTAGCAGCAACAGTAACACTAGCTACATCAGTAACACTAGCAGCAGCAGTAACACTAGCAGCAACAGTAACACTAGCTGCAACAGTAACACTAGCTACATCAGTAACACTAGCAGCAGCAGTAACACTAGCAGCAACAGTAACACTAGCTGCAGAAGCAGCAGATACACTTTAACAGTGACGTAGCTCAGACATAGGTGGGGTGGGTGTGGCTCACTGCTTGGACATGTTTAGTTAATGGGTTTAGAATGAGTTACCTGAGTATGTGTATGTACCTGTCCTCATACGTACATGTGTGTCATACTGCTGATCTTCTCACACTCTTGTGTACATGTGCATCACACTCACACGTGCACACTGAGAAGACTGACAGTAGAGTAGTTTCATATATAACATCCAACGGGGTTTTAGAGATAGTAAGTCTGCTAGAGTTCTATGACAAGGTAACGAAGGTGAGGCAAGAGAGAGAGAGAGGGATGGGTGTACTTAGATCTTGGACTGTAAGAAAGCGTTCGATATAGGACCGCACAAGAGACTGAGTCAAAAACTAGAGGAGCAGGCAGGAATGAGAGGAAAAGCGTTACTGTGGATCAAGGAATACTTAATTGAAAGGATATAACGAGTTATGTTACTCTCTTCTGGCTGCGTGAATCCTGACATACCTATTCTTAAAACTATGTATGGATCCTACATCTAACAATTCGCTGTCTAGGCCGTTCTTGTTCCTGATTATTCTAAGGTTAAAGAAATATTTCCTAACATCCCTGTGACTTATCTGAATTTTTAACTTGCAGCTGTCCTCGTGTACCTGATTCCTGCCTCTCGAACAGTCTGTCCTTGTCCACTCAGTGTTTTGTAAGTTGTCCGGAAAGATATACTGGAATGGGCAAGTGTGGCGAGTGGGGTTCCACAAGGGTCAGTACTACTTCTTGTGAATGTGAATGACATGATAGAAGAAACCGAGTCAGAGGTGTCTCTGTTAGCGGATGACGTGAGACTAATGAAGAGAATACACACAGGAGCAAGCTGGGAAAGACTACAAATGAATCTGGACAAGCTAAAGGCTTGGTCTGTTAAATGGCTATTAGAGTTTAACCTCAGCAAATGCAATTATATGAAAATCGGGGAAGGACAAGGAAGATCAATAGCAGAGTACAGATTTGGGGAACAAAAGCTGCAAATCTGCGTCAAGGAGGACCTCGGGGTGAGGATAGTTCCTAGCATATCAATTGAGACATACATCATATCTAAGGTTATTTTTTCAGGAATCTCAACAAGGATTCATTCACGACACTGCATAAGACATGAAGTCTGCAGCACCAGGAATGAAACTCACACCTGATAAAGCATGTCAAGGAGCTGGAAAAAGTGTACAGGTTTGAAACAAGACTTGTCTTGAAATTAAAGAGTAAGAGCTATGAGGAGTGACTAAAGGCACTAAACTTGATGACATGAGAGAGCTGAAGGACCAGGGGTGACAATGATAACGTACAAAATACCGAGAGGAACTGATAGGATCCACGGGGACAGACTGTTTGAGAGGCAGGAATCAGGTACGAAAGTGCACAGTTAGAAGTTAAAACGTATGAATCACATGGATTTTAGGAAATATTTCTTTATCCTTAGAGTGGTCACGAAGTGGAACGGCCTAGACAGTGAAGTGGATGGGTCAGGATCTGTACATTGTTTTAAGAATACGTATGATAGGACTCAGGCAGCTAGGAGATATTATTATTATTAGTAGTAGCAATAGTAATAGTAGTAGTTGTGATATTTGCAAAGAACTTTGATCATATAGGTCACTCAGGATTCATACCAATAAAAAAAAAGTAATGATAAACAACATACACACAAAAGATAAAATTAACAAACAAATAAAACTACAAATATGAGAAAAACACTCAACGCAAATAGTCTCATATTTCTCGCGTGTATGGTGGGTATGGGACCTCGGTGTCGCCCGGAGCTCAGGAGACACGCCCCTGGCCCTCTCACTCCTAGGTCGACCAACGCACCCTCCACATCTCCCCTCTCATTGACCTGGCCTTTACTGTGTTCTGCCCGGCTTTCTAACACTAATCATTTCTACAACTGGGTCAAGGTGGACTGTCCAATCCAACGCTACTAAAACGAACCAGAACAGCATCAATTAAAAATCTCCTTAAACTATTAATGTCAAAAGACTCTTCTAAAAGTTTCCGAGATTCCTACATGCACCTCAGTAATTATAAAAATCATGAAGGTGAAAAAGCCTAAGCCGAATACAATCCATTAAAACGTATTGCATAGTCAGCAGCATGTCACAGGCTACACAGAGGGAAGACAGGAAGGCAGGAGCACCTGCAACAGTTAACTATGAGTCTCAAAGTGACGTCTTATGTCGAAGAGGGAGGGTCAAACTTCCATGTCCTGCCGATACTTGTATAATTTGTTCCAAGTCTGTAGGGCTTCCTATGTCCGCCACTTTCCAAGAAGATACCTGTGGCCATGGCCCAGTCAAAAGTCAGCCCATTAATTTCCTGGGATACCAACATGACCTGGGTACCAATAGAACCCTTTTGCATCTTCTGAACCACAGAATGGACAGAAACATACTGGGTCAAGACAGATACAGCACTTTGCCAGCTATTAGGACTAGAGCAGCGAGGAAGACACTACAGTGAACACAGAGGAGTCTCTTGGTAGCTGTGCACAATAAGAGTTCTCACCAGCAATCACAGCAAAGCCAGCGCCACCCTTATTCTTTGACTTGTCAGTAATAATCTTTATCCTTGAAGCATGAACAGAATCATGCTCCAAGAAAGTAGCCAAGGTCATCAGCAAGGGTCGACACTTAGGGGTCCCCATCCACTGCCTACAGAGATGAACCTCAGGCAGCATCTAAAGAGGGCAGGAAGAGAAGCCAATCTCACTGACTTCCGACACATCGAGGCTACAATTCAAGAGAGGGTTCAGTATCTAAACGCCAAATGACACAGGAAATCTTACCCGACGAGCAAAGAGCTTCCCGCTTTTCCCCTGCACAATAACCGCAGCCTGAGCCGGGTTGCCAGGAGTACACTATATTCGAAATAGGTAGCGTAGGCCGAGTTCCTTAAGGTAAAGCTTCCACTTTGAGATTATTTAAATAAGAGGCCAACGTTATGCGATGATCAAAGAGCCCTAAAAATATTATAGAAATGAACCAAATCACTGAGTAGGGAACAGGTTCTTGAATCCAGGACCGGGTTAAATTAACAGCCCCGTCTTTCGAGTAGAAGACCGGTATCCGTTAGAAGTAGCCCAGTCCACGACAAGCTCCTTCCCCTCAGGAATATACAAGGTGCAGTACGCTACAAGATGTTCCACATGCAGGGAGGTCTTGACACCATCAGGGATAACGCCAACTACACCTTATATTAAACCATACCACGGGTGGGGTTCGAACCGTGGTATGGTTTGTTTGCAATCGTGTCATTACGATTTCGTGAGTCAAGTACACCTTATATTTATATAATAAAATAAGTGTTTTCAAAATACTGCCTTGCCGGATACCTCCCTCTGTCAGAACTCCCAAGAGTAGCACTAAAAAATCCTCTCCTTGAAAGAGCTGTTAGACAGAAACTGTCGGAGAAACCGGAAAAGACGGTCCTGAAGACCCAAAATTTGGAGACGGCGAAAAACGCCAAACCTTCACGTTGTGTCACACTCTCCAGATCGAAGAAGACCACCAATGAATGATGGCGTCTGGTAAAACCTTCCTGGATGTCACCAGCCAGCCGAACCATCAAGTTCGTCATCGGCCAAAACTTGCGAAAGTTCAACTGCCCCAAAGAGGTGCAATCTTTTCTCTCTAAATGCCAGAAGAGACGAACATTTAGCGTCCTCTCACCAATGTGCAGATGCACCTCGTCAGAGAGATCAGGCAACAGTTTGCGGCTTCTCTGGAGTCCCAACTACGGGGAAGCACCCCACTTGTTCATATAGAATTAAAAATATCCAGTCAAAATATTAGTGATGGATGAGGAAGGTGGCTCAACATGCCATAATAGACCCCATCGATCCCCGGAGCCGTGGAGGAAGACGCCGACGAGCCAGATACCAATTCTCCCATCTAAACAACAGATGATGAAGGTTTCCCCGTGCCACAGCTAGGGGAGAGGAAACTCAGCCAGGGGCTGAGAGTTAAGAACATAAGAAAGAAGGAACACTGCAGCAGGCCTACTGGCCCATGCGAGGCAGGTCCAATTCTCCCACCGGCTTAAGCCAATGCCTTAACCTAGTCAGGTCAGTCACATACACTTAAGGAAGGAGCACTGCATCTCACCTAGTGGCACAAGCTAGTCAGGACCAACTCACACCCACCCACACCCACTCATGTATTTATCCAACCTATTTTTAAAACTACACAACGTCTTAGCTTCTATGACGGTACTCGGGAGTTTGAACCACTCATCCACAACTCTATTACCAAACCAGTGCTTTCCTATATCTTTCCTGAATCTGAATTTTTCCAGCTTAAAACCATTGCTGAGAGTCCTGTCTATGCTAGATATTTTTAGCACGCTATTTACATCCCCTTTATTAATTCCTGTTTTCCATTTATACACCTCAATCATATCCCCCCTAATTCTACACCTTTCTAGAGAGTGCAGATTCAGGGCCCTCAGTCTATCCTCATAGGGAAGATTTCTGATACATGGGATCAACTTTGTCATCCTCCTCTGTACGTTTTCCAGTGTATTTATAGTCATTCTGTAATACGGTGACCAAAACTGTTCAGCATAATCTAAATGAGGCCTAACCAAAGATATATAGAGTTGAAGAACAACCTGAGGACTTCTATTATTTATACTTCTTGATATGAAGCCAAAGATTCTGTTAGCTTTATTGCGAACACTTATGCACTGTTGTCTTGGTTTCAGATTACTGCTAACCAGAACTTCTAAATCCTTTTCGCAATCAGTAATATTAAGATCTACATTATTTAGTTTATATGTGGCATGGTTGTTTTCCTGTCCAACATTTAGAACTTTGCATTTGTCTACAATAAACTGCATCTGCCACTTCTCCGACCACTGCATCAGTCTATTCAAATCATCCTGGAGTGCTCTAATGTCCTCATTAGAATGAATTGGGTGGCCTATTTTGGTGTCATCAGCAAATTTGCTTATGTCGCTATTTATTCCCTCATCTACGTCGTTTATGTAAATTGTGAACAACAAGGGACCCAACACTGACCCCTGTGGAACACCGCTTGTGACGTGCCCCCATTCTGATTTCTCCACATTTATGCAAACACACAACTCTAATCCTACTGTCAACCAAGTTGTCAGTGACTGACTCTCATGCGAGATACATGAGAGGCACTTCCCGACACTTCCCTCAATACCTCGAACAAGAGGCAGGGAAAAACTGAATATCACTGCTGATGAAAAAAGTAACCAGCTCCATAAAAACTACTGAGTAGTTACAAGTTACTGAGTAGTTACAAGTTAATGGGTAGTTATAAAGTACTGAGTAGTTGCAAGTTACTGACTAGATGCAAACTATAGAATAGTTACAAGCTACTGAGTAGTTCAAGGAAATCCCTCTCATCCACTCACACTCGAACTATAAACACTCAGGAATGTTCACTGATCCACACACACACACACACACACACACACACACACACACACACACACACACATGACGGACGGGATAGACTCAGAAGTGTCTCTGTTCGCAGATGATGTGAAATTAATGAGGAGAATCACATCGGAAGAGGACCAAGCAAGACTTCAAACAGACCTGGATAAGCTTGACATCTGGTCTAGCAACTGGCTTCTCGAATTTAATCCCACCAAATGCAAAGTCATGAAGATCGGAGAAGGGCAAAGAAGACCGCTGACAGAATACAGGCTAGGTGGACAAAGGCTACAAACCTCGTCAAAGGAGAAAGACCTTGGGGTGAGTATAACGCCAAGCACGTCTCCGGAGGCACACATCAACCAGATAACTGCGGCAGCATATGGGCGACTGGCAAACCTAAGATTAGCGTTCCGTTAACTTAACAAGGAATCGTTCAAGACACTGTACACCGTGTACGTCAGGCCCATACTAGATTATGCAGCACCAGTCTGGAACTCACACCTGGTCAAGCACGTCAAGAAACTAGAGAAAGTGCAAAGGTTTGCGACAAGGCTAGTTCCACAACTCAGGGGTCTGTCTTATGAAGAAAGGTTGAGGGAAATAGGACTAACAACACTGGAGGACAGAAGGGTTAGAGGAGACATGATAACGACATACAAAATACTGCGGGGAATCGACAAGGTGGATAGTGACAGGATGTTCAAGAGAGGGAACACAGAAACAAGGGGACACAACTGGAAGCTGAAGACTCAGATGAGTCAAAGGGATGTTAGGAAGCATTTCTTCAGCCATAGAGTAGTTAGGAAGTGGAATAGTCTAGCGAACGATATAGTGGAGGCGGGAACCATACATAGTTTTAAGACAAGGTATGATAAAGCTCATGGAGCAGGGAGAGCAGGGACCCAGTAGCGGACAGCGAAGAGGCGGGGCCAGGAGCTGAGTCTCGACCCCTGCAACCACAATTAAGTGAGTGTAATTAGGTGAGTACACACACACACATATATATACACACACAGGACCTATGAATCGACCCCTGCAACCACAAATAGGTGAGTACAAATAGGTGAGTACACACACACACACACACACACATAAATATATATATATATATATATATATATATATATATATATATATATATATATATATATATAATATATACACAAACACACTGATCCAGCACTAAGCTGCAGAGAAAGTTAAACTTTAAGCTTTGGTGTCATGGTGGAGGCAAAAATAAAGTTTACATTCTTTACTTGTCTTTATTTTGCCACTCAGCCTAAGTGCCTGGCACTGCAGTCGGAGCGTCGGTCTGCGTGGTGGCTCTGACTCTGACTCAGAGTACCTACTAGAATGCTCCAACAAATGGCTACTGGAGTACAACCTTAACAAATCTACGGTCATGAACTCCGCATATGGGAAGAACAGATCCACAGGTATCGCACTAAAGGCATCCTGCGGCACTCTTACAAAGCTTCAAAAATGAAATGAAAGAAATACGACTTGGCACTCCTCAAGGCGGTGCATTAAGCTGCACACTGATATATATATATATATATATATATATATATATATATATATATATATATATATATATATATATATATATATATATATATATATCAATTAAATCCCTAATACAATCAATACCGGATTTTTGCAAGAATATTGCAATTAAGTATGATTACGACATTCTTGGTCATACGGAAATTTTTATTGACCTGCAGATCGTTGTGAATCCTACTCAGTCTGTGATGATATTTACTTTAGGATTTCAGTATTGAAACCAAAGTGTTGATTAGACAAACTGGTAACCCTGAAAGTGAACTATCAAAAGTATGGGTTAATAGCAGACCTAGTGATTGTGTGTCCTGGGAATATCTGGGTATCACTGTGTTAAAAACAAACCAACATGTGACAAGTGGGGTTCCTGTGGAACCCCACTTGTCACATGTTTTCATGGACTATCACTAACTGTTTCTTTCCCGTCAGTTATGCCTTGATCCATTGTACTGCTTTCCCTGTTAATCCTGCCTGCTCCTCTAGCTTTGGTACCCGTCTTTTCTGCGGTACTGTCAAAAGCCTTCCTGCAGTCCAAGAAAATACAATCTACCCACCTCTCATCAGCATTATTTCTGTTAGCTTGTCATAGAAGTTCAGTAGGTTTGTGACATAGGACTTACCATCTCTAAAGCAGTACTAGTTGTCTTGTATGAACCCACTTCTTTCTAGGTGTTCCACCAATCTTCTCCTGATAATCTTCTCCATAACTTTATATAATATGCATGTCAGTTTTATTGGTCTGTAGTTTAATGGTACATATGTGTCTCCTTTCTTAAAAAACAGGATTACATTTTCTGTCTTCCACACTTCTGGCAGTTGCCCTGTATCGATAGATTTGTTGAAAACTGTTGCTTGAGAAACACAGTATCTCTCTCAGGACCCAGAGAGAGATATTATCTGGTCCCACCGCCTTTGAGGTATCATGCTCACATAGTAACTACTTCACCTCCTTCCCTGTTGTATGTGCTGTGTCCAACGCTCGCTGGTGCACTCTGCAGCTTTCGTTTGCTGAAAGTCTCCCTGTCTCCTCTGATAATACCTCCCCAAATCTCTTGCTGAGCTCCTCATTCCTTGTGAGCTCCTCCCCGTTTCTGGTTCTTTAGCTCAACTCCTTGTTTTCCTGAGTTCTTTGTCTTCTATATTTTTTCCATGCTCTTGCACACTTAACTTTGGCCTCTCTACACCTCTGGGTGAAACGTGGGCTCACTCTTATCTTCCCATTGTTTCTATTGCTCCTCGGGACGAATTTCTTCTCTTCTTCCCTGCATTTCTCGGCCACATATTTCATAATCTCATTCACTGTCTTCTCCTCTGGTTCTCTTTCCCGCTGCACTTCATACAGGGACTTCCAGTGCTGCTTCTCTCTCTCCACTGTTACTTCTACAAGATATTTAAAATCCAGGACCGTGTGGCCACTAGCACCAAGGCTCCTTTCATATGTAATATCCCCTATGCCTTGTATTCACTCTGGGTGAATACGAGGTATAGCCTTGCTATTTCATTCTCTTCCCTCTCTCTCTGGCTGTATCCTTAACATGTTAGGGCACGAAGTTTTCCATTACCACCTTCAGCATCTTAGCCCTTCACATTTTTTTGTCCCCACGTGGTTATATGTTCTTCCAGTCACTCTCCTTGCTTATGTGGGTTCTTCCAGTCACTCTCCTTGCTTATGTGGGTTCTTCTGGCCCCCTCAGCTAGTATACCTACCATTGCTCTGTCGTTTTCATCACATTTTTGTCTTGGTCTCTTGATATTTATTGGAGGGTTGTACATTACTACTATCACCACTTCGGGACCCCCAGTCTTCAGTTTACTTATTATGTAGTCATGTACTTTCCCTGTTCATTCCTTCTATCTCCTTAAAACTCTCCTGGTTTCTGATAAGCAGTACTACTCCTCTGTTCACTCGGTCTTCCTTTAAAATCTGATATCCAGTCGGGAAGATCACGCCTGTTATCATCAGCTTTGTCTCTGTGAGTGCTATAATGCCAGGGGATGCCTCCACTATTCATTAGTGCCATTCATCACACATATTTGCTATTCCATATGCATTGGTGAAAATGCTTAAAGCTTCCTTTCCATTACTGTGCTCCAGTTCATGGTTTCCTGAACTCCTGGTCCTTGCCCATGGGTCGGGGGGGGGGGGGAGGAATGTATGGTGTGGGTTGTGGTATAGGAGGGGGGGGGTGAGATTTTTGAGCTGCAGGTTGTTTGTGTGTGTGTGTGTACTCACCTAGTTGTACTCATGTAGTTGTGGTTGCAGGGGTCGAGTTACAGCTCCTGGCCCCACATCTTCACTGGCCGCTCCATGAGCAGGACGTGTGTGTGTGTGTGTATGTGTATGTGTATGAGTGTGTGTATGTGTGTCTCTGTGTTTGTGTGTTGTGTGTGTGAGGATGTGTAGCTCCTGGCCCCACCTCTCTGCTGGCCGCTGTTGGGTTCACTTTCTCCTGGCTACGTGAACTCTATGTCTATTTTTAAAATTATGGATCCTGCCTCTACCACTTCGCTGTCTAGGTCATTCTACTTCCTGACCACTTTATAGCAAAGAAATATTTCCTAACATGACTGTGACTCATCTATGTATGTGTGTGTGTGTGTGTGTATGTGTGTGTGAGTGTGAGTGTGAGTGTGTATGTGTGTGTGTGAGTGTGTGTGTGTTTGTGTGTGTGTGTTTGTGTGTGTGTGTTTGTGTGTGTGTGTGTACTGACCTATTTGTGGTTGCAGGGGTTAAGTCACAGCTCCTGGCCCCGCCTTTTCACTGCTCGCTACTAGGTCCACTCTCTACTCCAAGAGCTTTATCCTACCTGTGTGTGTACTCACCTATCTGTGCTTGCAGGGGTCGAGTCATAGCTCCTGGCCCCACCTCTTCGCTGGTCACTGCTAGGTCCACTCTCTCCCTGCTCCACGAGCTTAATCATACCCCGTCTTAAAGCTACATATGGATCCTGCCTCCACTACATCACTCTCCAGATTGCTCCACTTCCTGACAACCTTATGACTGATGAAACACTTCCTAACATCTCTGTGACACATCTGAGTCTTGAACTTCCAGATGTGAACCCTTGTTGCTGTGTCCCATCTCTGAAACATCCCCTCCCTACCCACCTTGTCAATTCCTCTCAGTATTTTATATGTCGTTATCATGTCATCCCTATCTCTCCTCTTTTCCAGTGTCGTCAGGTCGATTTTCCTTAACCTTTCCTCGTAGGATATACCCCTTAGCTCGGGGACTAGTCTCGTTGCAAGCCTTTGGACTGTCTCTAATTTCTTGACGTGCTTGACCAGGTGTGGAATCCATACTGGTACTGCATACTCCAATACGGGCCTGACGTACACGGTGTGCAGTCTTGAACGATTTTTTGCTAAGGTGTCGAAAAGTTATTCTTAGGTTTGCCAGGCGCCCATATGCTGCAATGATTATTTGGTTAATGTGCGCCTCAGGAGATGTGCTCAGAAATATACTCACCCCAAGATCCTTTTTCCTGAGTGAGGTTTGCAGTCTTTGGCCCCCTAGCCTGTAGTCTGCGGTGTTCTTTGACCTTCCCCAGTTGTCGGACCAGGTTTGCAGCCTGTCCAGATCCCTTTGTAGTTCTACCTGATACTTATCCACTTGAGTTTTTCGCATTAGCTTCACGTCGTCTGCAAACAGGGACACCTCTGAATCTGTTCCTTCCGTCATGTCATTCACATATACCAGAAACAGCACCGGCTCTAGGACTGACCCTTGTGGAACCCCACTCGTCACAGGCACCTACTCTGACACCTCTTCACTCGTTGTTTTCTTCCTGTGAGGCATTCTCTGATCCACTGCAGTGCCTTTCCTGTTATTCCTGCCTTCTCCTCTATCTTTTGCACTAATCTCTTGTGCAGAACTGTATCAAAAGCCTTCTTACAGTCCAAAAAAATGTAAGGTATTCCCTGATCCATTGTAGTGCCTTCCCTGTTATCCCTGCCTGGTCCTCCAGCTTCTGCACTAATCTCTTGTGTGGGACTGTGTCAAACGCCTTCTTACAGTCCAAGAATATGCAATCTACCCACCCCTCTCTCTCTTGCCTTACTTCTGTCACCTTGTCGTAAAACTCTAGTAGGTTTGTGACACAGGAGTTCCCCTCCCTGAAACCGTGCTGGTTAACATGTATAAGCTCATTCTTTACCAGATGCTCCACCAGTCTTTTCCTGATTCCAAGCCCCTTCTGTTCATTGGCTCTATATCCTGCTTCAGCATTCTCAGTGTTTTTAGGCTCTATATCCTGGCCTCTGCAGCTTCGGCTTGCAGCTCCCACTTCTTGCTCTTTGCATCCAGCCTCTCCTCTATTTTAATGGTAAGCTCTTCTAATGTCCTTTCTCACTCTTGTTCCATCATTCTTCTGAGCTCTTCCATCCATTCTTCCTTTCCAGGCCAATCTTCCTCGGTTCCTCTGACTTTTCGTCCTCCTCTCTGGTGTCTCATTTTTTTTACACACCAGTTATCACAAAATGTGTGTATCTGTGTGTTTGTGTGTGTTCTGTATATGTATGTGTGCATGAATGCGCGCGCGTGTGTGTGTGTGTGTGTGTGTGTGTGTGTGTGTGTGTGTGTGTGTGTGTGTGTGTGTGTGTGTGTGTGTACTCACCTAGTTGTGGTTACAGGGGTCGAGTCATAGCTCCTGGCCCCGCCTCTTCAATGTGTGTGTGTATTTTAAGTGGCAGTGAGAACCTGGATTGACTGATCACCAGCCCTAAACATCTCACTCATCTTACACTCAGCTTCTATAACTATTTTAAAGGAGCTGTGAATCTCAATTCGGGGTCCACAAGCGATGCCTGGTGAGCTGACATAGTGAAGGTGTCGCACTGCTCACTAAGGCTCGCCACACATTCCTGAATACCTCACTGAAAACGCTTAGCTGTTCTCGTCACAGATAAAGCTACAGGAACTCAAGATGCGGTCAGCTGCGGTACGTCAGCGTATCGTGACCGCTGAACGTTGGCTCACACGATAACTCCTGATTACCTGGGCCGATGTGTGCTGCCATCTCTCAGCCGGGAGCCTTACTAAAATATTTAGAGCTCCATGGGATACCAAGCCAATATTTATATTTAGTTCTTTATTATTATAATTATTATTCCTACTCTTTATTATATTATTATCTTCATTTCTGTGAATGTCATCCATTAGGTCTGCTTTACTCACAGACTCGCAGTTTTTTTGCTCTATGAGGATTCACATTCTAAAGATAATTATATTGACGAAAAATCAAAATAGTCTGTGCATATATTTTCGCTATAAAATTGTTTTAGGAATTTTGATTGACGAGGAAACAAGGTAGACAGACGAGACCCGTGCACAGCTGATGCACGTAAACAAATACCCACGTACCCGCACACGTGGACGCAGGAGCAACGACAGATCAACCCACACCAGGAAAAGAATATTTACAACAAAGTGAAGATATTAAAGGAAGTGAAGACAGGATAAGGGATAAAATATAAGGAGCAGAAGCACTGTGTGAGCCTAGAGCGAAGATCATTTTTTTTCAACAAGGCGCAAGAGTCAAGACAACTACCAGATAACTAGAAGCTGGCTAATGTAATCCCATTATTTAAGAAGGGGGGACATACTGGTGCTAAACTACAGGCCGGTATCAGTGAAGTGAATCCTTTCTAAAGTAATGGAAAAGATTGTCAAGAGGAACTTCAGCAGAGAAAACCATCAGTGACTCAGAGATGGGAGATTCTCACTGACCAACCTGCAGGAATTCTGTGACAGGATTACTGAGATGAGTCAAGAAAGACAAGGATGTGCAGACTGCGTCTTCCATTACTACAGGATAGTACTTAACACTGTTATCCATCAAAGACTGATCCACAAACTTCAACAGTAAGTAGGGACAAAAAAAAAAATTATACAATGAATCAAAGAGTCCCTAAAAGACAGCAGACAAGGACGGTACAGGAGGGATTGCAAAATTTGATTAAAGTAAAAAGTGGTGTCCCCAAGGATCAGTAGTAAGATCCACCATTATTTTTAATATATGTTAACATACATTATCATACATTATTTTTAATGTATGTTAATGACTTGCCAGTTGGAATTGAAGACTGTGTTTGTTTGAAGATGTAAAACTATTTAGAAGAATGTGAAGAGGAAGGAGAATGAGAGCCTCCAGGAAGATTTAGACATGTACTCACCTAACTGTGATTGCAGGGGCCGAGTCTCAGCTCTTGGCTAGGATCTAGGTTAACAAGGTTGATAAGGACAGTGTTTACAACGTAAGGACGAGGCGCAAGGGAATATAGATGGAAGTTAAAAACACACATGAGTCACAGGGATATTAGAAAGTACTCTTTCAGTCTCATGGAAGTCAGGAGGTGGAATGACCTGGATGTGGAAGTCAGGAGGTGGAATGACCTGGATGTGGAAGTCAGGAGGTGGAATGACCTGGATGTGGAAGCAGCTGAGGTTAACTCCGTACATATAGGAGTAGATATGAGGAGGCCAGGAACCAATATATGCAAGATAAAGTTTTGAGGTTAGACGTGGGACCAGGAGCTGAGTATCAACACAACTCGGTGAGTATAAATCTGCGAGGAGAAATACATACGTGCACACAAAGAGATTATTATATTCACGCACACAGACCCACACAAGCACGCTCACACACACGCATAATTACACGCACACATACACGCACACACAAGTACTCACGCACACACACACGCACATGGGAGGACCCAGAATGAAAAAAATACAGATATTACGTTTCTAGCATTTTCCAGTTTCAGCATTATCCAATTCTTGCATTGATTAATTGCAGCATTATTCAGGCCACAACGTTATCAAGCCAACAACATTATCCAGTGAACAGCATTATCAAGCCCCATCATCACCTAGCCTGCAGCATTATCCACCCCACAGCTTTATCCACCAAGTTCACAGCACTATCCAGGCCTGGTCCTGTGAATGGTCTGAGTGTGGTCTGGTCATGTGAATGGTCTGAGTGTGGTCTGGTCATGTGAATAGTCTGAGTGTGGTCTGGTCATGTGAATGGTCTGAGAGTGTCTTAGTCATGTGAAAGGTCTGAGTGTGGCCTGGTCATGTGAATGGTCTGAGTGTGTCTTAGTCATGTGAAAGGTCTGAGTGTGGCCTGGTAATGTGAATGGTCTGAGTGTGTCTTAGTCATGTGAATGGTCTGAGTGTGGCCTGGTCATGTGAATGGTCTGAGTGTGGCCCTATCATGTTAATGTTCCAGGCCACAATGTCTTTTTCGACATCATGAAAGGTAATGTGAGCGATCTTATTATCTGTCTCAGTAATAGAGGCAACAGTGTTTTCAGGTGTAGGAGTGAGGACCCGATTATAGGTATAGGTCAGCGATAGACATAATTAGGAAGAAGCCAGAAATCTGGCTTTTGCCAAGGAGAGGAGTTGGAAATGAATGGTTGTCTAGAGCAATTGCTGGTTGGACAAACATTAAAAGGACATTGCAGTACCATTTATAAACAGCTAGGACCTCTTCTATGGCAGAAGTGACATGTATGCCAGGAATGGGGTTTCACTTATCTAGGGCAGGTGTGGGGGCTCTGGATAGTTCAGCAGAGGGAGTTGTTAGGGCTTTAAACTGGAAATAGGTAGCAGTATGGGTTTTTGTGAAGAAACGATGTATTGTAGAATCAACGACTCTAGCTGGTTAAATTATCAAGACTGTGATAATATGGATTTTAGGATTAATTTTCATTATTTACTTCGGGTAACGATAATTACAACAGAAACTGTGAAAAGGAAAAGATGTGGAAGATGGACAATGTAATTCCTATATATAAATCAGTTCCATCAAATTACGCTCCAACAAGCCTGACTGCATTAGTAGGCAAATTGTTAGAATAAGTTATACCCAGAATTATAAGAAGTCATCTAAATAAGCAAAATTTAATTAAAGAGTCTCAGCATGGATTCACAAGAGGTCTTTCCTGCCAAACAAATTTACTGACATTATTTAATAAAGCATCTGAGGCAGTAGACAACGATAAAGAATATGATGTTGTTTAGATTTCAGTAATGGCCCTCGACAGAGTACCACACAAAGGAATGTTAAGAAAAGTGGCAGTTCATGGTATATAAGGTAAAGTTCTAATCGAGGCATGGCTGACCAATAGAAAACAGAGAGTTTGACTTAATGGGATCAAGGCTGGATGAGGACCGGTCAGTAATGGCGTTCCACATGGATCGATTTTAGACCCATTGTTGTTCATAATTACATTAACGACCTTGATGAAGGAATAACAAGTGGCATGAGTAAATTCACTGATGACACAAAAATAAACCGAATATTAGATTCTGAGAAGGATACCATTGAACTTCAGGAAGATTTGAACAAATTAATGTCATAAACTAAAAAGTGGCAGATATAGTTTATTGTGGACAAATGTAAAGTTCTAATCCTTAGGAATAAAAATAATCCTCCTAGTTATAAACAAGGTGATGTGGAGCTTGATCACACAGACTGTGAATATAGGTCGGTGGGAAGGGTTGGTTCTGAGAAGAACCTGCCTAGTATGGGCCAGTAGGCCTGCTACAATATTCCTTGATTCTTATGTTCTTCTTAGGTTCTTATGACCATGTGAATGATCAGAGAGTATACTGATCATGGAAATGGCACCATGAATGGCACCACCATAAATGGAACCATGAATGGCACCATGAATGACACCATGAATGACACCATGAATGGCACCACCATAAATGGCACCATGAATGGCAGAATGAAACTATGAATGGCACCATGAATGCCATTATGAATAGCACCATGAATGGAACCATGAATGGCACCATGAATGACAATATGAATGGAACCATGAATGGAATTAATAATGACACTATGAATGGCACCATGAATGACATTATGAATAGCACCATGAATGGAACCATGAATGGCACCATGAATGGCACCATGAATGGCACCATGAATGGAACCATGAATGGCACCATGAATGACAATATGAATGGTATCATGAATGACAATATGAATGGCACCATGAATGGAATTAATAATGACACTATGAATGGCACCATGAATGACACTATGAATGGCACCATGAATGGAACCATGAATGGCACCATGAATGGAACCATGAATGACACCATGAATGGAACCATGAATGGCACCATGAATGACAATATGAATGGCACCATGAATGGAATTAATAATGACACTATGAATGGCAACATGAATGACACTGAATGGCACCATGAATGGAACCACAAATGGCACCATGAATGGCACCATGCACTGATTATTGAACTAGTGCCACCGGGAATTTTGCTGGCTCGATGACATCAATTATTCACTTGTTTTTCAGCGGAGGGGCAAGGCGGGGGGTGATAGGAGGGATCATTTGAGGGAGGTGGGGAAGGATAAGGGGAGGGAAGGTGGGGAAGGATGAGGGGAGGGAAGGTGGGGAAGGATGAGGGAGGGAAGGTGGGGAAGGATAAAGGGAGGGAGGTAGGAAGGTATGAGAGAAGGCAGAGGAGGCATGGGGAAGGTGATAGAAGGGTTATGGGAAAGAGGATATACCAATGATAGGGAGAGGGGATACATGAGGGAAGGAAGGGGAAAGGATATACATAAAATGAGGGGGTAGAAACAGGATAGGGTGAGAATAGTCAAAGGAAGGGGAGGATATACTAAGGATGAGAGTAGGTATATACCAAGAATGGGGAAGGGATACACTAAGGATGGGAATGGAATATACTAACGATGGGGAGGGGATATACTAAGGACGGGGAGGGGATATACTAAGGACGGGGAGGGGATATACTAAGGACGGGGAGGGGATATACTAAGGATGGGGAGGGGATATACTAAGGACGGGGAGGGGATATACTAAGGATGGGGAGGGGATATACTAAGGATGGGGAGGGGATATACTAAGGATGGGGAGGGGATATACTAAGGATGGGGAGGGGATAAATCAAGGATTAGCAGGAAATATACCAAAGTTTTGGAGGAAATATACCATTGATAAGGGAAGGTATATACCAAGGCTGGAGAGGGAATGTATCTAGGGCGGGGAGAGGATATACAAAGGATAGGAAAGTGATATACAAAGGATAGGAAAGTCATATACAAAGGATAGGAAAGTCATATACAAAGGATGCGGAGAGGATATTCCAAGGATAGGGAGAGCAAGTATAATGATGGGGAGGGTATTTGTAACACATGGGGAGGGATATACAAAGATGGGGAAGGAGATGTGAAGGAAATGGGGAAGGGATGATAGAGAGGGATGGGGGACGGGGTCTAAAGTTTGTCCACTGACATAACAGTGATGAGTTTTGTCTGAGAATGAAGGTGTGTACTCACCTATATGTAGTTGCAGGGGTCGATTCATAGCTCCTGGCACGGCATCTTCGCTGGTCGCTGCTAGGTCCACTCTCTCTCCTGGCTTCAAGAGCCTTATCGTATCTCTTCTTAAAGCTACGTATGGATCCTGCCTCTACCACTTCACTCTCCAGATTGTTCAGCTTTTTGGACAACTCTAAGGCTGAAGAAGTACTTCCTAACATCTCTATGACTCATCTGAGTTTTCAGCTTCCAGCTGTGCCTTCTTGTTCTTATTTCCTGTCTGTATCAGTTCACCCTGTCAATTAGTATCAGTATTTCGTATGTTGTTATCACATCTTCCATAGTCCTGTCCTCCAGCGATATCAGGTTGAGTTTCCTTAACCTTTTCTCTTAGGACAGACCCCTTAGCAAGCCTCTGCAAGCCTCTGCACTATCTCCGGTTTCTTGATTTGGGAGTTCCGTACTGGTGCTGCATGCTCCAATATGGGTCTGACATACACAGTATACAGTGTCGTGAATGACTCCTTACTTACATGTCGAAAAGATATTCTTAAAATTCCCAGAAGCGCATTTGCTGCAGCCGTTATTTGGTAGATGTGCGCCTCAGGAGATATGCTCGATATGATACCCTGAGGTCCTTCTCCTTGAGCGAGGTTTGGTCTTCCCCAAGCTTCATAACTTTGCACTTGGTGGGGTTAAACTTCAGGAGTCATTAGTTAGACCAGGCCTGTAGCCTTTCCAAATCACTTTGTAGCCTTTCTTAATAATAATAATAATAATAATAATAATAATAATAATAATAATAATAATAATAATAATAATATTTTTATTTCTACAAGTACATGAACAAAGTATATAGGCCTAGCTGACATCAATGACATACCACTAAGCCCCTTGTTATGCAGAGAATTTCTGGCAAATTAGGTCAATTTTGTCTCAGGATGCGACCCACGTCAGTCGACTAACACCCAGGTACTTATTATACTGATTGGCGAACATGGACAGTAGGTGCCTTAAGGAACAACGTTCTAATGTTTCCAGCCGTACCCGGGATCGATCCCCCGGACCTGTGTGTGTGAGCTGAGTGCACTAACAATCGAGCTTGTATTCGACTCATTAGCATCACATCGTATCAAACTGGAATACCTCTGACTCCATCCCTTCTGTCATGACATTCACATATACTAGAAACAGCACTGGCCCTAGGACTAAGCCTTGTGGAACCCCACTCGTCACAAGCATCCATTCCAACACCTCTTCACGGACCATCTCCACGTCTCCTGTCCCCCACGTGGCTCCAGGTTTTCCCAGTCTATTTCCTTGTGGTTGAAATCCCCCATGATAAGTAACTTTGCCCTACTTATGTGGGCCCTTCAGGCGAACTCAGCTAGTGTGGCCACTATCGTTGTTACTCTCATTGTATTCTTGTCTTGGTCTCTTGCTGTTCGGTGGAGGGTTGTACATCACTGCTATCATTACTTTTGGACCCCCCTGGTTAGAGGTGTTCTTACCATGTAGTCATTCACTTTATCTCTGACTGGTTCTCCCATCTCCATTGGTTTTTGATGAATAGTGCAACTCCTCCTTTCCCTCTGTACCCCCTGTCTTTCCTCAAGAGCTGATATCCAGACAGGAAGATCGCATTTGTTATCAACCCCGTGAACCTATCTCTGAGTGCTATGATGTTTTGCCACTCGTCACTCTTATTTGTTATTCCATCTGTGTTGGTATACCATACCTTCAGCTTCCTTTCCGGAACTGTATTCAGGGGGGTGGGAGGGGTTGGTGTAAGATGGTGTGGTATTCAGGGCTGAATATTATGGTAGGCTGGTGTTGTGGTGGTATTAGTGTTGGGGTGGGTGGGGAAAGTGGGTGTGGAGTGTGATTTGTTTCTGGTTATTGTGTTTGGTTGATGTGGGTTGGTAGGGGTTGAGGGGATGCTGTGGGTGGTTTTGTTGGCAGATGTGTTTGGTGTAGTCCCCGAGGCTGCACTTCCCTGTCTGTTGGTACCTGTCCTGCCTACCCTCCCACTATCTGGCGACTTCTTACTCTCTCACTCATTTCTGTTCTTTTTGTGTTCTGTCACGGTCGAGGTACACTCGTTGGTATTTTGGGGAATCCTTTAACCATGGTTTCGTCTGCAGGATCTTGTTACATACTATTTTTGCCTTGAATGTCAATTTGATTGGCAGGTCTTTTCTCTCTAGTACTGACCAGGTTTCCAAAAATTTGTTAGTTGGTTATGTCCTTTCCTGTTACTGTGATGATGCTCTTAATCTGTTTTACCTCCGCCTGTCTTCTTTCATCATAGGTCTTCCCTTCTGCCTCATGGACGCCATGAATAATAAGAGATCTCTCCCTCTCCTCTTCCCATTTTGTTTCCCTTCATATCTCTGGGTCCAATTTAAGTATCTCCTTGGTTGTTTTCCTTATCATCTCTCAGACGTCCTGGTGGCCTGATATCATTTCCTCAAGGGGCCTCTTTACTCCTTCCCCCTTCTTCAGTCCCCTTACTGTCCGCTGATGCTCCTGCACCCAGCACCTTGCTCCTATCAGTCCTCACCTCTTTATTCCACTTCAGCACTTGCAGTTCATCCGCCAGGCTCTGCACCTTTACCTCAGCAGCAACAGCTCCTAATTCCCACTTCTTGATCTCTTTTGATATCTTCTGCACAGAGATACAAAACTCGCTTAGGTTTTTTCCCACTCTCGTTCCATTGTTCTCTTGATCCTTTTTGCCAATGCTTCCTCATAGTTCCAGCCGTACCCAGTACCCTTGCCTCTTCGTCCTGCATTTTTTTTTTTGGGGGGAGGGGTTAGTGAGAGTGTGGTAGTGTTAGAGTTTGCGTGTGTGTGTACTCACCTAGTTGTGGTTGCAGGGGTCGAGTCATAGCTCCTGGCCCCGCCTCTTCACTGGCCACTACTGGGTCACTCTCCCTTCGCCATGAGCCTTATCATACCTCTTCTTGAAGCTATGAATGGATCCTGCCTCCACTACATCACTTCCCAAGCTATTCCACTTCCTGACCACTCTGTGACTGAAGAAATACTTCCTAACATCCCTGTGATTCATCTGAGTTTTCAACTTCCAAATGTGACCCCTTGTTGCTGTGTCCCATCTCTGGAACATTCTGTTTCTGTCCACCTTGTCAATTCCTCTCAGTATTTTATATGTCGTTATCATGTCCCCCCTATCTCTTCTGTCCTCCAGTGTCGTCAGGTCGATTTCCCTTAACCTCTCCTCGTAGGACATACCCCTTAGCTCCCGGACTAGTCTTGTTGCAAACCTTTGCACTTTCTCTAGTTTCTTTATGTGCTTGGCTAGGTGTGGGTTCCAAACTGGTGGTGCATACTCCAGTATGGGCGTATCGTACACAGTGTACAGGGTCCTGAACGATTCTTTAAGATGTCGAAATGCTGTTCTTAGGTTTTCTAGGCGCCCGTATGCTGCAGCAGCTATTTGGTTGATGTGCGCCTCAGGAGATGTGCCTGGTGTTATACTCACCCCTGTACTCACCTAATTGTGGTTGCAGGGGTCGAGACTCAGCTCCTGGCCCCGCCTCTTCGCTGTCCGCTACTGGGTCTCTGCTCTCCCTGCTCCATGAGCTTTATCATACCTCGTCTTAAAACTATGTATGGTTCCTGCCTCCACTATATCTTTCTCTAGACTATTCCACTTCCTGACTACTCTGTGGCTGAAGAAATGCTTCCTAACATCCCTTTGACTCATCTGAGTCTTCAGCTTCCAGTTGTGTCCACTTGTTTCTGTGTTCCCTCTCTGGAACATCCTGTCACTGTCTACCTTGTCGATTCCCCGCAGTATTTTGTATGTCGTTATCATGTCTCCTCTGACCCTTCTTTCCTCCAGTGTTGTTAGTCCTATTTCCCTCAACCTTTCTTCATAGGACAGACCCCTGAGATGTGGAACTAACCTTGTCGCAAACCTTTGCACTTTCTCTAGTTTCTTTACGTGCTTGACCAGGTGTGGGTTCCAGACTGGTGCTGCATATTCTAGTATGGGCCTGACGTACACGGTGTACAGTGTCTTGAACGATTCCTTGTTAAGGTAACGGAACGCTAATCTTAGGTTTGCCAGTCGCCCATATACTGCCCTGTGTGTGATGTGTGTGTGTGTGTGAGAGCATGTGTATGTGTGTGTTATTTGCATGTGCGTGTGTGTTCCTTGAGTGAGGTCACTGCTGCTGTGTTCCCCCAGCCCCACCCCATCTAGTTCCCCCCCTCTTCTGTAACAGTGTTATGGGTTTTTTTTCTCGTCTATTCTCTAACTAATACAACATGACCCTACTGACTTAAATTACGCACTGGTACCATGGAATCTTTTAAAAACACCTGTCAACATGCCCCGACTGTTTTGTACTAATTACTTTCAGCCAAGCTTCCTCAATGTCTTGGTCTTGAGGTAGATAGAGAGAATGAACTTTGCACCTCCAGTTATATGGCAGTTACCGTAAAGTTCACACTGATCTAATTGCTTCCACATACAGGTGAGTATTATACGTTTGGCAGCCGTGAGTCACGGCAGTGACTCAAGGCTATAACATATTTACTATATTCGCTAAATACTATATTCACTGTGCACTCCTCACTCACAACACAAGATATTCACATTACACTCTCCAGATATTCACACTGCTTTTCTTATTTCGTGGCCACAGACCTTAACTTTCATACATTATCCGCCACAACTCATTATTGGTAATACCAAAATGTGTCCTGATGCCTAATGGTTCCTTTTTTTCTTCCCTGTTTATTTTCTTTTCTTGCTCCCTCACTAAACTAACTTATCGCTCCTTTAAAACCATCACTATCCGGATGTTCACACCTGTTGTTTGTTTGTAAGGTGTTACACCTTGTGCTGTTGAAACTACAGTAATTATGATGACTCACGAAATCGTAATGACATTATTGCAAACAAACCGGGGTATAGTCGGGGTTTGAACTCGCGGCGAGTGAGTCGTAAAAGTCCAGACCGACGCGTTAGCCACTGGGCCAGCTGGCTACAATAAGATTCATCCAACTAGATATATTTATACACCATAGGAAGGCAACATCAGGTGCCTGCCACTAGGTCTGGCTGGCCCGCAACACCAGGTGCCTGACACTAGGCCTGGCTAGCCCTCAACACCAGGTGCCTGACACTAGGCCTGGCTGGCCCTCAACACCAGGTGCCTGACACTAGGCCTGGCTGGCCTTCAACACCAGGTGCCTCATACTAGGCCTGGCTAGCCCTCAACACTAGGTGCCTGACACTAGGCCTGGCTGACCCTCAACACCAGGTGCCTGACACTAGGCCTGGCTGGCCCTCAACACCAGGTACCTCATACTAGGCCTGGCTGGCCCTCAACACCAGGTGCCTGACACTAGGCCTGGCTGGCCCTCAACACCAGGTACCTCATACTAGGCCTGGCTGGCCCTCAACACCAGGTGCCTGACACTAGGCCTGGCTGGCCCTCCATACATTTAGCAAGTCCTCATCTCACTTTTCTGACTTTTGGCACCTTGTTACACGCTTGTGGGGTTATTCACCGACTCTATTTTGTGAACAACTACTGGCCAGCTCCTAGGGTAGGCCCAAAAATATTTAAATTCAGGAAGTACTGCTGTTAGATGTCACTGTGTTACTGTGTGTGAGTAGATTTTAACTTTTCTTAGAATCTGTTAGATTTTGTTTTTAAAATAGGTGGTATCGTGAGGCTCCTGCCAAGCCTTTGAAATTCAGTTGAGTTTCAGAAGCAGTAAAGTGAGGTAGCTGCCTTCTATGTGGATTTATTACTCTTCCACAAATGAAAACCCAGCCACAGGAGAAGCGTAGCTCAGCATGTTCATGAATAATAAGTGGACTATTAAAATATTCTTTTGGATCTTGTGACTTCGCAAGTGAAAAAGGGACATAGTCGGAAAGAACAGACATATTCGTAAATTTAGCATTAGCTTAAAAGCTTAAAAATAAAAGGAATGTTTTTTGCTGTTATATCGGAGAAAACGTTTGGTTGGGCAAGACTTGGTTATACACTGAATGATTAAGAGAGATCGTAACACTCAACTTAATTAGCTTATTATGAAGAACAATCATGAAGCGCTATACTGACACAGTTTGTTTGTTAACAAAAGCAGAGGAAGCATTTAGAGGTCCTGATGAGGCCCCAAGTTCAGTAAACAGAGGAAACTTAAGTTGAATTTATTGACGTGGCTAAGTAAATGGGATTTATTAAGAGGTTTCCTTGACAATGGTACAGTTTTCAGTGAACTATCCAGTTTAGTGCAAAACCTCGTGGAATCTGTGTCATGTGTGATGTTCGATGAAATGCAAACACAGATCTAACCAGCAAAATTAATTTCAGAAGTGTTTGATGAAGCAACTCGCACCTCCAGTTGATGCCACTCGTCAAAGGTGTTTGGCTATTCATTGCATAACAACCTATATGACTCGTTCTTGGGATTTGAAAACATTCCTCATAATTGAAAAGTAAAATCGCTTTAAACATTTGCTGCAAACTTCAAGCAAAAATGTGAATGTGAAAGAAAAATAGTTACTCGGAAGAATGAGGGTTCTGCTGCCGTGGCTGGTAGTTCAATGTTTACATTCAAGACAATGTCTAACTGCTTTAGTCAAGCATTATTTGCTTACAGACTAAATTTAAGTTTATTACAAGTATTCATTTATTACAGTAAGTGAATACAAAGTAGATTAATGATCTTAAATGGTATTTCAGCCTTTCCCAGTGCAGGTCTACAGGAAGAACACTTTCCCAGTGCAGGTCTACAGGAAGAACACTTTCCCAGTGCAGGTCTACAGGAAGAACACTTTCCCAGTGCAGGTCTACAGGAAGAACACTTTCCCAGTGCAGGTCTACAGGAAGAACACTTTCCCAGTGCAGGTCTGCAGGAAGAACACTTTCCCAGTGCAGGTCTACAGGAAGAACACTTTCCCAGTGCAGGTCTGCAGGAAGAACACTTTCCCAGTGCAGGTCTGCAGGAAGAACACTTTCCCAGTGCAGGTCTACAGGAAGAACACTTGTCCTTAATAAGGAAATGACCATGGAAAAACTTACACACATATCAGTCACCTTGGAATCATACGTCTGAATCAAGAGTCATAAACCTGTAGGGGGAGTTTTATCATCTATGACAAATTAAATTCTTTTTTGCTTTCTCTTAAATGTTTTGTAGCATTTTTCCCACTGTCAGGATGACTATTTGATATACCGCTACCAAAAAAATAATGATGGATATTGCATAAAAAAGGTGAACGCTTTTCTAATAGGTTTAGAACAAAAGAGAAGAATTTGAAAACATTTGGGATGCAACGAAGAAGTGTGGCTGCATAAACGAAAGTAAAATCAGATTTTAAGAGACAAAAAGAAAAAAACCGGAAATACTGATGTGAAAACTTCATTCTCACGAGTTTACGCAGAATTTTATGACACGATACATAAACAGGTTAATATTACTTTCACAAAGTTGGATTCATTAAGACTCTCAGAGCTCTCGCACTCTCCACCGCCGTCTGGGTTTAGAAAAGATTTTCCAAAAACTTACTTTGCACTCATCTGTGTGTAACTATAAAAGTTTCTTTGATTTCTTTTTTGACACAGAAATCACAACTGAGAGTCGTTTACACCTCATAATAATTTAAAGACGAAGTCACGACAGAAATTTTGAGAAAGCTTCAAGTGAAGCAACTTGCCTTGGTGAGTCAGTTTAATTATGGCAGCATGAATGCATCTCTAAAATGCAGCTTCTCTGCTTTAGAAAGAATTGAAATGTGCTCCAGAAATTTTCAACATAAATTGAAGAATTATTGCAAAAACTTGAGCAAGACGGAATTTTGCAACAAAGCAACTGACCTCTTTGTTCGAAGGCCAAGAAGAATTCCACTGGACTATCTTTACAATGGTAAGCTGAATGATATTTTATGTTGCTGTTTCCTAATTTGTTTGTTAAACGAACTAATGAAAGCAAATTTTTATAAATATTCAGACTTCAACTTTATCGAAAATTTACCCGAGCATATTTTTTTATCCCCCACACCACTGCTTTCTACCATCCATGTGGGATTCATCCGATTTCTTTTTTAACTTCCATTTATGTCCTTCGTACCTAATCCTTCCATTTCAATCCGTCCTTCTCGGCTCTATATAACCTTTCACGTATCTTGTATGTCGCAATCATGTTTCTCCTTGTCCTTCGCTGCAAAAATCATCAGATTAATTTCCTTCAGTCTCTCGTTGTAGTGCGCTCACCTCAGCTGTGGAAATATTCTGATTGCAAGACACTGGACGTCTTTAAGGATCTGAGTACGTTCCACCAGGTGAAGGATTCCAAGCCGTTGTTGCTTTTTTATAAGACTAAAGTGTCCTCAACTAAAGGATCTCTGTTGAGGAACAGTGTCAAGTGTTTTCTTGTAGTCCAGGAAGATGCAGGTCATCCGTCGCGTGTCACTTGTAGTTAGGCCACCCTTGTTCCCATGTGCAAGTGAGTGCCACCAGTCATGTGCTAGTGAGTCCCACCAGTCGCTAGTGCCACCAGTCGCTAGTGAGTGCCACCAGTCACCATGCCATGTGCTAGTGAGTGCCACCAGTCGCTAGTGAGTGCCACTAGTCATGTGCTAGTGAGTGCCACCAGTCATGTGCTAGTGAGTGCCACCAGTCGCCATGTGCTAGTGAGCGCCACCAGTCGCCATCATAAAGTCTCATGTGGCACTAACTGACATCGTGATCATAATATTTTTGATATATGTCATCAAGATCTTTTAAATGATAGTAAATGTCATCATGTGATACAGGGTTAATTAAGGTGATTTTAGGTAACATAAGGAGGCATCACGTACAGTCAGGTAACATCAGCTGACATTAGGTTTCAGTAGGTGGCAGCAGGTGGGTGGGTGTTGAGGGTGCCAAGGTGCATAAACAGGTGGTGGGTGAGTGAGGCAAATGAAATAAACTGTGTATGACAAGTATGTATTGACCAGTCAGCAGGCAGCCCTGGGAGCCTGTCTGCACTACCACCACCACTACCACCACCCTGGGTGCCTGTCTGCACTACCACCACCACTACCACCACCCTGGGTGCCTGTCTGCACTACCACCACCACTACCACCACCCTGGGAGCCTGTCTGCACTACCACTACCACCACCCTGGGAGCCTGTCTCCACTACCACCACCCTGGGAGCCTGTCTGCACTACCACTACCCTGGGAGTCTGTCTACACTACCACCACCACTACTACCACCCTGGGTGCCTGTCTACACTACCACCACCACTACCACCACCCTGGGAACCTGTCTGCACTACCACCACCCTGGGAGCCTGTCTGCACTACCACCACCACTACCACCACCCTGGGTGCCTGTCTGCACTACCACCACCACTACCACCACCCTGGGTGCCTGTCTGCACTACCACCACCACTACCACCACCCTGGGAGCCTGTCTGCACTACCACCACTACTACCACCACCCTGGGAGCCTGTCTGCACTACCACTACCCTGGGAGTCTGTCTACACTACCACCACCACTACCACCACCCTGGGTGCCTGTCTACACTACCACCACCACTACAACCACCCTGGGAGCCTGTCTGCTCTACCACCACCACTACCACCACCCTGGGAGCCTGTCTGCACTACCACCACCACTACCACCACCCTGGGTGCCTGTCTGCACTACCACCACCCTGGGAGCCTGTCTGCACTACCACCACCACTACCACCACCCAGGGTGCCTGTCTACACTACCACCACCCAGGGTGCCTGTCTACACCACGACCACCACTACCACCACCCAGGGGGACCTGTCTACACTATCACTACTACCACCACCCTGGGTGCCTGTCTACACTACCACCACCCAGGATGCCTGTCTGTACCACTACCACTACTACCACCACCCTGGGTGCCTGTCTACACTACCACTACCACCACCCTGGGAGCCTGTCTACACCACCCCTACCACCACCCAGAGTGCCTGTCTACACTACCACCACTACTACCACTACCCTGGGTGCCTGTCTACACTACCACCACTACCACCACCCTGGGTGCCTGTCTACACTAACACCACTGCTACTACCCTGGGTGCCTGTCTACACTACCACCATTTCTACCACCACTACTACCACTGCTACCACCACTACCACCATCACTAATAACACTGCCATCATCACTAATAATACTACCACCACCACCATTACTACCACCACTACTAATACCACTACCACCACCACTAATACCAATACAACCACCACCAATAATACCACTAAAACCACTGCTTCCACCACCAATACCACTACCCTCATTACCACCACCACAACTATCACCACCACCAACACTACCAACCTCACCATTATTACCACCACCAACACCACCACCATTGCTACCATGCATGACAAGTTTGTATTAACTAGTCATGTGACAGCTCTCCCCATCTACAACACTACTACCACCAACACTACAATACTACTACCAACATTAATACTACCACCATCACCTCTACCACACTACTACCACAATCACCTCTACCAAAAACACTACTACCACCAACACTACAATACTACCACCAATACTACTACCACCACCACTACTACCACTAACACTACAATACTACCACCAACACTACAATACTACCACCAACACTACTACCCAGTCACATCTACCACTAACATCAATACTACCACTAACACTCAATACTTCCACAACACTACTCGACCAAATCTACCACCAACACCATACTTCACACACTACTACCAGACCAATCTACCACCAACACTACAATACTACCAAAATCTTTACAACCAACACTGCTACCGCCACCACCATTAACACCACAACTCACTATACCCCACAAATCGACCACTACACCACCACTACCATCAACACTACATTACTACTACCACCAATCACCACTACTACCACCACAATCACCACTACTACCACCATAAATATTGTCACTATTAATACTTCCCGCACCACTACTGCCGCCATGAGTACCACCACCATAACTACCAAGAATACTACCAGTATAACCACTACCACCACCACTACCATCACCACTACCACTACCATCACCACTACCACCATCACTACCATCACCACTACCACTACCATCACCACTACCACCACCACTACCACCACCACTACCACCACCTACATCACCACTACCACCACCACTACCACCACCACTACCACCATCACTACCATCACCACTACCACTACCATCACCACTACCACCATCACTACCATCACCACTACCACTACCATCACACACACCACCACTACCACCACCACTACCACACACTACCATCACCACTACCACACACTACCCACTCACATATACCATCACCACTCACTACCACCACTACCATCACTACTCTCACACTACATACCATCACCACTACCACATCACTCCATCACCTACCACTATCACCACTACCACTACATACCACTCACCACCACTACCACCATCCTACATCACCACTCACTCACACACACCACACACTCATCACACTACTACATACCATACACCATCTACCATCACTACCACTACCATCACCACTACCACTACCATCACCACTCCACACCACTATCATACTCCACTGCTTTCAATTCCACACTAGTCCACATAACTTACTCGACTATACTAACACTGATACCACTGCCACCACCACTTCATCAAGCTATCATTACTCACCACTGCTCACCACATATCTACACCCATAATCCATGCTCACCTACATTCACACACTATAACACTGTTCACCACTTCAACCACACCATAATATCCCACTACTGACCCATCTATACCACTACTATTCACATTCACACATCCATCACCACTACTACTCTATACCACTACACCTTACCATCACTACTACCACCACTGCTACCACCACCACTACTACCACAACTACTACCATCACTACCACCACTGCTACCACCACTACCACCACCACTACTACGACCACTGCCGCCGCAACCACCTGAGTATTTACATTTGGTAACAAGTAAACTCTTATTGCACTCTGGATATAGCAACGTCAGGGTTGCACTCTGGATATAACAACGTCAGGGTTGCACTCTGGATATAGCAACGTCAGGGTTGCACTCTGGATATAGCAACGTCAGGGTTGCACTCTGGATATAGCAACGTCAGGGTTGCACTCGGTATATTGCAACATGAAGATTACACTCTGGATATAGCAACATCAGGGTTGCACTCTAGATATAGCAACCTTAGGGTTGCACTCTGGGCTCAGTGTTTCCGAGTTTGGAGTTGATTATAACTGAGGATCACTAGGGGGGGAGGGAGGGAAAGGGAAGGAAGGGAGGGAAGGAGGGAGGGAGGGGGGAAGGGAGGTAGGGGGAAGGGAGGTAGGGGGGAAGGGAGGTAGGGGGGATGGGAGGGAGGGGGGAAGGGGAAGGAAGGGAGGGAAAGAAGGGAGGGAAGGTGGGGGGGAAGGGAGGGAGGATTGGTGGGAGGGAGGGAGGGGAAAGGGAGGGAGGGAGGGACACGTTGGGGTACAAATGTGGTTTAGAAATTAAAGAAGAGGGAGGAGGGTGAGGCTGGGGACTCTCCCCCTCCCCTCTCTTCCCTTTCCTCCCCTCTCCTTTCCTCTTCCTCCCCTCCCTTCCCCCTCCCTTCCCCTTCCCTCCCATCCTCTTCCTCCCCTCCCCTCCCCCCTACACAGTTGGATAATTGACCACGGGGCTCAGGTATCGACTTTGCTGCTTCATAATTGAGTGAGTGAACTCCCTCGCTCCTCTCCATTATTCACTCCTTCCACCTTTATGTCTTTCACTCTGGAATTTTTTTGTCACTGTGATTTATCAGATTGTTGCTGGGTCTCTTCTCTCTCTCCCTCTATAATGGACCTTCACTCTCTCTCCCTCTATACTGGACCTTCACTCTCTCTCCCTCTATACTGGACCTTCACTCTCTCTCACTCTATACTGGACCTTCACTCTCTCTCCCTCTATACTGGACCTTCACTCTCTCTCCCTCTATACTGGACCTTCACTCTCTCTCCCTCTATACTGGACCTTCACTCTCTCTCCCTCTATACTGGACCTTCACTCTCTCACTCTATATTGGAACTTCACTCTCCCTCTATACTGGACCTTCACTCTCTCTCCCTCTATACTGGACCTTCACTCTCTCTCCCTCTATACTGGACCTTCACTCTCTCTCCCATATACTGACCTTCACTCTCTCCCTCTATAGTGGACCTTCACTCTCTCCATCTATACTGGACCTTCACTCTCTCTCTCTATACTGGACCTTCACTCTCTCTCCCTCTATACTGGACCTTCACTCTCTCTCCCTCTATACTGAACCTTCACTCTCTCTCCCTCTATACTGGACCTTCACTCTCTCTCCCTCTATACTGGACCTTCACTCTCTCTCTCTCTCACTCTATACTGGACCTTCACTCTCTCACTCTATACTGGACCTTCACTCTCTCATTCTATTCTGGACCTTCACTCTCTCACTCTATACTGGACCTTCACTCTCTCTCTCACTTTATACTGGACCTTCACTTTCTCTCTCATTCTATACTGGACCTTCACTCTCTCACTATACTGGACCTTCACTCTCACTATACTGGACCTTCACTCTCACTATACTGGACCTTCACTCTCATTCTATTCTGGACCTTCACTCTCTCTCTCTCTCACTCTATACTGGACGTTCACTCTCTCACTCTAGACTGGACCTTCACTCTCATTCTATTCTGGACCTTCACTCTCTCTCTCTCTCTCTCTCTCACTCTATACTGGACGTTCACTCTCTCATTCTATTCTGGACCTTCACTCTCTCACTATACTGGACCTTCACTCTCACTATACTGGACCTTCACTCTCTCTTTCATTCTATACTGGACCTTCACTCTCTCTCTCTCACTCTATACTGGACCTTCACTCTCTCTCTCACTCTATACTGGACCTTCACTTTCTCTCTCATTCTATACTGGACCTTCACTTTCTCTCTCATTCTATACTGGACCTTCACTCTCTCATTCTATACTGGACCTTCACTCTCTCATTCTATACTGGACCTTCACTCTCTCATTCTATACTGGACCTTCACTCTCTCTCACTCTATACTGGACCTTCACTCTCTCTCTCCCTCTATACTGGACCTTCACTCTCTCTCACTCTATACTGGACCTTCATTCTCTCTCTCCCTCTATACTGGACCTTCACTCTCTCTCTCACTCTATACTGGACCTTCACTCTCTCCCTCTATACTGGACCTTCACACTCTCTCTCTCCCTCTATACTGGACCTTCACTCTTTCTCTCCCTCTATACTGGACCTTCACTCTCTCATTCTATACTGGACCTTCACTCTCTCTCTCATTCTATACTGGACCTTCACTCTCTCCCTCTATACTGGACCTTCACTTTCTCACTCTATACTGGACCTTCACTCTCTCTCACTCTATACTGGACCTTCACTCTCTCCCTCTATACTGGACCTTCACTCTCTCCCTCTATACTGGACCTTCACTCTCTCCCTCTATACTGGACCTTCACTCTCTCCCTCTATACTGGACCTTCACTCTCTCCCTTTATACTGGAACTTTACTCTCTCCCTCTACACTGGACCTTCACTCTCTCTCCCTCTATACTATACCTTCACTCTCTCATTCTATACTGGACCTTCACTCTCTCATTCTATACTGGACCTTCACTCTCTCCCTCTATACTGGACCTTCACTCTTTCTCTCATTCTATACTGGACCTTCACTCTCATTCTATACTGGACCTTCAGTCTCTCTCTCATTCTATACTGGACCTTCACTCTCTATACTGGACTTTCACTCTCTCTCTGTTTCCTTCTCTCTCTTGGACTTTCATTCTTACTTTCACTCTCCCTAGCAGCCTTTCACTAAATTTCACTCTCCTTAGTAGACCTAAATACACTTCTCACCTATTTGTACATACCAGTTTTTGGCTGCAGGGGTCGGGTCTCAGCTCTCGGACCGGACCTGACGCCTCATACAAGAAGCAGTGCAAGTTCCTTGCCTCGTGGGCCTGCCATATCTGTTCATCAAACTGTGTATGAAGTTTACCTCCCCCCCACCTTTCTCATTCACTTCCTGGCCACCAGGAGGATGAAGAAGTACTTCCTAACATCCCTCATGTCTTGTCTGTGTCTTCAACTACCAGCTGTGCCTCCCCTTCCATCTTTCTTGTTCCTGACACCCGCCTCTCTGTGCCACTCTTGTTTATTCTACCGTAAGTCTGTGTTGCACTGTGTTTAAAGGAGTTTGAGTGTGTGTTGCACTGCGATTAGGGGACTTTGAGTGTATGTTGCACTCTTTTTACGAATCCTTAAGTCTGTGTTCCAATCTGCTTAGTGCACCTTGATTCCTGTTTCACTCTGGCTATTACTCAGTCACTCCGACCCTCAGTAAGTTACTGTGACCGCCACTCCAGCCTCTGAGTATTAGGCTCTCTGAGCTTCACTCTAGCACTCTGAGCTTCACTCTAGCACTCTGAGCTTCACTGTAGCACTCTGGGCTTCACTCTGGCACTCTGGGCTTCACTCTGGCACTCTGGGCTTCACTCTGGCACTCTGGGCTTCACTCTGGCACTCTGAGCTTCACTCTGGCACTCTGAGCTTCACTCTGGCACTCTGGGCTTCACTCTGGCACTCTGGGTTTCACTCTGGCACTCTGGGCTTCACTCTGGGCTTCAGTCTGGCACTCTGGGCTTCACTCTAGCACACTGAGCTTCACTCTAGCACTCTGAGCTTCACTCTAGCACTCTGAGCTTCACTCTAGCACTCTGGGCTTCACTCTAGCACTCTGAGCTTCACTCTAGCACTCTGAGCTTCACTCTAGCACTCTGAGCTTCACTCTAGCACTCTGAGCTTCACTCTAGCACTCTGAGCTTCACTCTAGCAGAGGTAGCTGAATGCAGGTCGAGCCTCACGGGTCCTCACGTACATAATATAAAGTGGACTTGAAAAAGCAGGAGCGAGTGATACCACACGAACACCTGTCTTGTTGAAGCACCTGTCTGTGGTGCACTAGAAGAAGAAGAAGAAGAAGAAGAAGAAGAAGAAGAAGAAGAAGAAGAAGAACAAGAAGAAGAAGAAGAAGAAGAAGAAGAAGAAGTAGTAGTAGTAGTATGGGTAACCCCCTCCCCATCTTTTAAAGTTAAATATTGTACAGTAACAACAATGCCAAATACACATACACAATTATATATATGTCGTGCCGAATGGGTAAAACTTGCGATTTTGGCTTAAATAGCAACGCTCTTCTAGTCGAATAAGACAATCAAAAATTTGTGAATGCAATAATTCGCAAAAATCATTCTGAACTTAACGAAAAAAATATATTTCATTGTGTTTGTTTATTATTAAATTACTGTAAACTTATCTAAAATATATTTAGTTGGATTAGGCTAAATTTAATTGAGCTTGTTATAATTAGGTTAGATAAGTTTTCTAAGGTTCTTTTGATACAAAAATATTATTTTTTTGCATTAACATAAATGAAAAATATATATCTTTAAACGTACAAGAGAAATTTTTAGAAAGGACTTAATTTTAAACGAGTTCTTGCTAATTGACCAATTTTACATATTCGGCACGATATATATATATATATATATATATTTATGTCGTGCCGAATAGGCAGAACTTGCGATTTTGGCTTAAATAGCAACGCTCCTCTTGCCATATAAGACAAGCTAAAATTCGTGTATGCAATAATTTCGCAAAAATCATTCTGAACCTAAGGAAAAAAAATATATTTCATTGCGTTTGTTTATTATTAAATTATTGTAAACGTATCTAAAATATATTTAGTTAGATTAGGCTAAATTAAATTGCGCTTGTTATAATAAGGTTAGGTAAGTTTTCTAAGATTCTTTTGGTGCAAAATTATAAATTTTTACATTAACATTAATGAAAAAAATATATCTTTAAACGTATAAGAAAATTTTAGAAACGACTTAATTTTAAATGAGTTCTTCATATTGACCAGTTTTACCTATTAGGCACGACATATCTATATATATATATATATATATATATATATATATATATATATATATATATATACAAATTGTGGGACCCATAGCCTCGGAGAAGTGGATAAAAGGCTTCAAGGAAAAGATTTGGATTTCTTCCTGAAGCCATTTGAATATTCCACTTCTCCTACCACCCCATCTTTTTTTTTTTTTTTTTTTTTTTTTACCAATAGGTATATTTTATTACATAATATGGTACAAAAGATTTAAGAGATACATTGTTGATATAAAGAAGACATATACAGTACACGAGGTGAGAGATACATGTCTAGTACATATTGTTACATGTTTGTCACTGATTATAATGAGAAAATCTCATCCAGCTCTTCCGAGCTGGGACGCGTGCCCAGAATACAGCATGCATTACCCCTCTGAACAGCAGCGCTGAGTCGCTGGAACAGAAAACTAGCTGCCCTGGGATCCCTAGTTACCCTGTTGAGTCTTTTGCCCAGCTCCTTGAGGAACTTAGATGCACTCTTTCCCCATGAGCCAAGGGTCTCCGAGCCTATGAGAACAAACATATAATGATGGGCAAGTTCTCCATATTTTCTCGACTTCTGGGACTCCCTGAAGGTGGCAGCTGCCCCTCCTTCCTCCCTGGTGTATTGGAGATAGGTATCCGCCAAGGTAGATGCACATGTGTAGTCCCACACCACCTGCTTGCCGTCTGTCCAGGCTTGAAGGGTGATACCATCTGGACGCTTTTGGCTGCCATCAGATCTGCATAGTTGGGGTGGTTCCCTTACTGCTGGGCATCCGGCTGTTGTGAGGCTCCTCTTGATAATGTTATTAACCTCTTCATGTCTTGCAATCTTTCCATCGGATTTACGACACACAAGACCATGGTACCCGAATCGGTCTGCTGCTTCACTGCCACAAATACACCTGTGTTCGGCGAGAATAGGGGCGGCAAGTCGAAGGGCAACACCAATGCGGATGGTCTGTGGGTCGAGGCGTGTGCCAAGGCTGGAGTTGGGAACAGCCAAAAGAAAGTCCCCTGCATGAGGAGCTCTCACTGCAAGGAGGCGGGCTCTATCCTTCCCTGACACACTCTGAAGCATTGCTGAGGCTATATTCTCCACTATTGGGCCATCCCAGTGCGACTGTTTGTAGTTGTTGGGGGAGCAGGCCTGGTTTCAGAGCCTGTTAGGTTATCCCAGATCCTGGCTCCATCAACGAACTTTTGGTCATGGATTCCAATCTTGTCCCTAAGATGTTCAGGGAGAATTGCTGCTACAAGCCCACTGGATGCAATGCATGAAGACAGGAAAGCAGGTAGAGCAATCTGAGATGACTTGCGGACACTGCCTCCTAGTCTGACTGGGAGTGTAGCTTGGTCCCACTGCCCATCTTCTAGAGTAAGGTTAAGTACTTTAGTAAAGATCTGCCTCAGGATACTGTCATATTCGTGCAGTATAGGGTTATCATATGAAGGAGCACTTCTTAGGAAATATGTCAACCTGGGCAGACTTAAGCATTTTGTGAGAAGGTACAAGGCATCATGGGTGTCAAGATTGCCTATTCGTTGTTCCATTCTCCTCAATTCTTCCAGTTTCTTCCTGAGAATTGTGTCAATGGCATCGCTTCCCAGAGGTGCTCCAAGCAAGACACTATTAGAAGGGGCAATGACTGTTGCTCCTGGTAGTTTTGATAACACTGCATCTATCACTTGTTGATTGACTGAGATGATTTCACATTTGGATGGATTCAGGATGAGACCCATTTCCTGTCCCCGTGTCGTCACCTGTGTAAGATCATCTAGAAGGGACTCCTTTGTACCTGCTAGTGTGCCATCATCCAGGAACCAGATGTTTAGCTCACTGGTCAGTCTTACTGTGATTTCCCTAACTGCTATACAGAAAAGAAATGGTGCAAGAGGGTCCCTTATATATATATATATATATATATATATATATATATATATATATATATATATATATATATGTATATATATATATATATGTATATATATATATATATATGTATATATATATATATATAGTATATATATATATGTATATATATATATGTATATATATATATATATATATATATTATATATATATATATGTATATATATAGTATATTAGTATTATATATATATATGTATATATATATATATATATGTATATATATATATATATATATATATATGTATATATATATTATGTATATATATATATATGTATATATATATATATGTATATATATATGTATATATATATATATGTATATATATATATATGTATATATATATATATATATATATATATATATATATATATATATATATATATATATATATATATATATATATATATATATATATATATGCACCTTGTACTTACCTAGTTATACTCTCCTAGTTATTCTCACCTTATTGTACTCACCAAGTTGTAATCAAGTAGTCGTGGTTGCTGAGATCGATTCACAGCTCTTGGCCCCGCCTCGTACCGACCAGCTTTACTGCTTTCACCTCCCCAGAGCATAACCTTGACTACTCATAAAAGTGTCTATGTTTGTGCGACTGTTCCCTTGAGAGTGAGGTGTGAGGCTCCCTCGTGTGTGAGGCTCCCTTATGTGTGAGGCTCCCTCATGTTTGAGGCTCCCTCATGTGTGAGGCTCCCTCATGTGTGAGGCTCCCTCATGTGTGAGGCTCCCTCATGTGTGAGGCTCCCTCATGTGTGAGGCTCCCTCATGTGTGAGGCTCCCTCATGTGTGAGGCTCCCTCATGTGGTGCAACAATACTTTGCTCATGTCCACCATGACAATGGTGTTTATTACCAAGCGAATTAATTTTACTGGAATTGTTTCAGAGAAATCTGCATGCTACTGTTTGGTCACACACACACACACACACACACACACACACACACACACACACACACACACACACAAGGATGGAAGTAATATGTACAAAGTGCCACGAGGCAGAGGAAAAGTTGGCACCAAACATGAGGACATGAAAAAAAGCCATAAAGTCTATGGTTGAATCAAGAATGTAGAGAAGCAGAGGAAAGGAAAACGAGAGCTTTTATGCTGTTATTTTGGTGCTGTCATTTTGAAAATGGCAGCACCAAAGGCCAACACAGAACCAAAGTTACTCCACAGTCACGTTAGAAAAAAAAATCAGCTGTAAAGAAGCAAGTGATAAGATTGGAGAAAGATAATGGAAGCTGACGAGGTTTGACAGGGAGCTTAGTGAAGAGCTTAGCATGAGCTTCAAAGTGGTCGTCGCAGAGAACGTGGCGAGTTACTAGAAGGCGCTAACGCGTTGGTCTGGAGTTTTGAGACTCTCTGATCGCGGGTTCTAACCCCACCCGTGGTATGGTTTGAAGCCATTGCTGCGAGTCCTGTCTTGGCTAGATATTTTTAATGCGCTGTTTACATCCCCCTTTATTAATTCCTATTTTCCATTTATACACCTCAATCATATCTTCCCTAATTCTACGCCTTTCTAGAGAGTGCAGATTCAGGGCCTCAGTCTATCTCATAATCTAAATGAGGCTAACCAAGAATATACAGAGTCGAAGAACAACCTGAGGACTTCTATTATTTATACTTCTTGATATGAAGCCAAGGATTCTGTTGGCTTTATTGCGAACACTTATGCACTGTTGTTTTGGTTTCAGATTACTGCTAACCAGAACTCCTAAATCCTTTTCGCAATCAGTAATATTAAGATCTACATTATTTAGTTTACATGTGGCATGGTTATTTTACTGTCCAACATTTAGAACTTTGCATTTGTCTACAATAAACTGCATCTGCCACTTCTCCGACCACTGCATCAGTCTATTCAAATCATCCTGGAGTGCTCTAATGTCCTCATTAGAATGAATTGGATAGCATATTTTGGTGGCTAGCAGCTTGGCTAGCTGTGTGCTTAGCTGTGTTGCCAGCAGAGTGAATAGCAGTGTGGCTAGCAGTGTTTACTAGTAGTGTGGAAGTGTGGCTAGCAGTGTGGGCTAGTACCAGTGGCTAGGGCTAGTGTAGCATGTACGTGTGCTAGGGGGCAGTGTGTATGCTAGTACCGTGGGCTAGCTAGTGTAGCTAGTACCGTGGCTAGCAGTGTAGCCTAGTACCGTGGCTAGCAGTGTAGTCCAGTGACCAGTGGCTAGCAGTGTAGGCCATTACCGTGTGGCTAGCAGTGTAGCTCAGCTAATCAGTGGCTAGCAGTGTAGCCAGTACCGTGGCTAGCAGTGTAGCCAGTACCGTGGCTAGCAGTGTAGCTAGTACCGTGGCTAGCAGTGTAGCTAGTACCGTGGCTAGCAGTGTAGCCAGTACCGTGGCTAGCAGTGTAGCCAATACAGTGGCTAGCAGTGTAGCCAGTACCGTGGCTAGCAGTGTAGCCAGTACCGTGGCTAGCAGTGTAGCCAGTACCGTGGCTAGCAGTGTAGCCAGTACCGTGGCTAGCAGTGTAGCCAGTACCGTGGCTAGCAGTGTAGCTAGTACCGTGACTAGCTGTGTAGCCAGTACCGTGGCTAGCAGTGTAGCCAGTACCGTGGCTAGCAGTGTATCCAGTACCGTGGCTAGCAGTGTAGCCAGTACCGTGGCTAGCAGTCTAGCCAGTACCGTGACTAGCAGTGTAGCCAGTACCGTGGCTACCAGTGTAGCCAATACCGTGGCTAGCAGTGTAGCTAGTACGTGACTAGCGTGTAGCCAGTACCGTGGCTAGCAGTGTAGCCATACCGTGGCTAGCAGTGTAGCCAGTACCGTGCTAGCAGTGTAGCCAGTACCTGGCAACAGTGTATCAGTACGTGGCTAGCAGTGTAGCCAGTACCGTGGCTAGCAGTGTAGCTAGTACCGTGGCTAGCAGTGCAGCTAGTACCGTGGCTAGCAGTGCAGCTTGTACCGTGGCTAACAGTGCAGCTAGTACCGTGGCTAGCAGTGCAGCTAGTACAATGGCTAGCAGTGTAGCCAGTACCGTGGCTAGCAGTGTAGCCAGTACCATGGCTAGCAGTGTAGCCAGTACCGTGGCTAGCAGTGTAGCCAGTACCGTGGCTAGCAGTTTAGCCAGTACCGTGGCTAGCAGTGTAGCTAGTACCGTGGCTAGCAGTGTAGCCAGTACCGTGGCTAGCAGTGTAGCCAGTACCGTGGCTAGCAGTGTAGCCAGTACCGTGGCTAGCAGTGTAGCCAGTACCGTGGCTAGCAGTGTAGCTAGTACCGTGGCTAGCAGTGTAGCCAGTACCGTGGCTAGCAGTGCAGCTAGTACCGTGACTAGCAGTGCAGCTAGTACCGTGGCTAGCAGTGCAGCTAGTACCGTGGCTAGCAGTGCAGCTAGTACAATGGCTAGCAGTGTAGCCAGTACCGTGGCTAGCAGTGTAGCCAGTACCGTGGCTAGCAGTGTAGCCAGTACCGTGGCTAGCAGTGCAGCTAGTACCGTGGTTAGCAGTGCAGCTAGTACCGTGGCTAGCAGTGCAGCTAGTACCGTGGCTAGCAGTGCAGCTAGTACCGTGGCTAGCAGTGCAGCTAGTACCGTGGCTAGCAGTGTAGCCAGTACCGTGGCTAGCAGTGTAGCCAGTACCGTGGCTAGCAGTGTCAGAAACTCAGGTACACAACATAAAATATTCACTCATGGCAACACCATTCTCCTGAACTCAAAATTTCACTACATTTAGTTCAGTTTCCGAATTTTCAAGATCTTTAGCAATCGTTCACGTATTAAATATCTGAACAACGAACAAATTCAAGCTTGAGGCTATTAAATTTTGTATTATTATTATAATAAAAAAGAATAAAGTGAAAAAAAAGCTTTATTCTATGGGATAATTTGTATATTTTTCCATTATGCTAAAGTTTCTTTTTTTACGCAACGTTTTGGAAAAAGGACGAAACTTGAGGAGGAATCAATGGTTGTTAAATTTTTCTTGTTTGCTGGCAACCTTAGTTCATGTTCACTCCCTCCCTCCTTCGTGTTTCTTCCCTCCCTCCCTACTTCATGTTCCCTTCCTTCCCTCCCTTCTTCCTTCATGTAACCTCCCTCTCGTTATTCATGTCTGCTTCCCTCCTTACTTCATGTTCCCTCCCTTCCTCCTTCATGTTCCCTCCCTTCCTCCTTCATGTTCCCTCCTTCCTTCTTCATGTTCTCCTCCCTTCCTCCTTCATGTTCCCTCCCTTCCTCCTTCATGTTCCCTCCCTGCCTCCTTCATGTTCCCTCCCTTCCTCCTTCATATTCCCTCCCACCCTTCTTATTAACATTCAACCTCCATGTTCCCTCCTTCCGTCCCTCATTCATGTTCCTTTCCTCTCTCTTCATCATCCTTCCCTCCAGGTTCCCTCCCCTTTTTATCTTCCTCACTTGCTCCCTCACTTTCCCTCCAGCCTTGCTCATAAGTCTGCTTCAAAGGCTACTTAAAGTTTAAGTCTTCTAGATACCTTGTTAGGAACTTGCTGCACAAGACTAGGTTAGGTAGTCTGCAAACATTGTTAGGCGGCAGGCTTTGTACAAGCCTAGCTAGGCAGGCTTTGTACAAGCCTAGCTAGGCAGTCTGTGTACAAGCCTAGCTAGGCAGGCTGTGTACAAGCCTAGCTAGGCAGGCTGTGTACAAGCCTAGCTAAGCAGGCTGTGTACAAGCCTAGCTAAGCAGGCTGTGTACAAGCCTAGCTAAGCAGGCTGTGTACAAGCCTAGCTAAGCAGGCTGTGTACAAGCCTAGCTAAGCAGGCTGTGTACAAGCCTTGTTAGACGGGTTTTATAAGGCTGGTTGCTCCAGTTTATGATGTACATAGCTTTTTTTTTTTGCCTAGTATTTTCTTCCTAAATTGTTTATATACGTGGATTGTCTCTCATCAAGGCAGTGTGAGCCAAAGAAGAAAGCACTTTTACCATCACTCGCTCTCTGGCTGTCTTTCCATCCTGATTTTAACTCGACCTTACAAAGTGCAGTCACACTACTTCTCAAGTTAGGCTCACTGGTTTTTCCCCTTCCCCCGAATCCCTTCATAAACATTACTATCACTCCAAGAGCACGTCAAACCTCAAAAGATCACAAGCCACCAACTCCCCTCTCACAGGGTCACCCTTGCATGTCCCTGACAACTTCCATCATCCCCAGATGCTCCCTCCACCTTGCTACATGACCAGCCCTTCACTGGCAAGAAGGAAGGGGAGCATTAATACTGGCGAAGGATTCTTGATCCCAAGAATTGGAATTAATCTGTTCTCCGGATCAAATCTGATTACTTCCCATTGACCAGGTGAACCATACGGGTTTAGCGCTTTCCGATTATAACAATCTACATGAGTAATATATTTTCCGCATTTTAACTTACACCTTTTATAGCACCGCACACATTGTATATACTCTGAGAAGTACATCTCTTGATGTGTATACACTAAGAGTTGTGTATATCTCAATATTTATACACTTGGCTTGCTTCAGTCTCTTTGTTACGCATTAAAGTTGATAAGACTTGTGCAATACATAAGTATCTTTATTCTGACAATGATTCGCCCAGTGGCTTCTTCAGTCCAATGCACAGAAACTGCTGAAGATGAGGATTACGAGGTATGTCATCAGTCCCTCCCTGGAGTCAGTGTGTTCAGTCCACCAATCTTGATAAAAGTGCAGCATATTAGCGAGATGAAGCTTGTATACTGCTTGCCTAACCCAAAGGCTCGACCTCTTCCACCAGAGGTTTTCTTTCCACTGGTGACACGGCCTACCATTGCTCCACTTCATCTGTCTGCAGCATATATGCCCCATTGTACTTTTATTAAGATATCGAACACATGGACTCCAGGCTGAGCTAGTCATTACCTCACACTCCTCATCTACCATTTCTCTGCATTGAACTGAAGAAGCCACTGGCTGGCGAAACGTCTGCAGAATAAAGATACCCAAGTGTTACCCAAGTGTTACCCAAGTGTCTTATTTATCAACTTGTCGGATTTCTAAATAATTTATTCAAATGCATTAAAGTATCCTTGACTGGTAACGTACAAGCGACATGCAACCTTAATGACCCTCGCATAGTCACTAGGCTTTCACGGAATATATATATATATATATATATATATATATATATATATATATATATATATATATATATATATATATATATACACCGAAGGTGTATTTCTCTCAGCGTATATATGCTGAGAGTTTATTTTAATCCCTATTTTAGGTATTACAGTATTTTTTACCTGGTGGCGAAAACGTTATGC
Source organism: Cherax destructor (assembly GCA_009830355.1). Classification (NCBI taxonomy): domain Eukaryota; kingdom Metazoa; phylum Arthropoda; class Malacostraca; order Decapoda; family Parastacidae; genus Cherax; species Cherax destructor. The sequence goes on from WNWK01000381.1 coordinate 345,886, forward strand.
GCAGCCTTAATGACCCTAGTGTAGTCGATAGGCTTTAAGCCCCATATTAACCTACTACCTAGGCTTTAAACCTATCAAGTCTATCAACTCTACACCATTTATGATGTCATTCTCTCTTTAATATTCACTTTTGATCTCAGACTCTATATTCACTCTGCAGCCTCTTCCTCCTGGCTCTTTATTGTCGTAAGGAAAATATCGCCATGGATTACCTTAATTATTAGCAATGAAAATAGCTCCTTTGTTTATTATGTCCTTCATTAAAATAAGGTAAACATTACCTTGGTTTAATATTACCTTAATTATGGTAAGGTAAATATCACCATAGTTTTATATTACCTTAATTATAGTCAGGTAAATGACGTCTTAATATCCAGGAAGGGATTCACGGAAACAAGTTAGAAGAACTTGAGGTGTACAGGTGGGAAGTGTGGCAGCTGCACTCTTGAGACAGCTGCACTCTTGAGGCAGCTGCACTCTGCACGTCTGGCGGGTGAGGTTGTAGGTCATCGTGTATGTACACACTTCTGGAAGGGTAGCCAGAGTGAGTGATGTTTTCCCAGAAGCCAACAGCTGTTATCCATCCTGAGCTTGGTTCAGAACCCAGCTCTAAGGTATACTACCCGTCTCACTCGCTGCAATGCCACCCACAACAGTCGGACAACACCCAGTTACTTACCCGCTCATACGTGAATAAGGGCAGTCAGTAGGTGTCAAGAAACGTGGCCTTGGGCTCCTCTCGCTGCCAGGTCCCTCTATTACCAGTCATAGGCGCTACTGTAACAACAGACGACAGCGCATCTTATTAAAGCCTCTCAATTGTACATATGTTATTAAAGCCTATCGCCTACCTTTGTGTTATTAGAGACTATCGGCTACCTACATGTTATGAAAGCCTATCGGCTAAAGGCATACTGTAAGACTACTTAAATTCTCAATAAAGAAATTAAGGAAAAATCTCAATGGTTATACAGAGTGACGAACACTTCAGTGTATATACCCTGTGTATGTTTTGGGTTTAAAGCCTATCGACTGCACAAAATATTAAGAATACACGTAACATCTTCGCCACCAACTCAGCATATGCACACAGACTTGAACCTCTCGGTGTATATAAAAAGCATGTAAGTTTTATTTTGTATGCAAGCTTAATGTACATCGAGAGGAGTATGTCCTCTGGAGTGTATATACACTGGACAAGTGACATTAAACCAATTAACCATAGTTGTACACTTGCTTGGCCTAATACTAGCGTAGTATAACACTATAACATACATTATGGCAGGAAAACATAGGCTATCATTTATTGCCGGAATTCAACGAAATCTAGGTAAGCGGATGATGGTGACTCAGGCAAACAACCTACCTTCCAGCCTGAGTACATCGTTAGTATATGTGATAGGATATTATTCAATTGGCGAGGATATATTTTACTAAGGTAAGAACTGATGCCAATCATTGGTGCTGACAAGTGCTGCAGCGTCGCTGCAAGTCGATCACAGACTCGTAAAACCTCGAGGAATTCTTAAGTGCTTTCGTCATCTGAGAATTCCTTGAATGTCGCCACTGTTGGCCATTTTGAGATTGATCAACCTAGTAGCACAGCAAAAACCTTAAGTAATAATGCATGTGGGCATTAATTTTTTACTCTATACACGATGGTTATTATTTATTGTTATTCGTTATTCAGTAAAAACAAAATGTTCCACTTATTTCTTGATGCGGGCTGGGGTTGGCGGAGTGCTCGTCTATGATAGTTATTCCAATTATTATTATTATAATCAAATAGAAGCGCTAAACCACAGGGGTTATACAGCGCTGCAGGTTATTGCAGGATGCAGGGAGAATGGGTTGTAAGAGGGAGATGGATGATTAGTAGGGTATGGAGTGCAGCAGGGTGGTGGATAGTGCAGGGATAGAGGGTAGCAAGAGATCGAGGTAGAAGGGACTGAGGGAGGTGCTAGAGGTATAATCTTCAGAGTTTGTGTAGTAAGTCAGTTTCTGTCAAAAAGTCAACGAGAGAGTCAGGATTAAAGGAGAGTCCATCAGCAAGAAGGGAAGGTAAAGAAAGGGCCGCAGAGCGAAGACGTCGTTGGAGGTAAATTCTGCGTGCTCGTTGATAGAGTGGGCAGTCCAACAGAATATGTCGAACAGACACTGAAACCTGACAATGCTCACAGAGAGGGGCAGGGAGCCTCTCCATGAGATACCCGTGAGTAAGACGAGTGTGGCCGGTGCGAAGACGGGAGAGTGTAGTCTCCCAACCTCGACATTGGTGACAAGAAGGCCAGAAACCTATAACCAGTTTAATAGAATGAAGTTTGTTATTTAGCAGGTCAGACCAGCGTTGTTGCCAACGGGTGCGAAGGTGGGTAGCAATGACCGCAAAATAGTCCGTAAAAGGAACACCTCTATACGAAACTGGAAGGTCATGTACTGCTGACCGCGCAGCAGTGTCTGCCTGTTCATTGCCCTGTACGTCAACATGACCAGGGACCCAACAAAAAACAATATCTTTGTGCTTGCTAGAGATACGGCGTAACCAAAGTTGGATACGAAGAACTAGGGGGTGAGGTGTATCAATTTTACAGATAGCTTGTAAAGCACTAAGGGAGTCTGAAACGACCAACCAAGTCATTCCAATATATACAAATTAGATAGGAATCAGAATTCTGGTAAATAACGAGCGTGAAGTCTATTGCTGTATCATAGGCCAAATATGTTTTTCGAACACGAAAAAGAAGCAGATCGTATGTATACCTTACATTAACAACTACTAGGAAACCAAGAGATTTTTTAAATATAATATATATAAAGCCGTTACAAACAAAGCTCCTGGAGAGCGAAACGTTGCCACAATAAAATGTCTCATTAGTTGCATTTGTGTCCTTTTACTTAACATATTGTCGGTAATTCTACCAATATTAATACATAATATATATATATATATATATATATATATATATATATATATATATATATATAATTAGTCAGGGGAACGCCTTCCACCTAAAGAGATGTATGAAAAATGAATGATGAATAACTCGATGGAAAATAATTATGATAATTTTCTAAAAAAATTAATTAAAAATAAAAAAATAGCCGCTGTGGATCCAGTAGAAATGGTGTTGGTTACCCTGGGTGGCGGTGTTTGTCCCATGTTCTGGAATTTCTGTCACTACTTGGTCAGATTCCAGAGGTGAGGAGTCGTAATGTCCCACTACGTCCTGTAGACTGGGATCTTGCTCCAATAACTAGCATCTACCCTGGTTGACCAGGGTAGCTGATAATAAACAACAACACTGGTTACATAAGGTTTAATAAGTATAACACTGAAGAAAGACAAAGGTTGGTATTCTACTTCAATGTCATTACTGGTAACCAGGTAAATCAGTAACAAAGAACAGGAATACTCCTAGTAGATCACCTTACCTGATCAGGAGAAGAGTGGAGGGGAAGTGCTTCTTCAAACTTAACCAACACCAGGTAAGGTTAATACTATCAGTAGAAATTAAAGCAAATCAGACCCGAGGAACTGAAGTTTAGCCTCAGCCCGCTAGATGGTAGTGCGGGCGGTAATTCGCTAATGGTTCCTGGGTGTCTGAGCAACCATAACCCCCACTTTTTAAGGGCTTTTCCCTTTCTCTTTGGGTCACCCTGCCTCGGTGGGAAACGGCCGACGTGTTATATATATATATATATATATATATATATATATATATATATATATATATATATATATATATATATATATATCATATCGGCCGTTTCCACCGAGGCAGGGTGACCCAAAAATAAAGAAAAAAATCATCATCATTCAACACTTTCACCATCACTCATACGACAGCTTAGACGTCACTCCAAACTGCCAATATCCCAAAACCCTCCTTTAAAGTGCAGGCATTGTACTTCCCATTTCCAGGGCTCAAGTCCGACTAACCGGTTTCCCTGAATCCCTTCACAAAATATTACCTTGATCACACTCCACACCTCTTAATTTCCACACTACGAATTCTCTACATAATATTTACACCACACATTGCCCTTAGACACGACATCTCTACTGCCTCCAGCCTCCTCCTTGCTGGAGCATTTACAACCAAAGCTTCACACCCATATAAGAGTGTTGGTACCACTATACTTTCGTACATTCCCTTCTTTGCCTCTATAACGTTTTTTGTCTCCACAGATGCTTCAACGCACCACTCACCTTTTTTCCTTCATCAGTTCTATGGTTAACCTCGGCCTTGATAAACCCATTTGCTGACAAGTCAACTCCCAAATATCTAAACACATTCACTTCTTCCATACTCCCTCCCTCCAATGTGATATCCAATTTTTCTTTATCTAAATTGTTTGATACCATCATGACATTACTCTTATCTATGTTCACTTTCAACTTTCTTCCTTTACACACCCTCCCAAACTCGCCCACTAACCTTTGCAATTTTTCTTTAGAATCTTGTTTAGAATTCCCCATGATTATAATAATAAATTCTTTAGAATCTCCCAAAAGCACAGTATCATCAGCAAAAAGTAACTGTGTCAACTTCCATTTTGTGTTAGATTCCCTATAATTTAATCCCACCCCTCTCCCCAACACCCTAGCATTTACTTCTTTTACAACCCCATCTATAAATATGTTAAACCATGGTAACATTACACATCCGTGTCTAAGGCCTACGTTTACTGGGAAGTAATCTCCCACTCTCCTACACACCCTAACCTGAGCCTCACTATCCTCATAAAAACTCTTTACAACATTTAATTTTGAGAAGTTAAATTTCAATTATAATTCATTTTCACATGTCAGCTTCTGTGGGATTCAAAATTTTTAACGTTGGTATTATGCACTGTCAGCTGGTCTGCTATATTAATACCAGTAATATACACTATCAGTGGTCATACAGTCTGTTGATCAGTCTACATTAACACCTGTACAGTGTTATCTGATAATAAATGTTCATTACAATGAGAGACTCGTGTTGACGGACGTTAATTTCGTTAACGAGAGTTTTGGCCGACAAATGTTAATTTTCGTGAATGAAAGCTAACAACACTTCTTAGCTTAGCTTATTAAGTAATTTGAGCTAATTGGAGAGAGCACATGGGAGTATACTGAAGTACATCAAAGTACATCGGACCACATGAGTAAATACGAGTGCATGAGAGTACATGGGGATACGTGGAAGTACATGAAGGTATAAGCGAGTACACAGGAAAGGGAAATATGAGAATTTGGTCACATGTTATGGTGGTGCCCTGCCATGGGAGTGTATTAGTTCATTCTAATGGGAATATCTGCTTTACTGATTTACTCTGAATCTCAATTTAGTCTTTGTTTGGACAAAGGAGTGACGCTGACGCCCTTCGTACGACTATGGCAAGTCACACATTAATTAATATAGGAGGAAGACATAACAGAGAGACGTCTAATAGGGTTGTCGAGACTTATTCTTTTGGTATCATTGAAGTAGGTTGGGCAAATATTTTTGTTAGTGGGTTTGAGAAGGACTTGCCAAGTATGGGCCAGTAGGCCTGCTGCAGTGTTCCTCCTTTCTTATGTCTTATGGTGATTCGAACACATCACACCACTGGAAAGAGCCGAGCAACTCTCAGTATCACCAGTATCAACAACCCTGCAAGACTCAGCTTATGACAAATATCCTCGTGAGGTAAGTTTTCTATGACGAATGGAATAACAACATGACTTGGGCACCAAACCCATGGCAGGTGCCCAGTCCATGAGGCCAGTTACAGCACTTGTACTTCCTCATCAACACTCCTTCCAAGTGACATTGAAAGGTTGAGATGAGTAAAACCCGTCTTGATCCCATCAATCTCATTTCAAAACATTTTCTTATTTTCAGCAAAATTTGTTAAAAAAAATGTCACCCATTCTCTCATTTGCGTTCCTTTTACTTTCATTCACTACTCTCTTAACTTCTATTTTGCTCTCATATACTTCACCCTCCTTATATCCCTAATTACTGTCTGTACCTCTTCATTCCATCAGTCGTTCCTCTTCCCTCCTGCAGCCACCCTCTTATATCCACAAACTTCTGCTGCACACTCTAACACTATTCTTAAATCTCCCCCATACCTCTTTAGCCTCTTCATTACCTATACTCTCGGTAGCCTATTTTCTTCCAAAAGTTACTTATATCTTACCCTAACTATCACCTCCTTTAGGTTATAAACTTTCACCTCTCTCTCTTAATTGCTTAAGCAATTAAAAGAGAGCTACAACTAAATAATGATTCGATGTATTTGTTGCCTCTTTTAAAACATGTACATCCAGAAGAATACACATAAACCTTTTATCCACCAACACATACTCCTATTGTCATTGCGTCATATGTCATATATTGTGTACTTATTTATCCTCTTTTTCTTAAAATACTTATTACCTATTACCAAAACTCTTTCTATACAAAGTTCAGTTATGTGAATGAATGGTTCAGAGAACCGACGAGTTGGTAAATTAGACACATATGCAACACTTGGGTATCTTTATTGAGGAAACGTTTCGCCACACAGTGGCTTCATCAGTCCATACAAAGGAGAATCGTGAAGAACAAGAGGAGTGTGAGGTTGTCAGTCCCTCAATCCTCAATAAAGATACCCAAGTGTTGCATATGTGTCTAATTTACCAACTCGTCGGTTCTCTGAACCATTCATTCACATCCTGTCTGACACTGCAACATCTTGGTATCTTAATACAGGGATTTCTTCGCTTGCCTATTCCTTGGGCACGACCTACTTCCACATTGAACAAATGTGACACCTCCTACAACTGCTGCACCTCTCCTGTCTACAGTATATAAGCTTCCTCTGCTCATATGCTGTTATTCTATTCAAGATTGATGGACTGACAACATCGACTCAAGATTGAGGGACTGACAACCTCACACTCCTCCTGTTCTTCACGATTCTCCTTTGTATGGACTGATGAAGCCACTGTGTGGCGAAACGTTTCCTCAATAAAGATACCCAAGTGTTGCATATGTGTCTAATTTACCAAAGTTCAGTTAAAGGCTCCCCGTTGTCATTTACTTCTGGCACCCCAAGCTTGTCTACTACGCCCTCTATAACAGTTTCCACTTTAGCATTTAGGTCCCCCACAACAATGACTTTCTCAGTTGGTTCAAAACTCCCTAAACACTCACTTAACATCTCCCACAGTCTCTCTCTCCACGCGCCTCTCTTTCCCAGGTGCGTAAAGACGTCTTTTCCTGCCACAACTGATCATTCAACATTATTGTTACTCTGTTTTTAGCTCTAACTCTCTCAGATACACCTGACCTAATTCCATTTATTTCTCCCCACTGAAAATTTCTTGCCCCCTTCAGCTTTATTTCACTGAACCAAGACATCCAGTTTGTTTTCATTCATTACATTCACAATCAACTTTTTCCTAATATCTGTAATACATGCAACGCACAATCTAACATTCCAACTTTTTAAAAATGTTCTTCTATTTTTAATTTAGTAATTTTTTCAGGAGAAAGGGTTGCTATACCTTTGCTCCAGGTATTTTAGTCGCCTTTTACGAACGTATGGCTTACGAAGGATTATTTTCTACTGCCCCATGGAGATGAAAGGAAATAATATAAGAACAAGAAATATTAAGAAAGCAGAAGTAACCTGTACAAGTACGCATACATGTACATGTACGTAAGTAGACGTAGCAGTAATGTATCTGTCATCTTGCCTCTTTATGAGACAGAAAAGACACCAGTAATTCTATTATTACTTAAAACAACAGCAGGTTTCCGTTTGACACACATTTGACAGGACGGTAGTACCTCCCTGAGTGGTTGCTGTCTAACAACCTACTAGTACCTCCCTGAGTGGTTGCTGTCTAACAACCTACTAGTACCTCCCTGAGTGGTTGCTGTCTAACAACCTACTAGTACCTCCTGAGTGGTTGCTGTCTAACAACCTACTAGTACCTCCTGAGTGGTTGCTGTCTAACAACCTACTAGTACCTCCCTGAGTGGTTGCTGTCTAACAACCTACTAGTACCTCCCTGAGTGGTTGCTGTCTAACAACCTACTAGTACCTCCCTGAGTGGTTGCTGTCTAACAACCTACTAGTACCTCCCTGAGTGGTTGCTGTCTAACAACCTACTAGTACCTCCTGAGTGGTTGCTGTCTAACAACCTACTAGTACCTCCCTGAGTGGTTGCTGTCTAACAACCTACTAGTACCTCCCTGAGTGGTTGCTGTCTAACAACCTACTAGTACCTCCCTGAGTGGTTGCTGTCTAACAACCTACTAGTACCTCCCTGAGTGGTTGCTGTCTAACAACCTACTAGTACCTCCTGAGTGGTTGCTGTCTAACAACCTACTAGTACCTCCCTGAGTGGTTGCTGTCTAACAACCTACTAGTACCTCCCTGAGTGGTTGCTGTCTAACAACCTACTGCTCCTTCCGTAGCCTCGTACAAGCCACACAATTAAAAAATTGCCTTAAATGGACACTAGACTAAAACATCTCTTGAATGAAGAATTAAACACATGTGTAACATCTGGGTATCTTTATTTGTAGACGCTTCGCCATCCAGTGGTTTTATCAATACAATACATGGACGTAATGTGAAGACTGTAGAACTATATACAAAAGATGAGGTAATGAGTCCCTCAGCCTTGGAGTTGGTGAAGAGCACCGTAGTGTGTAGACCGTAATCAAACCAAGTCACCTGCGCTGTTTTCAAGGGTTCTAGAGGAATGCAAAGAATGACTTAAAATAACATTAGCTGGTCTCTTCAACAGATCCTTACATACGGGTATCGTACTGGATTAGTGGAGAATGGCTAAGGTGATACTCATAAACAAACTGGGAGCTAGGTCCTTAGCTTCACATTATTGATCAGTTAGCTTAACCTCACCAGTGGGAAAGTGGAATAAATAATTGCAATTCGAAGCCACCTTGAAGGCTATAATTTGATGAATGACTCTCAGCATGGTTTTACAAAGGGGCTTTCTTGCCTCATGAATTTATTGATTTTTCCCACTAAGGTCCTCGAGGCGGTAAACCAAGGTAAAGAATACGATATTATATATATGGACTTCATTATGGCCTTTGATAGAGTCCCACACAGGAGACTGATGAAGAAAGTAGCAAGACACAGTCTAGAAGGAAACATCTTTTGAGTCGAGTAATGACTGACCGACAGTGTGCACTCATGGGAAGAAATTAGAATGAATACCTGTTAGAAGTGGTGCACCACAGAGGTCAGTAGTGGAGGTCTGACACTTCTTGTTCACAGTCTACATGACATAGATGAGGGGGGGGGAATAAATAGAAATATAATTAAGTTTACCGATGATACTGAAATAAGTCGTCTCAGATAATTTCCGATGATACCAGAAAAGTTGGAAGATGACCGTGATAGGTTGGTGTGGTCGTGATAGGTTGGTGTGGTCGTGATAGGTTGGTGTGGTCGTGATAGGTTGGTGTGGTCGTGATAGGTTGGTGTGGTCGTGATAGGTTGGTGTGGTCGTGATAGGTTGGTGTGGTCGTGATAGGTGGTGTGGTCGTGATGGTTGGTGTGGTCGTGATAGGTTGGTGTGGTCGTGATAGGTTGGTGTGGTCGTGATAGGGTGTGGTGGGTAGTTGTGGTCGTGAAGGGTTGTTGGTCGTGATAGGTTGTGGTCGTGATAGGTTGGTGTGGTCGTGATAGGTGTGGTCGGATAGGTTGGTGTGGTCGTGATGGTTGTGGTGTGGTCGTGATAGGTTGGTGTGGTCGTGATAGGTTGGTGTGGTCGTGATAGGGTGGTGGTGATAGGTTGGTGGTCGTATAGGTTGGTGTGGTCGTGATAGGTTGGTGGTGTGGTCGTGATAGGTTGGTGTGGTCGTGATAGGTTGGTGTGGCTGATGTGGGTGTCGGATGGTTGGTGGTCATAGGTTGGTGTGGTCGTGATAGGTTGGTGGTCGTGTAGGTTGGTGTGGTCGATAGGTTGATGGTGTGGTCGGATAGGTTGGTGTCGATAGGTTGGTGTGGTCGTGATAGGTTGGTGTGGTCGTGATAGTTGGTGTGGTCGTGATGGTTGGTGTCGTGATAGGTTGGTGTGGTCGTGATAGGTTGGTGTGGTCGTGATAGGTTGGGTGGTCGTGATAGGTTGGTGTGGTCGTGATAGGTTGGTGTGGTCGTGATAGGTTGGTGTGGTCGTGATAGGTTGGTGTGGTCGTGATAGTTGGTGTGGTGTATAGGTTGGTGGTCGTGATAGGTTGGTGTGGTCGTGATAGGTTGATGGTGTGGTCGTGATAGGTTGGTGTGGTCGTGATAGGTTGGTGTGGTCGTGATAGGTTGGTGTGGTCGTGATAGGTTGGTGTGGTCGTGATAGGTTGGTGTGGTCGTGATAGGTTGGTGTGGTCGTGATAGGTTGGTGTGGTCGTGATAGGTTGGTGTGGTGATAGCGTGATGGTGTGGTCGTGATAGGTTGGTTGGTCGTGATAGGTTGGTGTGGTCGTGATAGGTTGGTGTGGTCGTGATAGGTTGGTGTGGTCGTGATAGGTTGGTGTGGTCGTGATAGGTTGGTGTGGTCGTGATAGGTTGGTGTGGTCGTGATAGGTTGATGGTGTGGTCGTGATAGGTTGTGGGTCTGATAGGTTTGTGGATCGGATAGGTTGGTGTGGTCGTGATAGGTGATGGTGTGGTCGTGATAGGTTGGTGTGGTCGTGATAGGTTGGGTGGTCGATAGGTTGGTGTGGTCGTGATATGTTGGATGGTGGTGTGGTCGTGATAGGTTGGTGTGGTCGTGATAGGTTGGTGTGGTCGTGATAGGTTGGTGTGGTCGTGATAGGTTGGTGTGGTCGTGATAGGGTGGTGATGGTGGTGGTCGTGATAGGTTGGTGTGGTCGTGATAGGTTGGTTGATGGTGGTCGTGATAGGTTGGTTGATGGTTGTGGTCGTGATAGGTTGGTGTGGTCGTGATAGGTTGGTGTGGTCGTGATAGGTTGGTGTGGTCGTGATAGGTTGGTGTGGTCGTGATAGGTTGGTGTGGTCGTGATAGGTTTGGTGTGGTCGTGATAGGTTGGTGTGGTGTGATAGGTTGGTGTGGTCTGATAGGTTGGTGTGGTCGTGATAGGTTGGTGTGGTCGTGATAGGTTGGTGTGGTCGTGATAGGTTGGTGTGGTCGTGATAGGTTGGTGTGGTCGTGATAGGTTGGTGTGTCGTGATAGGTTGATGGTGTGGTCGTGATAGGTTGTGATGTGGTCGTGATAGGTTGTGTGTGGTCGTATAGGTTGGTTGTGGTTGTCGTGATAGGTTGATGGTGTGGTCGTGATAGGGTTGATGGTGTGGTCGTGATAGGTTGGTGTGGTCGTGATAGGTTTGGTGTGGTCGTGATAGGTTGGTTGTGGTCGTATAGGTTGTGGTGGTCGTGATAGGTTGGTGTGGTCGTGATAGGTTGGTGTGGTCGTGATAGGTTGGTGTGGTCGTGATAGGTTGGTGTAGGTCGTGATAGTTGGTGGTCTGATAGTTGGTGTGGTCGTGATAGGTTGGTGATGGTCGTGATAGGTTGGTTGATGGTGGTCGTGATAGGGTTGATGGTTGGTCGTGATAGGTTGGTGTGGTCGTGATGGTAGGTTGATGGTGTGGTCGTGATAGTTGGTTGATGGTGTGGTCGTGATAGGGTTGATGTGTGGTCGTGATAGGTTGATGGTGTGGTCGTGATAGGTTGGTTGTGGTGCGTGATAGGTTGGTGTGGTCGTGATAGGTTGGTGTGGTCGTGATAGGTTGGTGTGGTCGTGATGTAAGGTTGGTTGATGGTTGGTCGTGATAGGTTGGTTGATGGTATGTTGATAGGTTGTGTGTCGTGATAGGACAAGTGGTGATGGTGTGTTATAGTTGGTTATGGTTGTCTGATAGGTTGGTGATGGTATGTGGTAGTTGGTCGTCATAGGTTTGGTTGATGGTATGGTCGTCATAGGTTGGTTGATGGTATGGTCGTGATAGGTTGGTTGATGGTATGGTCGTCATAGGTTGGTTGATGGTATGGTCGTCATAGGTTGGTTGATGGTGTGGTCGTGATAGGTTGGTTGATGGTATGGTCGTCATAGGTTGGTTGATGGTATGGTCGTGATAGGTTGGTCTGATATGGTATGTGTGGTCTATAGGTTGGTTGATGGTGTGGTCGTGATAGGTTGGTTGATGGTATGGTCGTGATAGGTTGGTTGATGGTATGGTCGTGATAGGTTGGTTGATGGTGTGGTCGTGATAGGTTGGTTGATGGTGTGGTCGTGATAGGTTGGTTGATGGTGTGGTCGGAGAAGCAACAGTTGCAGTTTAACCCAGACGAATGTAAGGTTTTAATTCTAGGAAAAGAAAATATTGTAACTCTGGTACTTATAAGCTAAATAATGTAGTTCTTAGTCAGACTGAATGGGAAAAATTTTTTAAGAGTTCTTGTTAGCAGAAATTTATTTCCAAGACAACAACGCACAAATGTTCGCTAGAAAGCTAATGGGATTCTTGGCTTCGTATCAACTTTATATATACGTATATATAGTACATGAGGTGTGAGAGATACATGTCTAGTACATATTGTTACGTTTTGTCACTGATTACAATGCGAAAATTTCATCCAGCTCCTCAGAGCTGGGGCGCGTGCCCAATATACAGCATGCATTACCCCTCTGAACAGCAGCGCTGAGTCGCTGGAACAGAAAACTAGCTGCCCTGGGATCCTTAGTTATCCTGATGAGTCTTTTGCCTAGTTCCTTAAGAAACTTAGATGCACTCTTTCCCCATGAGCCAAGGGTCTCCGAGCCATTGAGAACAAACATATAATGATGGGTAAGTTCTCTGTATTTTCTGGACTTTTGGGACTCCCTGAAGCTGGCAGCTTCCCCTCCTTTCTCCCTGGTGTATTGGAGATAGGTATCAGCCAAGGTAGATGCACACCACCTGCTTGCCATCTGTCCAGGCTTGAAGGGTGATACCATCTGGATGCTTTTAGCTGCCATCAGATTTGCATAGTTGTGGTGGCTCCCTTACTGCTGGGCATCCGGCTGTTGTGAGGCTCCTCTTGATAATGTTATTAACCTCTTCATGTCTTGCAATCTTTCCCTCGGATTTACGACACACAAGACCATGGTACCCGAATCGGTCTGCTGCTTCACTGCCACAAATACACCTGTATTCGGCGAGAATAGGGGCGGCAAGTCGAAGGGCAACACCAATGCGGATGGTCTGTGGGTCGAGGCGTGTGCCAAGGCTGGAGTTAGGAACAGCCAACAGAAAGTCCCCTGCATGAGGAGCTCTCACTGCAAGGAGGCGGGCTCTATTCTTCCCTGACACACTCTGAAGCACTGTTGAGGCTATATTCTCCACTATTGGGCCATCTCAGTGCGATTGTTTGTAGTTGTTGGGGAAAGCAGGCCTGGTTTCAGATCCCGTTAGATTATCACAGATCCTGGCTCCGTCAATGAACTTTTGGTCATGGACTCCAATCTTGTCCTTGAGATGTTCAGGGAGAATCTCTGCTACAAGTCCACTGGATGCAACGCATGAGGACAGAAAAGCAGGTAGAGCAATCTGTGATGACTTGCGGACACCACTGCTTCCTAGTCTGACTGGAAGTGTAGCTTGGTCCCACTGCCCATCTTCTAGAGTAAGGTTAAGTACTTTAGGAAAAATCTGCCTCAGGATACTGTCATATTCGTACAGTATAGGGTTGTCATATGAAGGTGCGCATCTTAGGAAATATGTCAACCTGGGCAGACTCAAGCATTTTGTGAGAAGGTACAAGGCATCATGAGTGTCAAGATTGCCTATTCGTTGTTCCATTCTCAACTCTTCCAGTTCCTGAGAATTGTGTCAATGACATCGCTTCCCAGAGGTGCTCCAAGCAAGACGCTATTTGTGGGAGCAATGACTGTTGCTCCTGGTAGTTTTAATCTCACTGCATCTATCCCTTGTTGATTGACTGAGATGATTTCACATTTGGATGGATTCAGGATGAGACCCATTTCCTGTCCCCGTGTCATCACCTGTGTAAGATCATCTAGAAGGAACTCCTTTGTACCTGCTAGTGTGCCATCATCCAGGAACCAGATGTTTAGCTCACTGGTCAGTCTGACTGTGATTTCCCTAACCGCTATACAGAAAAGAAATGGTGAGAGAGGATCCCCTTGCTGGACACCCTCTGATGATGTGATTTCATGCTCTCCAAACAGGAGCATTGATTCCTTGCTATATCCAGCTGAAACAAAAGGGAAGAGACCAGGGAAATGTTCTTCTACAGCTGCTAATACCACGTCTCTCTTCAGGAGATTAAATGCATTCTTGAAATCTAATTTTACCACTGCATTGTCCTCAGGCAGGTTGTTGATATACGCCTTTGTTGCATGAACCGCTTCTTCACTTATTTGAGAGACCCCAAAGCCAAGCTGGTATGGTTGAAGCATCATGGCCGCCTCTGCGTGAATCCTTTGGACAGCAGCTTTGGAAACGAGGCGGCGAAAAGTGTTTCCCACTGCAATTAGCCTAATTCCTCCATCCTTCTTTTTAAGGGCACAAAGTGATGCACCAAAAAAGAAAGGTTTAATTTCGTCAGGAATCAGACCAGCCAAGGAATTGTTGACGAACCTTGTGATCTCTGAAAGCAGTGTCTCTGCAATCTCCCTGATAACTGGATTAACCATTTCCTTTAAATGCTGTGGCCTTATTCCAGTGTAACCCCCAGCAGAGCCGGACGGGAATGACATTATTGCTTTGTAAATGTCCGAGTCTTGCACAATCAATGGTTCCACAGTTGGGACAGAGGTGTTGGAACTGTTGGTGCCCCTGGTTTCCCTGGCAGGGTGCTTTCCTTTAAGTGCTTGAGCAGTGTCAGTATATATATATATATATATATATATATATATATATATATATATATATATATATATATATATATATATATATATATATATATGAAAAGGCCAGATTTGTAGTACACTGCTCAGTTCTGGTCTCCATCAATTTGCTACACAATACACAGAGAAGGATGACAAAGTATATCCATGTATCAGAAACTTTTCCTACCAAGAAAGGCTAAAAGTATGAATTTGTACTCTCTGAAAAGATATAGAATTAGGGTGAAAGTTATGACCGAAGTGTACAAATGGAAAACAGGAATAACTAAAGTGGCTACACTAAATAACGTGATGATTGAAATGATTGATCCAACACAGTATTCGAAGCAATGGATTCAAGTTGAATATAGACTTGGATTTAAATATAAATTTGTATTTATGGATTAAATTTAGATTTAGAAATGATATAAGGAAATACTAGTTTGGCAAGAGAGTTGTAGATGAGTGGAACAAACTCCCGAGTAGCGTCATCAGGGAGAGAACTTTGGGTAGCTTTAATGTAGGTTGGACGGGCGCATGAGTGGGCGTGAGTGGGCGTGACTGGGCGTGAATTGAACTTGCCTAGCATGGGCCAAAGGCCAGATCACAAACAGATCTGTTTGTGACTTGATAAAGCCCACTGTATTGGCGAAACGTTGTCAACAAAGGATCACATTATACTGCTTTTGTGTTTATTTTTCCAGTGTTCCTTCATTCTTAGACACTTTCCCGTTTCCTGACGAACAAAACAATGCCACCTCTCCCCCCCCTTCCCCGTCAGGTCACTCACACCAGCAGGGATAAACCAGTGGTCACTGTTGCCTGAATCAACCTCGGTCACACCACTGAACGAATCGTCTTGTCAGATTAGTATCAGCTGGTTTATCCTGGTGAATATACATGACGAATATACCTGACGAATACACCTGATGAATATACATGACGAATATACCTGACGAATACACCTGGTGAATATACATGACGAATATACCTGACGAATAAACCTGGTGAATATATATGACGAATAAACCTGGTGAATATACCTGACGAATACACCTGGTGAATATACATGACGAATATACCTGACGAATAAACCTGGTGAATATATATGACGAATAAACCTGGTGAATATACATGACGAATAAACCTGGTGAATATATATGACGAATACACCTGGTGAATAAACTTGACGAATACACCTGGTGACTATACCTGACGAATACACCTGGTGAATATACCTGAAGAATACACCTGGTGGATATACATGACGAATACACCTGGTGAATATACATGACGAATTGTTACGGCCCCGTATCTAACAATGGTAGTTAGGTAATTACCTCACCGGCCGGCAGTCAAGGGGTTACGTCATCAGACCTGATGTTTGACTGCCGGGCCGGCTTGACTGACAGTGCTAACGAGACTCTCCCATATACAACACTGGAGAGTTCACCAGCTCCCTGATACACCTAGGGAGTGTACGAGACTCTCCCATATACACTGCTGGAGAGTGTCAGCGAGACTCTCCCCTATACAACACTGGAGAGTTCACTAGCTCCCTGATACACCTGGGAGTGTTCAACAGACAGACCTGGAGATTGACTCTTCGTGCTGGTGACAGCCTTAGACTATCTACTGGCTTATTCACCGTACCGACTGTGTTCCTGAGACTATGTACCTGAAAATGGACTGTTGTACCTGAACTTATGTACCTGAAATTGTGTGACCCTGGTAACAGGAGGTGTCTTATGGGCACAGAGAGAAGGGTGTCGTGTGACACAGAAGAGAAGGCGTGTCGGGTGACACCGGGGGCGTGTCATGTGACACAGAGAACGGGTGTCAGGGGACCCCGTGAGAAGGCGTGCCATAAGACAAAGAAGTATCATGACAAGGTGTGGTGGTGTCCTGCGTGACACTAGAAGATGGCAGCGACTTGACACTACACCGAATACTTGATTTTACTTGTGACTTTTATCTTGTACTGTGATTTTGTGTAAATAGGTTTTTACACAGATTATTAGATTATGTTTTTATTCAGATTATATGCTTTTATATTAATAATATATATTTAATATAATAAAAATCTGAAAAATGAGATTTTACTCAGTATCCCAAACAGTCGTTTATTACAAATGCTTCTTTATTTGTAATACGAATACACCTAGCGAATATATGTGACGAATATATCTCACACTTAATGGCTTGTAAAAGACAAACGCTGAATGATCACACACGGGTTTAGTGCTTCGTTAAACACGTAAAGAAAAACAACGAGAGGTTCATTAGTAATTAAATAATTACACTAATTAGGCTTCCAACTCGTTACTGTCACTTTATATAATGGAGGTAATATGATGTTATTATGATATACACACTTAAATGATTATAAAATACTTAAATCATTACATTTAAATAATTATAGCACACTTAAATCATTGGAAAAATAAACATATAAGCAGTATAATGTAATCCTTTATTGACAACGTTTCGCCCACACAGTGGGCTTTATCGAGTCAAAAACAGATTTCAGATCTGTCTGTGACTTGATAAAGCCCACTGTGTGGGCGAAACGTTGTTAATAAAGGATCACATTATACTACTTGTGTTTATTTTTGCATTGTGTCGGTATTTTATACAAATTATTTCCACACTTAAATAATTATATTTAAATAATTATAACACACTTAAATCATTATATTTAAATAATTATAACACACTTAAATCATTATATTTAAATAATTATAACACACTTAAATCATTATAACACATTTAAACCATTGTACCACTCTTAATAACTTTAGATAAGTTTAGATTTGGAAAGGATATAGGAAATATTAGTTTGGAAATATGGCAGTGGATGAGTGGAACAGTCTTGTGTAGTGGATGAGTGGAACAGTCTGTGTAGTGGATGAGTGGAACAGTCTTGTGTAGTGGATGAGTGGAACAGTCTGTGTAGTGGATGAGTGGAACAGTTTGTGTAGTGGAGTCATCCAAGCTAAAACCTTGGCTAGCTTCAAGTTTAGGTTAGATAAATGGTATAAACCTTGGTAATAGATACCGACAAGTTAGTTTACAAAAAACACATAAGAAAACACCAGGATATATTTATTAGGAAATGTTTCGGTCCTGGGACTTTGAAGTGATCAAGGTCCCAGGACCGAAACGTTTTCTAATATGCCCTAGTCTTTGCTTACGTGTTTTTTCTAGACAAAATTAGATAAATACATGAGTGAGAGAGGTTGGAGTTAAGTGGGTCTTGCACGTGGGTTAATAGGGTTATCAAAGCTTATTATTCCTTGGGTTGCATTGAAAATGGGTTGGGCTCATATTTTTGTTAGTGGGTTTGTGTTTGAGAAGAACATGTCTAGGATGAGCCAGTAGGCCTGCTGCAGTGTTCCTCCTTTCTTATGTTCTTATAACGTCACTTAAATCATTATAACACATTCAATTCATTATAGAACAATTTTAATTATAATAACAAAGATACTTAAATCGTCATACCATAATTAAATAATTAAAACTAACAATCTTAAATCATTATGACAAATATTTAAATCATTATAACAAACACATCATTATAACGAACACTTAAATTATTATAACAAACACACTTAAATTATTATAACAAACACACTTAAATCATTATAATAAACTTAGATCATTATAACACAATAAAATCATTATAAAACACACTTAAATTATTGTAGCACTCATACTTAAATCATTATAACACACTTAAATTATTGTAAGAAATACACTTAAATCATCACAACATACTTAAATCATTATACCAAATGCATTTAAAACTCATCATAACACACACACTTAACTCATTTTAATAAATTCACTTAACTCACTATAACACACTTAACTCACTATAATAAACACTTTAAACTCATTATACCACACTCTAAACTCACTATAACAAACACATCTAAAACTCACTATAACAAACACACTTAAACACACTATAACAAACACACATAGAACTCGTTATAACATACTTAAAACTCGCTATAACAAACACCCAAAACTCACCATAACAAACACACTTAACTCACTATAACAAACACACTTAACTCACTATAACAAATACACTTAACTCACTATAACACACTTAACTCATTGCAACAAATACAGTTAACTCACTATAACACACTTAACTCACTATAGCACACTTAACTCACTATAACAAACACACTTAGCTCACTATAGCAAACACACTTAGCTCACTATAGCAAACACTTAACTCACTATAACAAGCACACGTAACTCATTATAACTAACTTACTTAACTCAATATAACAAACACACTTAATTCACTATAACAAGCACACGTAACTCATTATAACTAACATACTTAACTCACTATAAAAAACACACTTAACTCACTATAACAAACACACTTAACTCACTATAACAAACACACTTAACTCACTATAACAAACACACTTAACTCACTATAACAAACACACTTAACTCACTATAACAAACACACTTAACTCACTATAACAAACACACTTAACTCACTATAACAAACACACTTAACTCACTATAACAAACACACTTAACTCACTATAACAAACACACTTAACTCACTATAACAAAACACTTAACTCACTATAACAAACACACTAACTCACTATAACAACACACTAACTCACTATAACAAACACACTTAACTCACTATAACAAACACACTAACTCACTATAACAAACACACTTAACTCACTATAACAAACACACTTAACTCACTATAACAAACACACTTAACTCACTATAACAAACACACTTAACTCACTATAACAAAACACTTAACTCACTATAACAACACTAACACTCAACTACATAACCATAACACACTTAACTCACTATAACAAACACACTAACTCATATAAAACACTTACTCACTATAACAAACACACTAACTCATTATAACAAATACTTAACTCACTATAACAAACACACTTAACTCACTATAACAAACACACTTAACTCACTATAACAAAACACTTAAACCACTATAACAACACACTAACTCATTATAACATACTTAACTCACTATAACAAACACACTAAACTCACCATAACAAACACACTTAACTCACTATAACAAATACACTTAACTCACTATAACACACTAACTCATATGCAACAAATACAGTTAACTCACTATAACACACTTAACTCACTATAACACACTTAACTCACTATAGCACACTTAACTCACTATAACAAATACACTTAGCTCACTATACAAACACACTTAGCTCACTATACAAAACACTTAACCCACTATAACAACACACTAACTCATTATAACTAACTACTTAACTCAATATAACAAACACACTTAACTTCACTATAACAAGCACACGTAACTCATATAACTAACATACTTAACTCACTATAAAACACACTTAACTCACTATAACAAACACACTTAACTACTATAACAAACTATACTTAACTCACTATAACAAACACACTTAACTCACTATAACAAACACACTTAACTCACTATAACAAACACACTTAACTCACTATAACAAACACACTTAACTCACTATAACAAACACACTTAACTTACTGCAACAAATACAGTCAACTCACTATAACACACTTAACTCACTATAACAAACACACTTAACTCACTATAACAAACACTTAACTCACTATAACAAGCACACGTAACTCATTATAACTAACATACTTAACTCACTATAACAAACACACTTAACTCACTATAACAAACACACTTAACTCACTATAACAAACACACTTAACTCACTATAACAAACACACTTAACTCACTATAACAAACACACTTAACTCACTATAACAAACATACTTAACTCACTATAACAAACATACTTAACTCACTATAACAAACATACTTAACTCACTATAACAAACATACTTAACTCACTATAACAAACACACTTAACTCACTATAACAAACACTTAACTCACTATAACAAGCACACGTAACTCATTATAACTAACATACTTAACTCACTATAACAAACACACTTAACTCACTATAACAAACACACTTAACTCACTATAACAAACACACTGGGGCTACTGCGGGGTTCCTCCAGGTGGCGTTGCCATGGCAACCACACCAGGAACCTAGTAAACAAGAACACTTTATTTGTTTGCACATAATTTACGGTCGAGGCTTCATATTTTTTTTGTCACGCAGTAAAAGAACAATAACGAATTTTCACTGTTCTTATTGTGAGGTTTGGTTGTTGTTGTTTTTGTTGTTTGTAGCAGTTATACAACAGTAACTAATAATAATAATAATAGAGATGAAAATAATAATGATAATAATAATACTAACAGTAATAGTAACAACAATAATAATAATAATAATAATAATAATAATAATAATAATAATAATAATATTGATAATAATACTAATGCTAATGATAATAATAACAAGAATAATAAAAACAATAATAATACTAATTGCTATTATTATTATTATTATTATTAGCATTAGTATTATTATCATTATCAATATTATAATAATAATAATAATAATAATAATAATAATAATAATAATAATAACTGGTGTATGGGTGTGATCCATCAATGGATTACAAGACGCGTACAAAACAAGGAAACCATTTATAACGAGGCTCCTCCCACATAAGGCTCAAAAGCTTGATAAAGCCTCCTGAATGTTAAGCCTCGTTATAAGGAAAGGTTTCTTTTTGCTGTACATATCTCTTCTAATCAACAATGATAACTGGATTTATTTCTAAGAAAGGTATTCCCTTATTGCATAACCCTGGCTCCCTGTACCTCAGTGATACAAGAAGTGTATCCCCGTATTGCACATCAGTCCCCTGTACCTCAGTGGTCCGAAAATGGTATCCTAGTATTGTATAACCAATACCCTTGTTCCTCAGTGCACGTGATAACAAGAGTTCAGAGTATGGTGTAAGTTTCTAACCTAGTTAAATGTTAGTGTTGAAGATGTAAAGCCAGTCAGGGGAGCTATTAATAAGTTAACACTTAACTAAAATCCTAATTTCTTCAATAATAAATGATAAATTAGGACATACACAGCTCTAAACTAATTCAAAGTTTCGAGACATTTTCTTGTTTCCTCAAATAGAATAATATCCTTAATATACACCAGCAATATCACGTTATCAGCGTTGAAGCCAATCAGAGGCGACACTCAGAAATTATCACATTTATAACTATTCCAATTTTCACAATTTCTTCCATAAAAGGCAAAGATCAATCCACACTGTTCTCCAAGTAATTGTTAATTAGGCTTTGGGTACATATTATTGTTTTTTACAATGGTCTTGACGTCGCACAGACATTATGGGCACATAAAAAATTAAATTTTGTATTTTAATTTGGGATAAGCCAATAAAGTGACTTATTTCTGATCAGAAGAGACATTCTGGAGGTTGTTCACAGCGAACTTGTTTAATACAATTGTTACACTTAAATATACACAACTAAAACAACGAGAAGGTTTGCATGGGGACAACACATCAGCAGTAAACCTTTGAAGGCGACCAGATGATACATTCCATAGTTAATGCACAGAATTAAAAAAAAAATGCTGTTACACAGCCTAACCCCCCCAAAAAAAAAAAAATTATTTCAAAAGCGCTAACCCGTAGGGATTATATTGAGCGTGTGGAATGGAAGACCTTCAGATCTGATCCAAAGGTAGGACCAATCCTTGGATCAAGAGCCCCTCACCAGCATCAAGACACCCTCCTTGAGGAGGTATACTCCAGTTGCTTAAAGCAAAATAATTAAGTAGCCTTTCTAGAATAAAAGTTGCAAAATATCTCCTATACACTCACTAACAACACCAACCTTCTTCTAACTAGCATACAAGTGTTGACATACTGAAACCACTCAAGAGAGGCATTCTAAAATTATCTCACAGAAGCCAATTTTTTGGAAATAGTATATATAAAATTGAGCAGAGGTCGCCCTCACCTGTCAGTTGTTGGACCTACCTTCACCTGGTAACACCTGAAGCTCACTGGACGAAGCGTTTACAAGCTCCTGTGTAAACATTGTAGCTTACTGAGCAATGTACCGGCTCTGAGGTGAAGTCGTACAGTGTTTAAGGGTTCATTACACTCGTCATCAACAATAATATAAAAACGCAAGTTTTCAATATCTCAGTTTTTCTTTTAATTAATTTTTATTTTATTTAAAATCCTTTACAATCCAAAAATAATAAAAATGATTTTGTGTTTAATTAAAAGGGAAAAGTTTATCCAGCTTTTCAACAAATTTTCAAAAAATGGCATCGTCAGAGTCCAGATTCAATGCATAAATAATTCCAGTTAAGACACACTAACGTTTAAGCGTTTGAAGCCGACCAGAAGATGCATTCTCGAGTTATTACTTGGAAACCAATTTATTTAATAACACAAGACTGACAATTTAAAATTTACACAACTTAAAGTGCAAGCTAATCTTCTTTTAATAAAGTCCACCAACACTTGAAGGTTTCAAGACTGTCAGATAAACCATTCTTCAGTAACTACTCCCAGCCCAACGAGTCCAAGTTTTAAATAATTTCATTAAAAGTTCAAATTTGGACGTTCACTCTCTAACTTTCAGTGTTCATAATGTGAAGCCGAAGACTTTCCTCAGTTTTTGAAAGATCAGTGTCGTTTATTTAATAAAATGTGCAAATTGAGACTTGTGCAACTCAGCAACACAGCGAACGTTGCTGTCTAAAACACACACCAGTACAGAAAATTTCAAGTCGACCTGAAGAAACATTCTTCAGTTATCGTGCAGATTCTGACAATGCCAGGCATTATAAACTAATTTAGAATATCGACAAATTCCCCCCACAACACAAACTAAACTTAATAGGCAGCATCCTGGCGGTAAGACGCACCAACCATTAAATATTAAATCGATTCCGAAGAGGAAGACACAAATATATTTAACGTGAGTAACGAGACAAGAAATTTCATACGATTTTGCTCGTAAAATTGACAGATGTTCAGCGATAATCTTCAGTCTCACTCTCCACCGTCGACGAATTAAGAGACAATTTTGTTATTTTTTTAGTGATTGAAGCTGTGACGCAGAGGCTTATGCAAGTTATCGAAGCCATTCCAGGATGGTGGTCATGGGTCCCACAACTGTGGTAATGCCTGGTGACCCACTAAGGCTTAGTGACCCACCATGGCTGAGTGACCCACCAAGGCTGAGTGATTCACCAAGGCTGAGTGACCCACCATGGCTGAGTGACCCACCAAGGCTGAGTGATTCACCAAGGCTGAGTGACCCACCATGGCTGAGTGACCCACCAAGGCTGAGTGACCCACCAAGGCTGAGTGACCCACAAAGGCTGAGTGACCCACCAAGGCTGAGTGACCTACCATGGCTGAGTGACCCACCATGGCTGAGTGACCCACTAAGGCTGAGTGACCCACCAAGGCTGAGTGACCCACCAAGGCTGAGTGACCCACCGAGGCTGAGTGACCCACAAAGGCTGAGTAACCCACCAAGGGTAAGTGACCCACCAAGGCTGAGTAACCCACCAAGGCTGAGTGACCCACCAAGGCTGAGTGACCCACCAAAGCTGAGTGACCCACCAAGGCTGAGTGACCCACCAAGGCTGAGTAACCCACCAAGGCTGAGTGACCCACCAAGGCTGAGTGTCCCACCAAGGCTGAGTGACCTACCAAGGCTGAGTAACCCACCAAGGCTGAGTGACCCACCAAGGCTGAGTGACCCACCAAGGCTGAGTGACCCACCAAGGCTGAGTGACCCACCAAGGCTGAGTGACCCACAAAGGCTGAGTAACCCACCAAGGCTAAGTGACCCACCAAGGCTGAGTAACCCACCAAGGCTGAGTGACCCACCAAGGCTGAGTGACCCACCAAAGCTGAGTGACCCACCAAGGCTGAGTGACCCACCAAGGCTGAATGATCAAACCATTTTTAATTATGTTCCTCAAGAGGACTGAAGAGAGAGGGATTGAGGGCGTGAGTGAGGGAGAGGGAGTGAGGGAGAGGGAGTGAGGGAGAGGGAGTGAGGGAGAGGGAGTGAAGGAGGGAGAGAGGGAGTGAAGGAGGGAGAGAGGGAGGGAGGGAGTTACTGAGGGAGGGAGGATATGAAGACGAAATGGATTGAATAGTGAAGGAGGGAGGAAAAAGGGAGTAATAGAGAGATGGATTGAAGAGAGAGTGGGAAGAGGGAAGGGAGTGGGAGGAGAGCGGGAATGGAGAGGAAGGGGACAGGGAGGGGAAAGGAAGGGTAGGAATATAAATAAGGCTTCCCTCACATACACTATGCTATCACACACACATTACCTCCCACAACCTTCCCTTCACCACTAGTAGTATCCTCCCTTACCACCAGCACCCTTACCACCAGCACCCTTACCACCAGCACCCTTACCACCAGCACCCTTACCACCAGCACCCTTACCACCAGCACCTTTACTACCAGCACCCTTACCACCAGCACCCTTACCACCAGCACCCCTACCACCAGCACCCCTACCACCAGCACCCCTACCACCAGCACCCCTACCACCAGCACCCCTACCACCAGCACCCCTAACACCAGCACCCTTACCACCAGCACCCTTACCACCAGCACCCTTATCGCCAGCACCCTTACCACCAGCACCCTTACCACCAGCACCCCTACCACCAGCACCCTTACCATCAGCACCCTTACCACCAGCACCCCTACCACCAGCACCCTTATCGCCAGCACCCTTACTACCAGCACCCTTACCACCAGCACCCCTATCACCAGCACCCCTACCACCAGCACCCTTACCACCAGTACCCTTACCACCAGCACCCTTATCACCATCACCCCTACCACAAGCACCCCTACCACCATCACCCCTGCCACCAGCACCCCTACCACCAGCACCCCTACCACCAGAACCCCTACCACCAGAACCCATACCATCAGCACACCTACCACCAGCACCCCTACCACCACCAGCCCTACCACCAGCAGCCCTACCACCAGCACCCCTAACACCAGCACCTCTACCACCAGCACCCCTACCACCAGAACCCCAACCACCAGCACCCCTACCACCAACACCTCTAGCACTGGCAGCCCTACCACCATAACCCCTACCACCAACACCCATACCATCAGCACCCCTACCACCAGCACCCCTACCACCATCTCCCCTACCATCAGCACCCCTACCACCAGCACCCTTAACACCATCTCCCCTACCACCAGCACCCCTACCACCAGTACCCCTACCGCCAGCACCCCTACCAACCAGCACCCATACCACCAGCAGCCCTACCACAGCAGCCCTACCACCAGTACCCCTACCACCAGCACCCCTAACTCCAGCACCTCTACCACCAGCACCCCTACCACCAGAACCCCTACCACCAGCACCTCTACCACTAACACCCCTACCATCAGCACCCTTACCACCAGCACCCCTACAACCAGCACCCCTACCACAGCACCCCTACCACCAGCACCCCTACCACCAGCACCCTACCACCAGCACCCCTACCACCAACACCCTTACCACCAGCAGCCCTACCACAAGCACCCCTACCACCAGCACCCCTACCACCAGCACCCCTAACACCAGCACCTCTACCACCAGCACCCCTACCACCAGAACCCCTACCACCAGCACCCCTACCACAAACACCTCTAGCACCCTCAGTCCTACCACCAGCACCCCTACCACCAACACCGCTACCATCAACACCCTTACCACCAGCACCTCTACAACCAGAACCCCTACCACCAGCACCCTTACCACCATCTCCCCTACCACCAGCACCCCTACCACCAGAACCCATATCATCAGCACCCTACCACCAGCACCCCTACCACCAGCACCCCTACCACCAGAACTTCTACCACCAGCACTCCTACCAATTGCACCCCTACCACCAGCACCCTTACCACCAGCACCCCTACCACCAGCACCCCTACCACCAGAACCCCTACCATCAGAACACCTATCATCACCCCTACCACCAGCACCCCTACCACCAACACCCCTACCACCAGCACTGCTACCATCTCCACCAAAACCTCCCCAAGAACCTCCACCACCACCACCTAGCACCTTCTCCACCACCACCTTCTAGCACCACCACCACTACCGTCACCCCTAGCACCACCACCACTACCAGCACCTCTACCACCAGCACCCCTACCACCAGAACCCCTACCACCAGCACCCCTACCACCAACACCCCTACCATCAGCCCCCTTACCACCAGCACATCTACAACCAGCACCCCTACCACCAGCACCCTTATCACCATCTCCCCTACCACCAGCACCCCTACCACCAGCACCCCTACCACCAGCACCCCTACCACCAGCACCCTACCACCATCACCCCTACCACCAGCACCCCTACCACCAGCACCCCTACCACCAGCACCCCTAACACCAGCACCCCTAACACCAGCACCCCTACCACCAGAACCCCTACCACCAGCACCCCTACCACAAACACCTCTAGCACTGGCAGTTCTATCACCAGCCCCCCTACCACCAACACCCCTACCATCAGCACCCTTATCACCAGCACCCCTACAACCAGCACCCCTACCACCAGCACCCTTACCACCATCTCCCCTACCACCAGCACCCCTACCACCAGAACCCATACCATCAGCACCCCACCACCAGCACCCCTACCATCAGCACCCCTACCACTAGCACCCCTACCACCAGAACTCCTACCACCAGCACTCTTACCACCAGCACCCTTACCACCAGCACCCTTACCACCAGCACCCCTACCACCAGGACCCCTACCATCAGCACCCCTACCACCAGAACCCCTACCATCAGAACCTCTATCATCACCCCTACCACCAGCACCTCTACCACCAACACCCCTACCACCAGCACTGCTACCATCTCCACCAAAACCTCCCCAAGAACCTCCACCAGCACCACCAGCACCACTATCACCCCTAGCACCACCACCACTACCAGCACCTCTAGCACCACCATTACTACCAACACCCTCTATCACCTCCACCTCCCCTAGTACCTCTACCACCTTAGCACCTCCACCACAACTACCCCTAGCACCACAAGCACCTTTAGCACCCCTAATCTAACACAAGTTCACACATGCACATTCACTTTTTCTTCTGTTTAATAAACATAACTTTAACAAGAACAACATTTTCTGGGAACTAATAAATTACGAGCACCACCACCTATAGCACCACCACCCCTAGCACCGCCGACGCCATCACAACTAACACCACCACCACCATCACCCCTAGCACCACCACCCCTAGCACCACCACCACCACCAGCACCCCTGGCACCACCACCAGCACCCCTAGCACCACCACTACCACCCCTAGCACCACCACCCCTAGCACCACCACCCCTAGCACCACCACCACCCCTAACACCACCACTGCCACCCCTAGCACCACCACTGCCAGCCCTAGCACCACCAGCAGCTTCCTGTATCATGCTGGGAAGACAATGTGATAAATAAGGACCTGAATCAGTATTTTGAGAGAATGAGCTCAGTAGAGCTGGCAGTATGCTCAGACACATACCATTATGAAGCGGGAGGAGAAAGTGCAGATTGGAAAGGGAGAGGGGCGCCCTCTCTAGGTGAAGACGACGAATAACAGAGTCCCTAAAGGCAGCTGATGCTCCCAAGGAATAAAAAGATTGGCTAGTGAATTGGAAAATGTTGAGCTCAGACGGAGTGTGCCATAAATAGTTCAGGAGAGACTGAGGGAGCAAAAAGCAATAAATGAAACTGAGAGAAATCCAAAATATTTCTTCTCATATGCAAAATCCCGGGTAAAATCTCTAGTATCAGACCTTTGATTAAAGAAGATGGAACATACACTGATGAAAACAAAGAAATGAGCGAAATACTTAAATCCCAGTGCGACTCAGCGTTCAGTGAGCCAGGAATCAGCCTTAAAATTAATGACCAAAATGAGTTCTTCATGAAAGATGAAGAACGCTGCAGACATCTCCATAATCTCTTACACAACACTAACCCCACTGGACATCGAAGAAGCCATTGAGTGCATGCTCATGCACTCCCGCCTCAGGTACAACCTCGTGGAGCGCCACATTCATCAAGAATGTGGAGGAAGACATTATCACGCTCACGCTATGGAAAAGGAACCAGGACACTGGAATCATCTCAAGGTCAATAAAAACCACAGATATTACTCCACTCCACAAGAGATGCAATAAAGTATTTGCAGAAATCAATAGACTGATAGCGCTGGAGTCCAGTCTTAGTTCCTTGCTCGCCTTTTCGCTGGCCACTACTGGATTCACTCTTTCTCCTAGTATCGAGAGCCTTGTCGTTCCTATTCTTAAAGCTATGTATGGATCCTGCGTCTTCCACTTTGTTGTTTACGTTGTTCCAATCCATAATTACTATAAGACTTAAAAAAATCTTTTCTAACCTCCCTCTGGGACCAGGAGGTGGAGTCGGTGACCTCCGGAAGCGACTTCAGGCAACCTGCAGGCAACCACTGCTACCGTTAACGTATACCACCACCACCAGTACCACTACCACCACCATCATCCCTACTACCACCATCACTATCACCACCACGACCACCACCACCATCCCTACCACCATCACCATCCCTACTACCACCACCACTACCGCCACCACCATCAGGTTGAATGCCAGTGCTGGGTAATTCATGGGTGGGGGCCAGACTGCCTCAAATGCCACGCTGCCTTGTTACGAGGAAGGTGTACCTCTACTACCCACCAGCCACCCACCAAAAACCCACCCACCCATCAACTAACCAGAGCCACCCTAGAGCCACCCACCAATCAGTCATCCATCAGCGTTTCTCTCTTTTTATTATATTACTTATTTCTAGCTGTGTGTGTACTCACCTAATTGTGGTTGCAAGGGTCGAGTCTCAGCTCCTTGTTCGGCTCTTCGCTGGCAGCTACCAGGTTCACTTTCTCTCCTGGTTTCGAGAGCCCTGTCGTTACTATTCTTAAAGCTATGTATGGATCCTGCGTCTGCCACTTTGTTGTCTACGTTGTTCCACTCCCTGATTACTCTAAGACTGAAAAACAATTCTTTTCAACCTTCCTGTGACTCATCTGTGTTTCCAGCTTCCAGCTGTGTCCTCATTTTCCTTTTTTCACGTCTCTTCAGCAGTCTCTCCATGTCCTCTATTTCAATTTCTCAATTTTGTACGGTATTATAATGTCACCTCTAGTTCTTCTGTCCTTTAATGTCAACAGATTTAGCTCCTTTTGCCTTCTTCTCACTGCTCATACCCTCTGATCTTACACTAGTCTGGTTGCAAGACTCTTTACTTTCTTCAGTTTCCTAACATGCTTGATAAAGTATGGGTTCCAGTTTGCTGCTGCATATTTCACTATGGGTCTGACATATGCTGTGTATAGTGTTCTAAATGATTCCTTAGATTTGCCAGATTCTCGTTTGCAGCGGCAGTTACTCGGTTGATGTGCACCCAAGGCGATATTTCCGGTGCAGTGCTCACCCCGAAGTCCTTTTCCTTGTGGGAGGTTTGCAACCTTAGCTACCCCCCTCCCACCCCCGAGCCTGTACTCCGCGGTGTTCTTTACCCATCTCAAATTTTCATAACTTTACATTTGCTGGGGTTAAATTCTATTAGCTATTTAACAGACCAGACACCTAACTTATCCAGCTCCATTTGCAGTCCTTCCTGTTCCTCACTAACTTGAATTCTCATTAGTTTTGCAACATCCGTGAATATAGACAACTTTAACTCTCCTTTTTTCATAATGCCTTTCATGTACACAAAAAATAGTAACTCTCTCAGTATTGATTTTTTTTTGACCCCCATTCGTCACACTCGCCCATGCTGATGCCTCTTCTCGAGTAATCACTCGTTGTTTCTTTCCTCTTGCATATTTC
The DNA here is from genome assembly GCA_009830355.1 of Cherax destructor. Taxonomy (NCBI): domain Eukaryota; kingdom Metazoa; phylum Arthropoda; class Malacostraca; order Decapoda; family Parastacidae; genus Cherax; species Cherax destructor. The sequence continues at coordinate 376,654 of WNWK01000381.1, forward strand.
TTGATCATTGTAGTGTCTTCCGTGTTATTCCTTCCTGCTCTTCTAACTTTCGTCACAGTCTCCTGTATGTTACTGGATCAAATGACTTATTGTTGCCCAAAAATATGCAACCCACCCATCCCTCTCTCTCCTGTCTTACTTGTATTACCTTGTCATTCAGATCTAGTAGGTTTGTGAGACAGGTTTTACTGTCTCACAACTGTTGTTATGAACCTTTCCAAGTGCTCCGCTACTCTTCTCCTGATACTCTTCTCTATAACCTTACACACTACTCATGTCAGGGACACTGACCTGCAGTTTATGCTTCGTGTTCGTCACATTTCTTGAAGATCTGAACTACACCTGCTATCGTCCACACTTCTGACGGTTTCTCTGGTCCATTGACTTGTTGAATATTGTAGCTAGTAGTTGAGACGGAGAGACGGAGGTATCTAGCTCGCACAGTGCTTACCTCTCCTCTTCTCCTATCGTGTGTACTGTGTCTGTCTAGTACTCCCTGGTACACACTTTCTCTTTGGCTCTCTGGTAACCTCCCTATTTCATCCGTGAATACCCCTTCAAATGGTAAGTCATTCTCAAATTGTCGTTCATTTTCTCTTCTTACCTTTCAAATTCAATTCTGGTTCTTCTGCTTTCTTCATTGTTTTCTTGGGGCCTTTGTTTTCTATATATTTTTCATGCTTTTGCATTTTTAGATTTTACCTGTCTCACCTCTGGGTGAACCATGGCTTACGATGTTCTGGCCTCAGCTTCTGCTCTTGGACATGAATTTGTCATCTGCCTCCATATACGTTCTAGCTATATATTACATCATTTACTCATGACTCACAACTTACGACTCACTCGCCATGGGTTCGAACCCCACCCGTACCTTGGTTTGATTTGCATTATTTAATTCTCTATCTTCCTTCCCGTTCCCTTTCCCACTACCTAGAATCTACTTGGAAAGTGTGCCGAGGGTCAACGCCCCTGCGGCCCTGTCCTTGGCCAAGAATCCTGGTGGACCAGGGCCTGATTATCAAGGCTGTTACTACTGGCTGCACGTAGTCCAACGTACGAACCACAGCCCGGCTGGTCAGGTACTGACTTTAGGTACCTGTCTAACTCCCTCTTGAAGGCAGCCAGAGCCCTATGGGTAATTTACCTTATGCCTGGTGGGAGGCTGTTGAACAATCTTGGGCCCCAGACACTTATTGTGTTTTATCTTAGTGTACTAATGGTCTCCCTACTTTTCATTGGAGGTATGTTGCATCGTCTGCCTAGTCTTTTCCTTTCGTAGGGAGTGATTTTTGTGTGCAGATTAGGGACCATTCCTTCTAGAGTTATCCAGGTGTAGATTATGATGCATCTCTCTCGCCTGCGCTCCAGTGAGTACAGGTCAAGTGACTCCAAGCGTTCCCAGTAATTAAAATGTTTGACGGAACTGATATGTGCAGTAAAGGTTCTCTGTACATTCTCTAGATCTGCAGTTTCACCTGCCTTGAATGGAGCTGTTAGTGTACAATAGTAGTATTCCACTGCACCTCATCCAGGAATTGCATCTTGCTTATGTCATCTCATCTGAAATCTGGTTTCGCTCTACCTTCTCGTGCTATATCTTTCAAGTTTACTTCCACGAGGTATTCAAAACTGAGGATAACGTTGTCACTAGCACTGAGGTGCCTCTTGTATTCAGTGTGATCTAAGCCAGAATTGCCCAAAGTGAGCATAACTTCCAGTCTTGCTGGTTCATCCTCTCCGCCCTCTCTCTCTCTGGTTGTGTTCCTGATATGTTGGCGCATGAAGTTCTCCATCATGTTAGACCTCAACGTTTCCAGTGTTCCGTGTAGCTCCAGGTTCTCCCAGTCTATTTCCTTGTGGTCAGTCTCCCCTGATGAGCAGCTATGTATTACTCACGTGAGCTCTAGTAGCACCTCTACTGTTGTGTCCACCACAGCTTTGTTCTTTGTTGCTTTCTTAGTCTCCTGCTTTATATTGGAAGATTGGTGCCTTCTTAAAGCTATGTATGGTACCTGCCTCCACTACCTCACTTTCCAGACTGTTTCACTTTCTGACAATTCTATGACTGAAGAAATACTTCCTAACATCCCTGTGACTCATCTGAGTCTTCAACTTCCAATTGTGTCCCCTTGTTGCTGTGTCCCATCTCTGGAACATCCTGTCTCTGTCCACCTTGTAAATTCCTCTCAGTATTTTATGTGTTTATCATGTCCTCCCTGTCCCTCCTGTCCTCCAGTGTACTCACCTAGTTGTGGTTGCAGGGGTCTAGTCATAACTCCTGGCCCCCGTGTGTGTGTGTGTGTGTGTACTCACCTGATTGTGGTTGCAGGGGGGTCGAGTCATAGCATGTGTACTCACCTATTTGTGGTTGCATTGGTCGAGTCATAGCTCCTGGCTATGTGTTGTGTGTGTGTGTGTGTGTGTGCGTGCGCACTCGTCAAGAAGTCAAGGTTTACTAATGAACATGAATGAGTTAGGTTGTGGACCCACATTAATTAATCCAGGTGGAAAGCAATAGCAGGCAGGAAGGTGAGCCGGTGAGAGGCTGGCTGAGCTCGACCAATTTTCCTGGAGTGGTGGAAGCCTCTCAATGGTCTGGCAGGAAAGAGCTGTGAAAAGCTCTCCAAAAAATCCAGGTGGATATTACTACATGCAACGACGATATATGGATGAATACTTTTATAATTACGTTAATAAACACATATACACACACCCTATATATAATATATATATATATATATATATATATATATATATATATATATATATATATATATAAAATATATATAATATATATATATATATATATATATTTTTTATTAACACATAGGCCGTTTCCACCAAGGCAGGGTGGCCCGAAAAGAAAAACTTTCATCATCATTCACTCCATCACTGTCTTGCCAGACGCATGCTTACAATACAGTTATAAAACTGCAACATTTAACACACCTCCTTCAGAGTGCAGGAACTGTACTTCCCATCTCCAGGACTCAAGTCCGGCCTGCCGGTTTCCTGAATCCTTCATAAATGTTACTTGCTTCCACTCCAACAGCACATCAAGTATTAAAACCATTTGTCTCCATTCACTCCTATCAAATACGCTCATGCATGCTTGCTGGAAGTCCAAGCCCTCGCACACAAAACCTCCTTTACCTCCTCCTCCAACCTTTCCTAGGCCGACCCTACCCGCCTTCCTCCACTACAGATTTATACACTCTCGAAGTCATTCTACTTTGTTCCATCCTCTCTACATGTCCGAACCACCTCAACAACCCCTCCTCAGCTCTCTGAGGAGGGTTCCTCCTAATTTCCACACTACGAATTCGCTGCATTATATTCACACCACACATTGATCTCAGACACAACATCTCCACTGCCTCCAGCCTTCTCCTTATTGCAACATTCATCACCCATGCTTCACACCCATATAAGAGTGTTGGTATAACTATACTCTCATACATTCCCCTCTTTGCTTCCACGGACAAAGTTCTTTGTCTCCACAGACTCCTAAGTGCACCACTTACTCTTTTACCCCTCATCAATTCTATGATTCACCTCATCCTTCATAGACCCATCTGCTGACATGTTCACTCCTAAATATCTGAATACATTCACCTCCTCCATACTCTCTCCCTCCAATCTGATATCCAATCTTCCATCGCCTAATCTTTTTGTTATCCTCATCACCTTACTCTTTCCTATATTCACTTTCAATTTCCTTCTTTTACAAACGCTACCAAACTCATCCACCAACCTCTGCAACTTCTCTTCAGAATCCCCCAAAAGCACAGTGTCATCAGCAAAAAGCAGCTGTTACAACTCCCAATTTGTGTTAGATTCTTTATCTTTTATCCCCACACCTCTTGCCAACACCCGCGCATTCACTTCTCTTACAACCCCATCTATAAATATATTGAACAACCATGGTGACATCACACATCCTTGTCTAAGTGCCACTTTTACTGGGAAATAATCTCCCTCTCTCCTACATACTCTAACCTGAGCCTCACTATCCTCGTATAAACTCTTCACTGCTTTCAGTAACCTACCTCCTATTCCATACACCTGCAACATCTGCCACATTGCCCCCCTATCCACCCTTTTCCATATCCATAAATGCCACAAAAACCTCTTTACCCTTATCTAAATACTGTTCAGCTATATGTTTCACTGTAAACACTTGGTCTACACACCCCCTACCTTTTCTAAAACCCCCTTGTTCATCTGCTATCCTACTCTCCGTCTTGCTCTTAATTATTTCAATAATAACTCTACCATACACTTTACCAGGTATACTCAACATACGTATTCCCCTATAATTTTTGCACTCTCTTTTGTCCACTTTGCCTTTATATAAAGGAACTATACACGCTCTCTGCCAATCCCTAGGTACCTTACCCATACATTTATTAAATAATAGCACCAACCACTCCAAAACCATATCTCCACCTGCTTTTAACATTTCTATCTTTATCCATATATATATTTGAATGATAGGTCTAGACCTTTCGTGATGCAATCAACACATCATCAGGAGCTTGCAATGTTGCAGAAAAGAGGATGAAGTCCAAGCAAACACGTTCAGAGGAAGCGTTTTTTGCTGCAAGCTCCTGATGATGTGTTGTTTGTAACAAAAAAGGCCTAGAGCTATCATTCAACTCCCTCCCGTGGTTGTTATATATATATATATATATATATATATATAAATATGTGTTGTGTGTGTGTGTGTGTGTGTGTGTGTGTGTGTGTGTTTACTACACTGGCCCACTTCCAGAAAAGGAAACATATTTACATGAAATAAGTCTGAAGAGTAGTATTCCCACACCTCCAGAGTGCAGGCATTATACTTCAAACCTCCAGGACTCAAGTCCGGCTAACTGGTTTCCCTTGAATCCTCTCATAAATTTGACCTTGCTCACACTCCAACAATACGTTAAATCATACAAACCCTTTGTTTCTATTTACTTCGCTTTAACTCGGCCACATACCAATACTAGATACTCAATCCTTTACCATTTAGAACCTATTTTCACCCCCTCCCTCCAACCTTTCCTTGGACGACCTCTATACCTCCATCCCTCTATTGTTTTATTTATGCATCCTCTCTGCCATCCTATTCTCCTCCATCCCTTCTAAATGCCCAGATCACTTCAGCAACCGCTCCTCTGCCCTGTGAATTATAAGTTTGTAACCCCACACCATTCATAATAATCAAGCAACACATTGCTCTCAAGCATGACATCTCAGCTGCCTGGATGCAGCCTCCTCCTCTCTGCAACATTCAGTACCCCGTGCCTCACATCCTCATATACATGAAACAACACACCACCTACTTTTTTTTTCCTCTCAACTTTTGTGTGGTTCACCTCGTCTCTTCCTGATCCCTCTGTCGACACGTCCACTCCCAAATATTTAAACTTCCTGCACACACACTCTCTCCCTCCAATCTGATATCCATTATTTCATAACCTAAACTTGTTTGTTGCTCTCATCACGTTGCTCTTTACTGTGTTTATTTTTTAATATCCTTCTTCTACAAGCCCATCCAGATTCCTCCATCATTCCTCCTCCATCGGCAAAGAGCAGTTGTGACAAGTGGTACGTCGTATCCAACTCTACTTCCTCTCACCTCCCCACCTCTCACAACCATGCTGGTATTACATCGATGTTTAACCAATGTCTTTACTGGAAAATACTTCCCTTCTCTCCTATGCATCTTACACTGAACAACATTTTCTCTATAATGATCCTTTACTGCTTAATATTTTTCCCTGCTTCCTAGTCCGCACATTTGCAATGTCCGCCACATTATTTTCCTAGCCATCCTCTCATATAAATTTTCTAATTATTGTTAAGTTATAGGTCTCACGCACTTTTATTCTTCCCACTGTCTCACGCACTTTCATTCTATTCACTGCCTCACGCACTTTCCCCCACATCCATCAATGGCATTCACCTCTTTCCAAATCTTCCTCTCTGCTTATTGCATGACATCGCTGCCTCCACTCCATCATCAGCATTTAATAACTCCTCAAAATATTCTTTCCACCTCTGCGGTACCTCCTCCTCCACCACCTCACCTCCTCATCTTCCACCTCACCTCCTCATCTACCACCTCACCTACTCATCTACCACCTCACCTCCTCATCTTCCACCTCATCTACCACCTCACCTCCTCATCTACCACCTCACCTTCTCCTCCACCACCTCACCTCCTCATCCAATACCTCACCTCCTCATCTACCAACTCACCTCCTCATCTACCACCTCACCTCCTTCACCACCTCACCTCTCTCACACCTCACCTCCTCATTTACCACCTCATCTCCTCATCTACCACCTCACCTCCTCATCTAACCTCACTACTATCTTCCACCTCACCTCCACTCACCTCCTCCACCACCTCACCTCCTCATCTACCACCTCACCTCATCTACCACCTCACCTCCTCATCTACCACCTCACCTCCTCATCTACCACCTCACCTCCTCATCTACCACCTCACCTCCTCATCTACCACCTCACCTCCTCATCTACCACCTCACCTCATCCACCACCTCACCTCCTCATCTACCACCTCACATCATCCACCACCTCACCTCCTCATCTACCACCTCACCTCCCCCTCACCTCTCATCCACCACCTCACCTCATCCACCACCTCACTCCTCATCTCCACCTCACCTCCACTCACCTCCTCCACCACCTCACCTCCTCATCCACCACCTCACCTCCTCATCTACCACCTCACCTCCTCATCTACCACCTCACCTCCTCATCCACCACCTCACCTCATCTACCACCTCACCTCCTCATCTACCACCTCACCTCCTCATCTACCACCTCACCTCCTCATCTACCACTTCACCTCATCTACCACCTCACCTCCTCATCTACCACCTCACCTCCTCATCTACCACCTCACCCCCTTATCTACCACCTCACCTCTCATCTACCACCTCACCTCCTCTCTACCACCTCACCTCCTCATCACCAACTCACTCCTCATCACCACACTCACCTCCTCATCTACCACCTCACCTCCTCATCACATCCTCACCTCCTCCTCATCTACCACTTCACTTCTCATCTACCAATCTCACCTCCTCCACTACCTCACCTCCTCATCTACCACCTCACCTCTCATCTACCACCTCACCTCCTCATCTACCACCTCACCTCCTCATCTACCACCTCACCTCCTCATCTACCACTTCACCTCATCTACCACTTCACCTCCTCATCTACCACTTCACCTCCTCATCTACCACTTCACCTCCTCATCTACCACTTCACCTCCTCATCTACCACTTCACCTCCTCATCTACCACCTCACCTCCTCATCTACCACTTCACCTCCTCATCTACCACTTCACCTCCTCATCTACCACTTCACTCTCTCATCTTACCTACTTTCACTTTCCTCATCTACCACCTCACCTCCTCATCTACTACCTCACCTCATCTACCACCTCACCTCCTCATCCACCACCTCACCTCATCTACCACCTCACCTCCTCATCTACCACCTCACCTCCTCATCTACCACCTCACCTCCTCATCTACCACTTCACCTCCTCATCTACCACTTCACCTCCTCATCTACTACCTCACCTCCTCATCTACCACTTCACCTCCTCATCTACCAACTCACCTATTTCACTAAAAAATAAAACAGATGGTTATAACTATGACCATAATTTTTAAAGGGGTGGACCGGTAAGCCAGCGGAAGGCTTCGGTCAGATGACCAAAAGCTCCAACAGTGGGTCATCATCTGACTAAGATCAGCGTCACAACACTTGTCCTGTTTCCTGACGAACCTAACCAACCTCTTTCACCTCCTCATCTACCACCTTCACCACCTCCTCCACCATATCATCTACCTCCTCCTCCACCTCATCTACCTCCTCACTACTCTTCCATTCGTTTTCTCATCATTTTTTTTCATATTTCTTGGACACTGTTTACTATTCTCAGCAAAATTTTCTGGCAATATTTTTCTCGAGAAGGAAGAACATAAAGAAGGAATCAGCAAAGAAGGAAGAGGGACAGAGGAGACAGTTTGTAAATAAGACGGAATAAATCTTCTTTATTTTTTAACTCCCTTTCTCTTGTTTGCTTGTTGTCTCTTCACCAAGTTGAGACAGGTGACGCAATACTTCCTTATATCGTAACTTATAGTTAGTTGTTGGCTTTTATTAGGCCAGTCAGACATCCGCTATCTTTTTCTACTTCCATTATCTTTTTCTACCTTCTGCTATCTTCCTCTACCTCCTGTGATCCTCCTCTACCTCCTGCTATCTTCCTCTACCTCCTGCTATCTTAATCTACCTCCTGCTATCTTAATCTACCTCCTGCTATCTTAATCTACCTCCTGCTATCTTAATCTACCTCCTGCTATCTTAATCTACCTCCTGCTATCTTCCACTAAGCTGCTCCTTCAATGATCGTTGACTTGATTATTCGGTTTTATTGATCAGTGTGTTGAACATAACCTGTTTTATAATTGTTGGGGCTGCCTGTTGTCTGTTGCCTGGTGCTGCCTGTTGTCTGTTGCTGCTTGTTGTCTGTTGCCTGGTGCTGCCTGTTGCCTGTTGCTTGGTGCTACCTCTTGTCTGTTGCCTGTTGCCTGTTGCCTGTTGCCTGTTGCTTGGTGCTACCTCTTGTCTGTTGCCTGGTGCTGCCTGTTTTCTGTTGCCTGGTGCTGCCTCTTGTTTGTTGTTGTTTTGTGCTACCTCTTGTTTGTTGCCTGGTGCTTCCTGTTGCCTGGTGCTACCTGTTGCCTTGTGCTACCTGTTGCCTGGTGCTACCTGTTGCCTGGTGCTACCTGTTGTCTGGTGTTACCTGTTGCCTGGTACTACCTGTTGCCTGGTACTACCTGTTGCCTGGTGCTACCTGTTGCCTGGTGCTACCTGTTGCCTGGTGCTACCTGTTGCCTGGTACTACCTGTTGCCTGGTACTACCTGTTGCCTGGTACTACCTGTTGCCTGGGGCTACCTGTTGCCTGGTGCTACCTGTTGCCTGGTACTACCTGTTGTCTGGTGCTACCTGTTGCCTGGTGATACCTGTTGCCTGGTGCTACCTGTTGCCTGGTACTACCTGTTGCCTGGTGCTACCTGTTGCCTGGTGCTACCTGTTGCCTGGTACTACCTGTTGTCTGGTGCTACCTGTTGCCTGGTGATACCTGTTGCCTGGTGCTACCTGTTGCCTGGTACTACCTGTTGCCTGGTACTACCTGTTGCCTGGGGCTACCTGTTGCCTGGTGCTACCTGTTGCCTGGTACTACCTGTTGTCTGGTGCTACCTGTTGCCTGGTGCTACCTGTTGCCTTGTGCTACCTGTTGCCTGGTGCTACCTGTTGCCTGGTGCTACCTGTTGTCTGGTGTTACCTGTTGCCTGGTACTACCTGTTGCCTGGTACTACCTGTTGCCTGGTGCTACCTGTTGCCTGGTGCTACCTGTTGCCTGGTGCTACCTGTTGCCTGGTACTACCTGTTGCCTGGTACTACCTGTTGCCTGGTACTACCTGTTGCCTGGTACTACCTGTTGCCTGGGGCTACCTGTTGCCTGGTGCTACCTGTTGCCTGGTACTACCTGTTGTCTGGTGCTACCTGTTGCCTGGTGATACCTGTTGCCTGGTGCTACCTGTTGCCTGGTACTACCTGTTGCCTGGTGCTACCTGTTGCCTGGTGCTACCTGTTGCCTGGTACTACCTGTTGTCTGGTGCTACCTGTTGCCTGGTGATACCTGTTGCCTGGTGCTACCTGTTGCCTGGTACTACCTGTTGCCTGGTACTACCTGTTGTCTGGTGCTACCTGTTGCCTGGTGCTACCTGTTGCCTGGTGCTACCTGTTGCCTGGTGCTACCTGTTGCCTGGTGCTACCTGTTGCCTGGTGCTACCTAATTAGTAAGTAGATCAAGCAAGTCACATTTTTTTTTCGTTTTATCATAAACACAAAAAAAAAATTCTTGCTGAGACTAGTTATAATACAACAGTTCTTAGGAAATATTACACTGCACATGGGAGTGAAGGTGAGAAATGTTGCACATCTAGCCTATACTGAACTGTGTGTGTGTGTTGCAATGAGAGTTGCAGCCAACAGGGACAAAGCAGGACAAACATACACGCGGTATTGACACCTAAACAGAAACTAAGCAGGAAAAATGGTCTAATAACGCCATGGAACTTATGATAGCTGGTTGCGAGACATTTTGTGATCTCCCAGAATGGCTTAGTAAGCTGCTTCCGGGTTTATTGACTTCAGTAATAGATTTGTACCCTGGGGACCCAGTCCTTAAGTTCAGGGAAGGTTTCTCCACTCTTACTTATTGACAAATTTTGACAAGCTTGAAATAAAGATCTCAATGAAGAATGTGAAGGAAGTTTGAGTTAGACAGAAGGAACACTACCACCGGCAGAACCACCGGCAGAACCACCGGCAGCAGAACCACCGGCAGCAGAACCACCGGCAGCAGAACCACCGGCAGCAGAACCCCCGGCAGCAGAACCACCGGCAGCAGAACCACCGGAAAATGTGGTTGCAAAAGATGGAGGTCTTGATCCTGACCTGCAATGGAGGTCAAACCAGTGGGCTCTTATAAGCATCCGGCTTATAAGAGCCCACTGGTACGTAGGTCCTACCTCACAGCTCCTACCAATTTGCTCAAGTCTCTTACAAAAGTTTACAATTTTTTTCACACAAGATTATTTCAGATTTTGCATAGGTATATTTCAAAAAGAATTGATCAGTGAATAATGTGTTCATCGTGAAGTCTTTGAATATTTTAAGATGGCTTCCTGTATAGGATAATTCACCAATATATGCACGACACTATATACTCCACAGACAAGCTTTTCTCTGTATATCAGTGGTATATAATACCGAAAAGGTGATGAATTAGACAACTGTGCAACATCTGGATATCTTTATTCAGTAGATGTTTCGCCAGAAACGTCTGCAGAATTAAGATACCTAGATGTTGCACAGGTATCTAATTTATTAAGCTTTTTCTTATATACAACTATTGAAAACGTATATTTCATGGGGAGATCTTTCTTTGAATTCGTCGAATAAGGACAAATAATTCTCAGAGTTTATAGAAAAATAAGTCCAGAAATAATGCTCTCCCTGTTTACCTAAATGATGACTTATACGAAATTTCTTTTATCGGAGTCGCCTCATTGTAGAGATATAAATATATTATATAAATTTCCTTTGGAATAAAATGGATGTTACAGTGAATAATACTTGTTCAGGATGATCTCATATTATACATTACTATCCAAGATGATGGGCAAATATAATTTATTTACGAAAAGCAGAGGGCGAATAAATAGTGTATAAATCTACACACAAGTCGGTGGAGATATACAATAAATGCTCCACCATCCGCTTGACGTCAGCCAATAAACTAGCGTTTATGCTAATGCATAAAAGTTTGAATAGTTGTCTCATTTTGTTGTTCATTCAGTATTGTGCACAACTTGGCAGGTTATCCATCCTGTTATAACAAGATTCTCTCCTGTCAGTTGTCTCCTGGCTTTAGGACTTATAATAAGATGTGTGTGTTTACCTGCAGAGTGTAACAGATCATGTGTGTGTGTGCTGTGTTTTTCTCACAGCTCCTTTTATTTCCTTTTGTATTATTTACGGCTATATCCGGATATTTTGACCGCAAATACGGCTAATCAAGTTCCCATCCTGATACCGGCTAATTGCCAAACAAGATTGCAACATACCTGCTATACTATAGCAGGTATGCCTATAGCAGCTATAGGCTTAGTGTAATTGAAATTCTAAGATGTAATATTATATTAATTTAATTAGTAATATCTGGTGTTTTTTTAATATTACACAATAGTCACTGGTTGTTTTTATACCTTTGTTTTCGTTATAATAATCTGTGTGGGTCATGTTCACTTTATGGGCGCACTTACGGGAGCGGTTTGTCTTCAGGCAAGTCTCAGGACGCTGCTCCCCGTCGTTCACTATCTCCTACGTCAGCGGCGGTGGTGGAGGCGTGATCTTCTTAGCCATAATAGTCCTTAAGACTAAATATATAAAAATTACTTGTTTTACTGAAAAGCTATGTAGTTACCTTGACAGCTAAAAGCTATGTAGTTACCTTGACAGCTAAAAGCTATGTAGTTACCTTGACAGCTAAAAGCTATGTAGGTACCGTGACAGCTAAAAGCTATGCAGGTACCTTGACAGCTAAAAGCTATGTAGTTACCGTGACAGCTAAAAGCTATGTAGTTACCTTGACAGCTAAAAGCTATGTAGTTACCTTGACAGCTAAAAGCTATGTAGTTACCTTGACAGCTAAAAGCTATGTAGTTACCTTGACACCTAAAAGCTATGTAGTTACCTTGACAGCTAAAAGCTATGTAGGTACCTTGACAGCTAAAAGCTATGTAGTTACCTTGACAGCTAAAAGCTATGTAGTTACCTTGACAGCTAAAAGCTATGTAGTTACCTTGACAGCTAAAAGCTATGTAGTTACCTTGACAGCTAAAAGCTATGTAGTTACCTTGACACCTAAAAGCTATGTAGTTACCGTGACAGCTAAAAGCTATGTAGGTACCTTGACAGCTAAAAGCTATGTAGTTACCTTGACAGCTAAAAGCTATGTAGTTACCGTGACAGCTAAAAGCTATGCAGGTACCTTGACAGCTAAAAGCTATGTAGTTACCTTGACAGCTAAAAGCTATGTAGTTACCGTGACAGCTAAAAGCTATGTAGGTACCTTGACAGCTAAAAGCTATGTAGTTACCTTGACAGCTAAAAGCTATGTAGGTACCTTGACAGCTAAAAGCTATGCAGGTACCTTGACAGCTAAAAGCTATGTAGTTACCTTGACAGCTAAAAGCTATGTAGTTACCTTGACAGCTAAAAGCTATATAGTTACCGTGACAGCTAAAAGCTATGTAGTTACCTTGACAGCTAAAAGCTATGTAGTTACCTTGACAGCTAAAAGCTATGTAGTTACCTTGACAGCTAAAAGCTATGTAGTTACCTTGACACCTAAAAGCTATGTAGTTACCGTGACAGCTAAAAGCTATGTAGTTACCGTGACAGCTAAAAGCTATGTAGTTACCTTGACAGCTAAAAGCTATGTAGTTACCTTGACAGCTAAAAGCTATGTAGTTACCTTGACAGCTAAAAGCTATGTAGTTACCGTGACAGCTAAAAGCTATGTAGGTACCTTGACAGCTAAAAGCTATGTAGTTACCTTGACACCTAAAAGCTATGTAGTTACCGTGACATCTAAAAGCTATGCAGGTACCTTGACAGCTAAAAGCTATGTAGGTACCTTGACAGCTAAAAGCTATGCAGTTACCTTGACAGCTAAAAGCTATGTAGGTACCTGACAGCTAAAAGCTATGCAGTTACCTTGACAGCTAAAAGCTATGTAGGTACCTTGACAGCTAAAAGCTATGCAGTTATCTTGACAGCTAAAACCTATGTAGGTACCTTGACAGCTAAAAGCTATGTAGGTACCTTGACAGCTAAAAGCTATGCAGTTACCTTGACAGTTAAAAGCTATGTAGTTACCTTGACAGCTAAAAGCTATGCAGTTACCTTGACAGCTAAAAGCTATGTAGGTACCTTGACAGCTAAAAGCTATGTAGGTACCTTGACAGCTAAAAGCTATGTAGGTACCTTGACAGCTAAAAGCTATGCAGTTATCTTCACAGCTAAAACCTATGTAGGTACCTTGACAGCTAAAAGCTATGTAGTTACCTTGACAGCTAAAAGCTATGTAGGTACCTTGACAGCTAAAAGCTATGCAGTTACCTTGACAGTTAAAAGCTATGTAGGTACCTTGACAGCTAAAAGCTATGCAGTTATCTTCACAGCTAAAACCTATGTAGGTACCTTGACAGCTAAAAGCTATGTAGTTACCTTGACAGCTAAAAGCTATGTAGGTACCTTGACAGCTAAAAGCTATACAGTTACCTTGACAGCTAAAAGCTATGTAGGTACCTTGACAGCTAAAAGCTATGCAGTTACCTTGACAGTTAAAAGCTATGTAGGTACCTTGACAGCTAAAAGGAATACATGTATAAGTAAGAGTTCGCACTCCATTGACTCTGAAAATATTTTTTTCCTGTCACTGCCAAAGTTTCTCATACGCTATGATTTGGATTTCTTGATAATACTTTATTTATATTTTTCTAATAATAACAATGTCTACCATTAATTTCTTCGAGATATTTTTTAATTAAATCATAGATAAATAATTACTACAGGAGTAAGAAAACTGCAATATCAAAGCTGTGCTTTTCATACAGTCTAATTTACATAACACGATTATTAATCCTCATATATTTAATTTAGCGAATTTTTAATACTTTAAAGTAAATTAGCTTCATTCCCCCATAAATTAAAGGTTTGGTTATACTCTCTATAAGACACCTTGTAAAATTTCTCACCATTAACCCATGTCTATCCCAAAACTGTGATCGATATAAAGCGCCCTCTATATCTCCTCTATATCTCCTGCGTCCATGTACAGGGTGTCAGGTGTCAACTGTATATGAAATATTTCATCCATATTCTGTACTTGGAGTCTTGTGTTGAACTCGGAAGTGTTGATAAACAACTAAACTTACTGTCTCACGAGAATCACATAATTACGGAGCTTTTTTTGTATATTTTCGGTTAAACTATTTAGCACACCGAGGATATTTTGACCGAAAATAACAATCCTGATTCCAACGATTAGTTGGAATCAGTGTGGTGGAACAAAAATTAGCGGATAATCCATTGATGAACCCGCATTTTGAGGGTAGAATGGATACACATATACTAAATTTTTGTGAGGAAAAGAATATATGTGTAGGTGAAGGACTAGTTAATAAATGGCAGGGAGACAAGTGCAAGATATTATGTGATACACGGACGACTTTCATCACGTTGCTGAGACATTCTTCAGTCACCAGGACGAAAGTCCCAACAAAACAAAAACAAGCTGATAGCTAACTATAGTGCTCGGATAAATTATTTGTTGAGTTTGGATTTGTTGAAACTCTTGATGGATTTTAGGCGTAGATGTTGATGTAGTCCGAGATGCTGTTGAGCATAGGCCGACCCGGTATAGCGGACCAGGCCTCCACAACTCCTGATGAATGATCCAAATGTGTATACCACTTAGCGTTCTAATTAACATTTGAGCATTCTAGTTAACATGTGAACATGTTAACTAGCATCTCAACGTGATAGGTAACATTTCTATCCCAGTAACACTGCCCCTTCATCCTCACAGCACATAATTCCTCTATGCACCTACGTTTCCTACGAAAGTGTCTTTTTGCACTAATTAAACGCCTAAGACATCAGCTTGGTTCAATGTTGTTGGGAACAATACCATCAAGCTCGCTGGTGCACCAATGGGGGGAGGCTTCAAAGGAAACTTTTTCCCCCCCATTAATTAACTATTCTTTTCTTTCCACTGTTTACACTCCAGCTTCTGCGCTGCCTAGTGATTTTCTGCTGTGTATTAATAACGGTGCTCTGTTGGGTGAGCTGCAGTGGTGCTCAGTAGTGATCTTATGTATTGGTAGTGTTCTGTAGTGATGCTCTGTAGTTGTAGTAGTGTTTTTCAGTGGTACTAGTGATCTGTACTAGTTCTCTGTAGTGGAGGTCTGTAGGAATGTTTCGGTTGCAGTAGTGCTCTGTTGTGGTGTTCTACAGTGCTCCTACAAGCTCTGAAAGCCGCCGACATAACTCCACTCGAACAAGGTGTCACGATTACAATTGCATAACATGTCTTGCAACTACAACTACAGAACGAAACTATTGCTATCAAACATAATAAAAACAAATCTTTGAACGTGCTCAACAGTAAAATCTCGACACACACAGAATCAATATGGATTTAGAGGAGGTGGATTCCGCTTCTAAAAACTGCTAGACCTCTACATGGGGTTTACACGCCCTGGAAGACAAGCACGTTGTAGACGTAGTACACACAGACTCGGGCAAGCCTTCATCCGGGTTAACCATGGTATGATAACGCACAAAAATGTATAAAAAAAAAATGGGAAATTAGAAAAGTGTGGGGATGTATTTCGAACTTTTTAAGAGAGCAGAGCGCAGGATTAGTAATCAAGAAAGTAAGTCAGTGAGCAGTTCTAGTCGTTACGGCAAAGTATTCACAATAATTTTGTCTTTGTTCATATGTATGATAGATAAACACGCAGATCATAGCACTAACATTTCTTGATACTAGAATTTGTGTTAAAATGACGTCCATTAGGACACATAAATATCTCCAGGCTGGTGTATATCAAGTATTTCAGTCGGCCACATAAAATAAGTTGCTTAAAAACGGTAAAATTATGGCTGATAGGCAAACATAAAAAAAATTGGCATCAGAAAGTGTGGACTCCAAACCGTGGTGGTCCTTGATCAAGGACCAACCGTGGTGGTCCTTGATCAAGGACCAACCGGGATATTCACTTCTGGACAATAACTTTCAAGAATGAAAGAAAGGCAGATATACTTGCAGACCATTTTGCTACCAAAATGCAAGTATCAGACGTGAATGAGTATGATAATGGTATACAATACCAAAACTTCTCCAGAATGAGGGACTGACCACCTCAAAACTACGTCTTCAAGAGTGATGGAGTAATTACATCGTCTTTACGTCTCTACTGCTTCTTCTGCCTCCTTGTACTCGACTGAAGAAGCCTGCCGTGTAGACGAAGCGTATCGGAATAAAGATACCTAACTGTTGTACATGTGTCTTACTTATCAGACCTGAAGAGTCGACCTACAGTACATGGCCAACTGCAAGACATGCGGCAGAGTTGTTGAAACTGACAATAAGAATGTTAATTTGAAGTCACATACAGAAGAGCAGCCCATCACAGAATGAAATCAGAATTTCAAAGTAATTTACAGTGAATATCTGGAGCCACAAGACACCTGCGCCCCCAGTAGGTTATTTAAGCACTGAATATTTCCAATTATAGAGTAAGAATATTATTATTTCTTGCCATGTGGCTCCAGCTCTTGAGCTACAGGTGAGAAAAACTCCAGCATATATGTTAAGTAAATGTACGTAAATAAAATAATCATACAATTTAATACAACACCTACGGTAAGGAATGATAAATTAAATAAATTATTATTGTAATAATAATAATACGTAAGACTTATAATATCTTTCGTCTATAACGTGTATAACCAAATGAATGACTTCAGTAAATAAGCAAATATTTTCATTAGAGTGGAATGAAACCCCTTAAGAAGTGTTAGTAGAATCATGTGATGTAATGGTTTAGAAAGAAGATAACTTGAAGAATGAGACACTTGTGTAACATTTGGAAATCTTGACTGAGAAAACGTTTCGCAAGGCAGAGGTTTCTTCAGTCCAGTACAGTTAAGAACGGTAGAAGATGAGGAAGAGAATTAATCTTGAGAAACGTACAGCATGTTCTCGGAAAGTGGCTCATATACTGCAGTCAGGTGAGTAGAAGCAGGAGGAGGCGGAGTCACCATTGGACAAATCCACTAGTGTAAGTAGGTCATGTAAGCCTTCCAAAATGGATGATTTAGAGTAGTTCTTAATAGAGCAGAGTGTGTAAGCCACTCAGTCAGGGTCAACATACCACAAGATTTCGTTCAGTGCTGTGGAATGACTTATTTCATCGATCTTCTCATCACTTACTCCCGTGTCTATACAATAACTGAACTCTAATATTTACATATAAAAAGAAAGATGTCCACAACCTACAGAAACATCAATAACCAGCCTGCAGCTATATCAATCTGGGGGGAAACGATTCCACGTCCCATTTTCTCCTGACAAAGCACAAATGATGACAACCTCCAGACGGCATAATATTACTACTGGAGGTGAGGCATGAATGAAAGAGTGTGGCAGTGAAGCTGATATCCTGGTGTTGATACATGACTGCAATTGCTTTTTTAAAATCACGTGGTTTAACTTGCCAGCAAAGAAGGTAAGAAACTTACAGCAGTAGAGAGCATCTGTTACATGTTCTTCAGCAAGGATGGCTGAGTACAAGCGCAGGTTCCCTCTCACTCTCAATATACTCCACTTTCTTGGGTTGCCTCTTTTTTTGCTTTCCAACTAACCATCCCACCTCTAAATAAGGTATATTATTGTTACTGTTATTTTGATATTATTTTTATTATACTTCTATGCATCGAATCCATATGTGTCATACAGCAAAATACAATGTAGAGAACACAACAAAACGTCTCATATAGCCTGGGATTTTTATTATTTTTTTCTCAATGGGAAAATTGGATTAATTTATTTTGTCGCTATTTTATAAATCACAAAAATGAAATGGAATAATACACAAACTTATCAAAATACACAATTTTCAACATGTCTAAAAAATAAAGTATAATGGACAGCGAGTAATATCACCGTAAATAGTTGTCAAAATATTTTTAACAACCCGGAGCGGAGGTGACGCCAGAGGTACCAGTCGTGCGTGAGGCGCCGCACCTATTGTAATGATTTCCCACATTATTTCTTATTCTTCCCCTTCTCCTTATTATTATTATTATTACTATTTTGTATATTATAGATATAATTATTATTATACACTATTTTATATTATAATAATTATTATTATTGACGACGTGGCATCTATCCTGGATACAACATGTGAAATGTTGGTTATTTGGATAATGTGTTACAAATGTTTACAAGTATCATAAGTATCATATAACTTCACACACAGTGTACAAATTGTAAACTCAATTTACTCATTGACGGAAATTTGCAAATACACACACACACACACACACACACACACACACACACACACACACACACACACACACACACACACACACACACACACACGCATATATACAACAGGCCTAGTGTCTAATCGACATGTGCCTAGGACAAAATGGTAACTAACTAACTAACTAACACATGTCTAAGTATATGATATTTCATATTTCACTCCCTGGCTATTAGATTGTGTTTTAGTGATAACAAGATGTCAGGTTCACATGTGTAATGGGTCATGACATTACAGTGGAAGTATCGTCAGTTATGTTGCAAGTTGCAGTCAGGTCTTTGTCATTGTGAGTCGGATTATGGTTAAATGTAATCAGAAATTGCATTTTGAAGATATTGGAGTTGAAGGGCTGAGGTGAATTGGATGAGACAATCAGAGATTATCGCATAAATCCCAATACATATTTCGATTTTACAATTTTCTTCCATAACAAGGCAAACTGGGGCCTACAAAGGTTAAAATAAGTCCAAAGTGTCAGCCAAGTAAGACGGGCAAGTGTTAGCAGAGAAGTAAGAGCATAAGGAAGCAAGCAAGCTAGCAAATAAATACAATAATTAATTTTTATTTAGGCTTTGGATAGAGAACATTAATTTTTTTTTACAGTGGTCTTGAGGACAAACAGTTGTTATGGACACATGAAAACTGCTTAATTAGATTTAACCCAAAATAACAAAAAGTTAAACACTGTGACTTATTCGTTATCAGAAGAGAAATTCTTCAGTTATTTCACGGAAATCAACTTGTTTAAGAAAACTGGCCCATCGAAGCTTCTACAACCTAATATTAACACAAAGTTCCCTTTAAGACAACCACATCAGCTGTGAACACTGGAAGCTGAACAGAAGATGTGTTCTCCAGTTGTTGTACACAAGTGAACAAAGTTTATCCATTTCATGAGATACGTCAGCTACTGAAAGACTGAAGCCGTTCAGAAGTGTTTTATATTAATCAGAAGGAAGTGCTAAACACGTAGGGGTTATAAGGTGGCTGGGGAATAGAAGGCATTCAGATTCAATCTAAGGAAACGGAGGATAAGTCTGATTCCTTGGATCAAGAGCCCCTCATTAGCGTCATCAGGCACGCTCGAGTCACTGAATGTGAAATAATATTATACCATTTCGAAATTAAAAGTGGTAAATTTGCAGCAAGACGCTCCATCAGCAGCACCAGGCTGCTTCATGCTACGCTCCATCAGCAGCACCAGGCTGCTTCATGCTACAATACACCAGTTTTGAAAAACTGAAGCCAATCAAAAAAGGCTTTTTAAAATCATCGCATTGAAACCAATGCGATGACTTAATGGTGTAAATAAAACTGAGCTGAGAGAAGCTACACCTCTGAAGTGTTCCATGAATCATCCCCTTGTAATAGTTCACCAGGGTTGAAAATTTGAAGCCAATTGGATAAGGAGCTCTGAAGGTATAAACGGAAGTCTTGTAGGAAGTTACACGACCATACGAACACTGTACGTCACAATATGGCTGACCGGCTCTGCCATAAAGTCGTGCGAAAATATAGTATTTAAGGGCGCGATAAACTCATGAAAATTAAGTCTTAAAAACGTGAATTTTATTATTTTTCAGTTTTATTTTTACAGTTCAATTCTATTTAAAATTATCCGCAAATCTATAATAAAAAAACTTCTTAGAGTTTCAAGCCGATCAGAAAAGTGTAGTAGTGAAATAAAGATGATGGAATCAGTCCATTAAACTTGGAGAAACAGTATTTGAGGTTGTCAGTCCCTCAGTCTGGAGAAGAGTTCAGTTGCATGGTCTGGAACAAGGTGGTCAGTCCCTCAGCCTGGACAAGAGTTCAGCTGCATGGTCTGGAACAAGGTGGTCAGTCCCTTAGGCTGGACAAGAGTTCAGTTGCATGGTCTGGAACAAGGTGGTCAGTCCCTTAGGCTGGACAAGAGTTCAGCTGCATGGTCTGGAACAAGGTGGTCAGTCCCTCAGCCTGGACAAGAGTTCAGCTGCATGGTCTGGAACAAGGTGGTCAGTCCCTCAGGGCCTGGACAAGAGTTCAGCTGCATGGTCTGGAACAAGGTGGTCAGTCCCTCAGGCTGGACAAGAGTTCAGCTGAATGGTCTGGAACAATATCGTTACAGACCATAGTGCTGAAGTAGAAGAATTAATAGTAGTAGAGGTAGCAGTAGTTGAGAGTGGTAGTAGTAATGTAGTGAGTAGTAGTAATAGTAGTAGTAGTAATAATAGTAGTAATAGTAGTAGTAGTAGTACGTCTACTCGCTACTGTATTCCATTACTCTGTCCTTGTTTGGTAATGCTTTCGTTCCCTGACCTGACTTCCAGCTTTCTCCCCCTCCCTCTCTCCCACCTATCTTCTAGCTTCCCTCTCTCCACCTATCTCTAGCTCCCCTCCTCTCCCACCTATCTTCTAGCTTTCTCCCTCCCTCTCTCCCACCTATCTTCTAGCTTTCTCCCCTCCCTCTCTCCCACCTATCTTCTAGCTTTCTCCCCTCCCTCTCTCCCACCTATCTTCTAGCTTTCTCCCCTCCCTCTCTCCCACCTATCTTCTAGCTTTCTCCCTCCCTCTCTCCCTCCTATCTTCTTTCTTCCCTCCTTCCTCTCTCCCACCTATCTTCTAGCTTTCTCTCCTCCCTCTCTCCCACCTATCTTCTAACTTCTCCCTCCTCCTCTTCCCCACCTATCTTCTAGCTTTCTCCCTCCCTCTCTCCCACCTATCTTCTAGCTTTCTCCCTCCCTCTCTCCCACCTATCTTCTAACTTTCTCCCCCTCCCTCTCTCCCACCTATCTTCTTTCTTCCCTCCCTCTCTCCCACCTATCTTCTAACTTTCTCCCCTCCCTCTCTCCACCTATCTTCTAGCTTTCTCCCTCCTCTCTCCCACCTATCTTCTAGCTTTCTCCCTCCCTCTCTCCCACCTATCTTCTACTTTCTCCCCTCCCTCCTATCTTCTAGCTTTCTCCCCCTCCCTCTCTCCCACCTATCTTCTAGCTTTCTCCCCTCCCTCTCTCCCACCTATCTTCTAGCTTTCTTTCCTCCCTCTCTCCCACCTATCTTCTAACTTTCTCCCCTCCCTATCTCCCACCTATCTTCTAACTTTCTCCTCCCTATCTCACCTATCTCTAACTTCTCCCCACCTCTCTCCACTATCTTCTTTCTTCCCTCCTTCCTCTCTCCGACCTTTTAACATTTTCTCACTTGCCTCTCTTCCACTTGTGTTTTCCCCGATGTCTCGCTCAGGACGCAAGAAACGTCGTCTAGCGTTGCTTCTCCACAGTCTGCGTTGTTGGTGATGGGAAAAATAACTAGTTTATATACGTTTTAATGAACGTACAACGAAATACTTTTAAGGATATTCATGACATCTGAGAACACACACGCAACCATTACGATACTTTACCAAAGATACCCTGCCGACGATACCCTGCCAACGATACCCTGCCGACGATACCCTGCCAACGATACCCTGCCGACGATACCCTGCCGACGATACCCTGCCGACGATACCCTGCCTACGATACCCTGCCGACGATACCCTGCCGACGATACCCTGCCAACGATACCCTGCCGACGATACCCTGCCGACGATACCCTGCCAACGATACCCTGCCGACGATACCCTGTCGACGATACCCTGCCATTTCTATTGTAACTCCTTGAATTTACCAACCTTTTTTTTAAAATATAAATGTTAAAGTTAGCATTGAAATTATAAAGTGAAAATAACTTAAATATATTTATGCTTATATGATCGATATCTTGAATTATATTAATAATGAATCATTGAAAACAACAGCCTGCAAAACGAAGTACTCTGCATAACTAAGCACTCTGCAACATTAAGTACTCTACAATAGCGCTGGAAATGACATAGTAATTAGCATGCAACATTTACTTCCCTTGTTGCATTATTTCCCATGTGTGAACCTTTTTGTAATTACTTCGTTACTATATCACTTGTGTCTCCACATATACACCGAGAGGTATATACAAGTGTATACGAGTGTGTATATATATATATATATATATATATATATATATATAATATGTGTAGGTGTATATATTTGTGTGTGTATGTGTGGTATTAGAGCTGTGTATCTCGATGTATATACCTCGAGGTATGTATCTCTCTTTGTATATATGTACTGAGATGTGCCTCTGCATATACTTCAAGAAATCTGCATCTCTCAATATATATACGTATATTGAAATTTTAATCTCTGTTTTATGTTATAAATTATTTTTCATTGGTGGTGTGAAGATGACATGCAGCCTTAAGGACCTTCGTGCAGTCGAGAGGCTTGAAACCTAATAAAGTGAGCATTACTAGTGTGGGTTATGGATAATCTTAAGCTATCATTACGCAACACAAAAATGCTTTTATACAGGAACACGCTAAGTATGCATACCACCATAATACAGTGTTGTATACACGGATACACTAAGTATAAACGTACACTAAGTATACACACAGCCAGAGTTATAAAAAACCAGATACACTAAACATATACACCAGCCAATACAGTGTCTTGTACACAGACGCACCGCAAATACACATCAGCCAATGCACAGTGTGTTATATACACTGGGTATACACACTCGCCAGCCAGTACAGGGTGTGCTGCATGCTGTTACACTCAAACCAGCCAACTGTACAGGGTGAGCGTCACACTGTCACCTAATAAGTTTGTGTAGCTTGCTAATTAAAAAGTTTGAGCCAGTACAGGGTGTGCAGTATACACCTCGCCAGCCAGTACAGGGTGTGCTGTATACACACTCGCCAGCCAGTACAGGGTGTGCAGTATACACACTCGCCAGCCAGTACAGGGTGTGCTGTATACACACTCGCCAGCCAGTACAGGGTGTGCAGTATACACACTCGCCAGCCAGTACAGGGTGTGCTGTATACACACTCGCCAGCCAGTACAGGGTGTGCTGCATGCTGTTACACTCAATAAAAAACAAAGGTAGAAATTGCCTCTAACTCTGATAATTCTGAGTGGCTGAGAGGCGCTCACAAACTGTTACGCTAAATAAATGTTTTATGTCCCGATAATTTTTTTTTTTAGTCTTTTGGCTTGAATTGGGGGAAAAAAAGTTTGAAGCCAACGATATTTTACATATATATTACAAAATTTGTTGCTATACGTCGTGTACAATTTTACATAAAAGATTAATTTAACATAAGTTATTATTATTTCTAAAAATTGACCCGTCCTGAAAATTTATTTATTAGTAAACAATTTGCAAAATTGTTATTAGGTAAATAAATTTAATGCAGCCATAAAAGTTTTTTTAAGTCAATAAACTGGAAGAATATCGTAGAACAGCAGGTATAAAATAAATATATTAGTGTCATATTACCCATGATTGTTCTCTTGCTCCTAGTCACTAGGCTCACCCGGGGGAAATTGTTTCAGCAATTTCAAGCAATGAACACGGAATTAATTTTGCACCTATCAGTTCTCAGAAATATTTATATACAGATATATATTACTAAATCACTAAGGTCGACAATTTGTATATACTGTTTTAATTTCAGATTATATACTATATTTCTTTACACCACAATACAAACCTATCTCACCATATTCAGAGTATGACCTGAGAGGCTGTGGCTGGTGTCATCCAGGCTACCCTACACTGACAGAGGCTGTGGCTGGTGTCATCCAGGCGACCCTACACTGACAGAGGCTGTGGCTGGTGTCATCCAGGCGACCCTACACTGACAGAGGCTGTGGCTGGTGTCATCCAGGCGACCCTACACTGACAGAGGCTGTGGCTGGTGTCATCCAGGCTACCCTACACTGACAGAGGCTGTGGCTGGTGTCATCCAGGCTACCCTACACTGACAGAGGCTGTGGCTGGTGTCATCCAGGCGACCCTACACTGACAGAGGCTGTGGCTGGTGTCATCCAGGCGACCCTACACTGACAGAGTGTGGCTGGTGTCATCCAGGCGACCCTACACTGACAGAGGCTGTGGCTGGTGTCATCCAGGCGACCCTACACTGACAGAGGCTGTGGCTGGTGTCATCCAGGCGACCCTACACTGACAGAGGCTGTGGCTGGTGTCATCCAGGCTACCCTACACTGACAGAGGCTGTGGCTGGTGTCATCCAGGCGACCCTACACTGACAGAGGCTGTGGCTGGTGTCATCCAGGCGACCCTACACTGACAGAGGCTGTGGCTGGTGTCATCCAGGCGACCCTACACTGACAGAGGCTGTGGCTGGTGTCATCCAGGCGACCCTACACTGACAGAGGCTGTGGCTGGTGTCATCCAGGCTACCCTACACTCTGAGAAAACTTCCTCTCATTTTTTCGGTTGCTACTCTTGCAACATTGCATAGCTCCTGATGACGTACTGAGATGTGTGAAAGTACTTGAGCTAAAGATATATGCAAGACAAGCCACCCTCTGTGGCTTGTCTTGCATATATATATATATATATATATATATATATATATATATATATATTATCTTCTTTCAACACGTCGGCCGTTTCCCACCGAGGCAGGGTGGCCCAAAAGGAAAAACGAAAGTTTCTCCTTTTACATTTAGTAATATATACAGGAGAAGGGGTTACTACCCCCTTGCTCCTGGCATTTTAGTCGCCTCTTACGACACGCATGGCTTACGGAGGAAGAATTCTGTTCCACTTCCCATGGAGAAAAATATATATATAAAATTATATATATATATATATATATATATATATATATATAGTCTCGCCGAATAGGTAAAACTTCCGATTTTGGCTTAAATAGCAACGCTCCTCTTGCCGAATAAGGCAAGCGAAAATTTTGTAAGCAATAATTTCGCAAAAATCATTCTGAACTTAACGAAAAATATATTTCATTGTGTTTGTTTATTATTAAATTATTGTAAACTTATCTAAAATATATTTAGTTGGATTAGGCTAAATTAAATTGCGCTTGTTATAATAAGGTTAGGTAAGTTTTCTACGGTTCTTTTGGTACAAAATTATTAATATATCTTTAAACGTTTAAGAATTTTTTTAGAAAGGACTTAATTTTCAATGATTTCTTGTTAATTGTCCAGTTTATATATATATATATATATATATATATATATATATATATATATATATATATATATATATATATATATATATATATATATACGTACATTATATATATATAGTATATATATTCGAGTCTCCCTGGTAAACCTGCCTACGTAGTTCTTAGTACTCAGCACGCCATTAAATGTAATTATTATGATAATGCAGAGCGAAGTTATACAAAGTATAATGTTGAACGAGTGGAAGTAAATGGTGACTAATACAATAGGTTAGAGAGGGGACGAGAGGAAGGGGTGGGGGAGGGGGAGGGGAAAAGAGAGGGGAGAGGGAGGGGAAGCAAAGCTGAGAAGTTCCCCCTAAACAGCAGAAAATTACAGTAAATACCAGGAGCAGCACTCGCACCAGGCTTGACTCAACCACACAAAATTATCTCTTGATTATATGCATAAAAAATATACAGGCAGTGTATTTTAGTGTCCTTTGTACGTATGTTGAAGTGGACTCACAGACGGAATTGTTTAAGGCACAATTTATACCTACTCTGCAAGATCCTAAATTACAGTGTGATTAAAGTCTATTTATTGTTGAGTCCAACATAAAGTATACCTACACGAGGAGAACTAAGTCTTTAATTCAAACTGAAAGTTACAAGAAAGTTACTGTTAAGGTAAGAACAAACTATGAAAGATAGTAACCACGGTTCCGGTGGGGTTAGAGTTCGTCACGGCCATGCTGGTGGGAGATTCACCTGTAAAAACTTGCATTTGTGGTCACAGTGGTGGCCCATGCTGACCTTCCTATGGTGTATAAACATACCTAGTTGGATGAATCTTATTGTAGCCAGCTGGCCCAGTGGCTTACGCACTGGCCTGGAGTTTTACAACTCTCTTGCCATGAGTTCTAACCCCACCCGTACTCTGGTTTGTATGCAGTAGTGCTATTACGATGTCATGAACTATGAAAATTATGTTAAGGTAAGAAGGAACTATGAAAGTTACTGTTAAGGTAAGAACGATGAACTTCCCTAAGGTGAGAAACATGGAGGAACTAGTCATAGAAAACATCAATATATTCGCATATCATCAACGCGACTCGCAGTTCAGCGGTTGAACCGTCGACTCACAACCGAAGGACAGGTTCAGTCTTGGACTGATAGAGAAAGCCTCATTACACCTGTTGCCTTTGTTCCCCCGAGCAGTAAATAGGTACCTGGGCATTAGGCGACTATTGTGGCTATCATCCCAGGAGGAGGATAGAGATACCACTAAACTTGTACCAGGAATAAGCTTTAAAACTGTTATAGGTAAAAACTTTTATTTGTTTGACAATATTCTTCCTTTTTTTATATTAATAATTAAAGTTTTAATCCGAGTGGCTACGAGGTGATCACAGCTAACTGCATTCATATAATATTCATAATTATCAGCCTGGCTTTCAGGGCCAACACCAACATTGTGATGAGTATTATAATTCTTAGGTATAAGTTGCCGCCTAGACCAGATATGGGCCCCAGGGTACAATAATGGGCCCCAGGGTACAATACATTGCAGTGCTCCTCTGTGTTCATATGGTGAGACAGTGAAGGAAGCAGTAGTGATGGTGGTAGGAAGTAGACGGGTTAGGTAGTAGTAGTACTTAGTAACAGCAGCAACAGCAGTACTAATACCATTAGTAGTAGCAGCGACGGCAGCAGCAGCAGCAGTTATGCGGAGATAAGTTAAGGCTTCAGGTGTCTGGGGATATATAAATGTCCTGGACTGTATACAAGTGTCTTTTTCCACATCTTGTCGGTTTCGCCATAGGATTTTTCAGTGTCAAAGTGAACAAAAAGAACATATATGAGACAAGGCGAGAGAGACAGGGCGACAGAGGGAGGTGATCGCTGAGAGAGGGAAGACTAGAGGAGACAGCATCATGACCCTCAGGAGTCCACTTGGTTGACCTCAAAGAGTGTATGATTCTGCAAATAATACGCTATTGTGAGTCTTCACTTCCTCCAGACATAATACTCCTGGCCCATGTATCGGGTGAATTTAGGTTAATTATTTAACTCATTGCCATTTATTTTTAATAACTATTGTATGTGTGACGCTGTAGAGGATCTTAGATGCATTCAACGGGTTGTGTTAAATAATAATTGCATTTGCTCAATATACATACAATAAATGTTATTTCCCCTTGTTAGAATAAATTATGTAAATTTATTATACACCACTATAGACCACTACCAGTTAGTAGTGTTAGATGACGAGGAGAGGTGTGAGCAAAGCTCACACCTCTCTAACACAATTGTCCTCAAAGATTTGTTAAGTTATACCATAAATTAAGGAAAGATCTTAGACTTCACCTTACGAAACAGACAAAAAAATGCGATAGCAATTATGAACAAGGTAGATTATAGTGGAAAACTGAACATGTTACTAGAAGTCGGGGGAACTTACGTGATTCTTAAGGCAGGAAACCACAAGTAACGAGAGTAACAACCAGAGCCTCAGAACATCAACTAATGTTCAACCTGTCTTATGAACAAGACGGGAGTTCTGGCAAGCATTACAATTCGTTGATTTTTGCACGAACTAAACGTGTACCCAAAACAATGTACTAGGTATTTGGTATTCTAGCTTAGTTAAAGTTAGGTGAGGTTCCATAGTGTCAGGTTAAACTTATTATCAATATTTGCATAAAGTTTGACAACTATAATGAAATAGTCTGGCAGCGCGAGTGTTGGTATCCCACACACGTTGTGAGTGTTGGTATCCCACACACCCTGTGAGTGTTGGTACCCCACAAACGCTGTGAGTGTTGGTATCCCACACACGCTGTGAGTGTTGGTATCCCACACACGTTGTGAGTGTTGGTATCCCACACACGCTGTGAGTGTTGGTATCCCACACACGCTGTGAGTGTTGGTATCCCACACACGTTGTGAGTGTTGGTATACATACGCTGTGAGTGTTGGTATACATACGCTGTGAGTGCTGGTATACATACGCTGTGAGTGTTGGTATCCCACACACGCTGTGAGTGTTGGTATCCCACACACGCTGTGAGTGTTGGTATCCCACACACGTTGTGAGTGTTGGTATCCCACACACGTTGTGAGTGTTGGTATCCCACACACGCTGTGAGTGTTGGTATCCCACACACGCTTTGAGTGTTGATATCCCACACACGCTGTGAGTGTTGGTATCCCACACACGCTGTGAGTGTTGGTATCCCACACACGCTGTGAGTGTTGGTATCCCACACACGCTGTGAGTGTTGGTATCCCACACACGCTGTGAGTGTTGGTATCCCACACACGCTGTGAGTGTTGGTATCCCACACACGCTGTGAGTGTTGGTATCCACACACGCTGTGAGTGTTGGTATCCCACACACGCTGTGAGTGTTGGTATCCCACACACGCTGTGAGTGTTGGTATCCCACACACGCTGTGAGTGTTGGTATCCCACACACGCTGTGGGTGTTGGTATCCCACACACGCTGTGAGTGTTGGTATCCCACACACGCTGTGAGTGTTGGTATACATACGCTGTGAGTGTTGGTATACATACGCTGTGAGTGTTGGTATACATACGCTGTGAGTGTTGGTATACATACGCTGAGAGTGTTGGTATCCCACACACGCTGTGAGTGTTGGTATCCCACACACGTTGTGAGTGTTGGTATACATACGCTGTGAGTGTTGGTAAACATACGCTGTGAGTGTTGGTATACATACGCTGTGAGTGTTGGTATCCCACACACGCTGTGAGTGTTGGTATACATACGCTGTGAGTGTTGGTATACATACGCTGTGAGTGTTGGTATACATACGCTGTGAGTGTTGGTATCCCACACACGCTGTGAGTGTTGGTATACCCACACACGCTGTGAGTGTTGGTATACATACGCTGTGAGTGTTGGTATCCCACACACGCTGTGAGTGTTGGTATCCCACACACGTTGTGAGTGTTGGTATACATACACTGTGAGTGTTGGTATACATACGCTGTGAGTGTTGGTATCCCACACACGCTGTGAGTGTTGGTATCCCACACACGTTGTGAGTGTTGGTATACATACGCTGTGAGTGTTGGTATACATACGCTGTGAGTGTTGGTATACATACGCTGTGAGTGTTGGTATACATACGCTGTGAGTGTTGGTATCCCACACACGCTGTGAGTGTTGGTATACATACGCTGTGAGTGCTGGTATACATACGCTGTGAGTGTTGGTATCCCACACACGCTGTGAGTGTTGGTATCCCACACACGTTGTGAGTGTTGGTATACATACGCTGTGAGTGTTGGTATACATACGCTGTGAGTGTTGGTATCCCACATACGCTGTGAGTGTTTGTATACATACGCTGTGAGTGTTGGTATACATACGCTGTGAGTGTTGGTATACATACGCTGTGAGTGTTGGTATCCCACACACGCTGTGAGTGTTGATATACCCACACACGCTGTGAGTGTTGGTATCCCACACACGCTGTGAGTGTTGGTATACCCACACACGCTGTGAGTGTTGGTATCCCACACACGCTGTGAGTGCTGGTATACCCACACACGCTGTGAGTGTTGGTATACCCACACACGCTGTGAGTGTTGGTATCCCACACACGCTGTGAGTGTTGGTATCCCACACACGCTGTGAGTGCTGGTATACCCACACACGCTGTGAGTGTTGGTATCCCACACACGCTGTGAGTGTTGGTATCCCACACACGCTGTGAGTGTTGGTATCCCACACACGCTGTGAGTATTTTGGTATCCCACACACGCTGTGAGTGTTGGTATCCAACACACGCTGTGAGTGTTGGTATCCCACACCACACCAGCTGTGAGTGTTGGTATCCCACACACGCTGTGAGTGTGGTATACCCACACACGCTGTGAGTGTTGGTATCCCACACACGCTGTGAGTGTTGGTATCCCACACACGCTGGTGAGTGTTGGTATCCCACACACGCTGTGAGTGTTGGTATCCCACACACGCTGTTGGTATCCCACACACGCTGTGAGTGTTGGTATCCCACACACGCTGTTGGTATCCCACACACGCTGTGAGTGTTGGTATCCCACACACGCTGTGAGTGTTGGTATCCCACACACGCTGTGAGTGTTGGTATCACACACGCTGTGAGTGTTTTGGTATCCCACACACGCTGTGAGTGTTGGTATACCCACACACGCTGTGAGTGTTGGTATCCCACACACGCTGTGAGTGTTGGTATCCCACACACGCTGTGAGTGTTGGTATACCCACACACGCTGTTGGTATCCCACACTGTGAGTGTTGGTATACCCACACACGCTATGAGTGTTGGTATCCCACACACGCTGTGAGTGTTGGTATCCCACACACGCTGTGAGTGTTGGTATCCCACACACGCTGTGAGTGTTGGTATCCCACACACGCTGTAGGTTGGTATCCCACACAGCTTGGGTTGGTATCCACCGCGAGTGTTGGTATCCCACACGCTGTTGGTATCCACACGTGGTGTTGGTATACCCACACACGCTTGAGTGTTGGTATCCACACACGCTGTGAGTGTTGGTATCCACACACGCTGTGAGTGTGGTATACACACGTTGTTGGTCACTGTGGGTGGTATCCACACACGCTGTTGAGTGTTGGTATCCCACACACGCTGTTGAGTGTTGGTATCCCACACACGCTGTTGAGTGTTGGTATCCCACACACGCTGTTGAGTGTTGGTATCCCACACACGCTGTTGAGTGTTGGTATCCCACACACGCTGTTGAGTGTTAGATCCACACACGCTGTGAGTGTGATCCAACACGCTGATGTGGTATCCACACACTATGTTCCACACCTGTTATGACCCACACGCGTGTGTTGGACCCACACACCTATAGAAATGCTGCTAACAATTCCTGCTAGGTGCTTTTTCGGAATCTTCAGTCCCAGCACCACCCACCATGCCTAGCACTCCTGCAGGTGTTGGACCACACAACACCCACCATGCCTAGCAACTCCTGCAGGTGTTGGACCACACAACACCCACCATGCCTAGCACCTCCTGCAGGTGTTGGACCACACAACACCCACCATGCCTAGCAACTCCTGCAGGTGTTGGACCACACAACACCCACCATGCCTAGCACTCCTGCAGGTGTTGGACCACAACACCACCATGCCTAGCACTCCTGCAGGTGTTGACCACACAACACCCACCATGCCTAGCACCTCCTGCAGGTGTTGGACCACACAACACCCACCATGCCTAGCACCTCCTGCAGGTGTTGGACCACACAACACCCACCATGCCTAGCACCTCCTGCAGGTGTTGGACCACACAACACCCACCATGCCTAGCACCTCCTGCAGGTGTTGGACCACACAACACCCACCATGCCTAGCACCTCATGCAGGTGTTGGACCACACAACACCCACCATGCCTAGCATCTCCTGCAGGTGTTTTGCACCACACAACACCCACCATGTCTAGCACCTCCTGCAGGTGTTTTGCACCACACAACACCCACCATGCCTAGCACCTCCTGCAGGTGTTTTGCACCACACAACACCCACCATGCCTAGCACCTCCTGCAGGTGTTTTGCACCACACAACACCCACCATGCCTAGCACCTCCTGCAGGTGTTGGACCACACAGTAATCCCTATTTTAAGTATTAAACTACTGTCGATATTAATGAACGAGTGAACCGCAGTTTCAGAGCTTCGCGTGCCGTCGATGGACCTTAAAACAAACGCACTAACTAGTAGAAACACCCGCTCACTCCCGGGGGAGGAGCTCTAAAGGAAGCACCCAAACTGGTTAATTTCGAGTACAGTGGATGCAGGTGAACCTAAAAAACACATGTCTAGCGAGCTGACAGGCGATACACAAACACGGGTTTAGTAATTCAGCTCACAACAGCGAGACTGCTGTCTTCTATCATACCTTCTCTTTCACTCACAAACTTGGCAGAATCTCTCTCTCTCTCTCTCTCTCTCTCTCTTATATATATATATATATATATATATATATATATATATATATATATATATATATATATATATATATATACATTAGCATACATGCATACATAGTTACATGTGTAAGGTATACATATAATGCACCAGAAAGTGATAGATGCCACATTTACCTAACATTTCATTACTTGAGTTATGTACTGGCACCTACCTCCTCACTTGCCGTCATTATCAATAATTATGTTCACATTATGTTGTTTATCATTGTGGTAATAATCGTAGTTGTTACTGACACAGGTACATAATTAGTCTTAACTACTCTTGTAACTTCCCCTGGTAACTGCCCCAGTAACTGCCATGCTAACTACGCTGGTAACTGCTCTAGTAAATATCGTAGTAACTGCCATAGTAACTGACCTAGTAACTACCCTAGTAACTAACCTAGTAACTTCCCTAGTAACTAACCTAGTAACTGCCCTAGTAACTACCCTAGTATCTGCTCTAGTATCTACCCTAGCAATTGTCATAGTAACTACCCTATTAACTACCTTATTAACTGCCCTAGTAACTGCCAAAGTAACTACCCTAGTAACTGCTATGGTAACTGCCCTAGTAACTGGCCTAGTAATTATCCTAGTAACTGCCATAGCAACTGCTAGGGTAACTGCGCTAGTAAGTGCCCTAGTAACTACCCTAGTAACTGCTATGGTAATTGCCCTAGTAACTGCCCTAGTATCTGCCATGGTAACTGCCATATTTGCTGCCCTGGTAACTCCCTGAATGACAACTCTCTCTGCCTGGATGGCATCACTGTCTCCCTGATTGGCAGTCCTGTCTCTCTGAATGGCAGCACTGCCTCCCTGATTGTCAGCACTGTCTGAGTGTCTCCTGTCTTAAGACAGGCACTGGAGCAATTGTTACCGGTGACGTGGGATGCAAGACCTTCGGTTCACAACCGAATGATCCGGATTCAATCCCTGGGTGAGTGGAGACGCTGGATCTGTTACACTACACCTGTTGCCCTCGTACATCTAACAGTAGACAGGTCACTGTTGTGTACCTGTTCAGGACAAGACGACCTAAGGATAAATAACAAAAAAGCACAATACATTGACTGGAACAATACACAAATAACCCACACATAGGAGAGCGAAACTTGCGACGACGTTTCGCTCTGTTTTCCTGAGTTATTAACATTCCAGGTTAATAATCATAACAAAATAATGATGTACATCTACAGCTCCCCCCCCCCCCAGTGTCTTCATCTTTGTCTCCTCCTTCGTCTGTTTCTCTCACTGACGACTCTATAAAATAACTCATAAAAATAACCAAATATATCTCGGTGGCTGCGCGATGCGATAAAGGTATCCCCGTACTGCATAACCCCAGCCCCCTCTGCCTCAATGCACGATATTAAAGTAGTGCAGAGTGCGGCAAAATTTGATGATGCCGTTGAATATTAATGTTGAAGATTTAAGGGAATCAGAAGAGGCATTCACAAGTCATCACAAGGAAACTAATTTCCAAATTTCATAAAAAAAACGGT
This sequence comes from Cherax destructor, assembly GCA_009830355.1. Taxonomy (NCBI): domain Eukaryota; kingdom Metazoa; phylum Arthropoda; class Malacostraca; order Decapoda; family Parastacidae; genus Cherax; species Cherax destructor. Next base: position 410,985 of record WNWK01000381.1, read on the forward strand.
AAATTAAGACATACACAGCCCATATCTAATTCAGACCTTCCGAGGAGATCAATAAGGATCAATATCCTAACAAACATATTAAGCTTGTAGCCGCTCAGGTGTCGTACCATCGAGTAATCAGCATGGAGGTTACAGTTAATCAGATGCGACACTCAGAAATTATTGCATGAAAAAAAATATTTCAATTGTTCCAATTTCATGTAAGAATGGAACTTACACTTGTTAAAAAATCAGTCCAAACTTTTCTCTCAGTATGACTGACCAGCTTTTATGGTATTAAGATAACACAGATGTTATGGGCACAACACAGAACATTAAGTTGATTTAACTTAGGTTTACCAGATAAAGACAAACACTGAGACTTATTCCTGACCAGAAGAAACATCCTCCAATTATTTCACAGAAACCAATTTGATTGATAAAATTGGCACATAACTGACTCAACATCAAGCGAGAGTTTCCTTTGAGGAAAACACATCAATGCTAAAAGTTTAAAGCCGACCAGAAGATGCATTTTCCAGTTATTGCCCAGAATACAACAAAATTTGTGTCTTTGAAACGATTCCTCCATCACACAGGAAGCGCTACACCTGTTGGGGTCATATAGCGATTGTGGAATGGGAAGCTTTCAGATTTGATCAAAGGAAGGGGGAGATAAGTCCAGTTCCTTGGATCAAGAGCCCCTGACCAGCATCAAGGCAAAATATTGCAATAAAGTAAAAGGATAATATACAATTTAGAGATTTAAAGTGACAAAATATTATCAACACACTCCGCTACGTAGGACACACAGCTAAGTAGGACACTCCGCTAAGTAGGACACTCCGCTAAGTAGGACACTCCGCTAAGTAGGACACACCGCTAAGTAGGACACTCCGCTAAGTAGGACACTCCGCTAAGTAGGACACTCCGCTAAGTAGGACACTCCGCTAAGTAGGACACTCCACTAAGTAGGACACTCCGCTAAGTAGGACACTCCGCTAAGTAGGACACACCGGTAAGTAGGACACTCTGCTAAGTAGGACACACCGCTAAGTAGGACACTCCGCTAAGTAGGACACACCGCTAAGTAGGACACTCCGCTAAGTAGGACACTCCGCTAAGTAGGACACACCGCTAAGTAGGACACCCGCTGACAGTAGACACTCCACTAAGTAGGACACTCCGCAAGTAGGACACCCCTAAGTAGGACACTCCGCTCAAGTAGGACACTCCGCTAAGTAGGACACCCGCTAAGTAGGACACTCCAGGACACCCGCAGTAGGACACCTGCACACAGCAGAGACACCCAGTAGGACACTCCGCTAAGTAGGACACACCGCTAGTAGGACACACCGCTAAGTAGGACACACCGCTAAGTAGGACACTCCGCTAAATAGGACACACAGCTAAGTAGGACACTCTGCAAAGTAGAACACTCCACTAAGTAGGACATTCTGCTAAGTAGGACACTCCGCTAAGTAGGACACTCCGCTAAGTAGGACACACCGCTAAGTAGGACACTCCGCTAAGTAGGACACACCGCTGAGTAGGACACTCCGCTGAGTAGGACACTCCGCTAAGTAGGACACACCACTAAGTAGGACACTCCACTAAGTAGGACACTCCGCTAAGTAGGACATTCTGCTAAGTAGGACACTCCGCTAAGTAGGACACTCCGACAAGTAGGACACCCCTCAAAAGTAGGACACTCCGCTAAGTAGAACACTCCGCTAAGTAGGTCACATCGCTATGTAGGACACTCCACTATGTAGGACACTCCACTAAGTAGGACACTCCATAAAGTAGGACACTTCGCTAAGTAGGACACTCCGCTAAGTAGGACACTCCGCTAAGTAGGACACTCCGCTAAGTAGGACACTCCGCTAAGTAGGACATTCTGCTAAGTCGGACACTCCGCTAAGTAGGACACTCTGCTAAGTAGGACACTCCGCTAAGTAGGACGCATCGCTAAGTAGGACACACCGCTAAGTAGGACACTCCACTAAGTAGGACACACCGCTAAGTAGGACACACCGCTAAGTAGGACACACCGCTAAGTAGGACACACCGCTAAGTAGGACACACCGCTAAGTAGGACACACCGCTAAGCAGGACACATCGCTAAGCAGGACACACCACTAAGCAGGACACACCGCTAAGCAGGACACACCGCTAAGCAGGACACACCGCTAAGCAGGACACACCGCTAAGCAGGACACACCGCTAAGCAGGACACATCGCTAAGCAGGACACACCGCTAAGCAGGACACATCGCTAAGCAGGACACATCGCTAAGCAGGACACACCGGGGTTGAAATCCTGAAGCCTATCTCCACCTATCACACGGAAGCAAAACTTGGGAATGACCTATGTAACATTGTGGACAGGACACCCACGCATGTGGACCCACGAATCTTGCCGATCGAATAAGACGATCTTGAGTAATAAAGAAAAAATTGTGAGAAATCAGACGAAAAAAAATGTTGCTGAGAATTTTCGGAGAAACAGGAAAGTTTCTCCTTGTTAAACTTTAACACAACATAACACTGCGGACTTGTTAAACTTTAACACAATATAACACTGTGGACTTGTTAAACTTTAACACAACATAACACTGCAGACTTGTTAAACTTTAACACCATATAAGACTGCAGACTTGTTAAACTTTAACACAATATAAAACTGCAGACTTGTTAAACTTTAACACAACATAACACTGCGGACTTGTTAAACTTTAACACAACATAACACTGCAGACTTGTTAAACTTTAACACAATATAACACTGCAGACTTGTTAAACTTTAACACAACATAACACTGCAGACTTGTTAAACTTTAACACAATATAAGACTGCAGACTTGTTAAACTTTAACACAATATAAAACTGCAGACTTGTTAAACTTTAACACAACATAACACTGCGGACTTGTTAAACTTTAACACAACATAACACTGTGGACTTGTTAAACTTTAACCCAACATAACACTGTGGACTTGTTAAACTTTAACACAACATAACACTGCAGACTTGTTAAACTTTAACACAACATAACACTACGGACTTGTTAAACTTTAACACAACATAACACTGCGGATTTTTATTTTCTTCAGTTATCAATTCTCATTTACATTCTAATTAAAATTCTCCTCATCCCTGTAAGAAAAAATATTTGATTTTGATTGTTTTTCAAATTTCAGTTTGATAAAATTGGCAAAAAATTGCAAACTGGCACTTCCACTTAAAATTAAGATACCTCAGTATTTAGGGTTTGAAGACGATCATTAGAGGCATTCTCTAGTTAGGGCATTTAAAACAATTTATACTTAATAAAACTGGCAAATTTAAATTTACACAGCTCAGAGTGAGAAGCTGTTTTAATAAAGCTCACAAACAGTAAAAGTTTGAAGTCGATCAGAAAAGGCATTCTCCAGTAATTTATCTGATTCTAAAACAATTAAATCTTTTTTAAACTATTTCAGTAAAATTTTAAATTTGCACCAAAGCAGTGGTGAAAATTTGAAGCCAGTCAGATGAGTCATTCTCTAGTTATGGCGAGGACTCCAGTTATTCCATTTTTTTCTGTTTTACTACAGCAACAGATTTTCTCAAACTCAAAAATTAATATATACCATCCTGGTCCTAAGATACGTAAACCATTAAATACTGAAGTCGTTCAAAAGAGGTAAACTGAAAATTATTTAACGTGATTTAACGAGAATAAAATGGTCAAATTTGCATCTATACACAAATTTCACTCTCCACTGTCGTCGATTTTTTGGAAACCTTTTTTTTTTTGAACGTTTGAAGTTCCGTCAGTGAAGATGTTACAAGTTATCCCAGCCATTCCAGGATGCTGGGAATTAGTTCAGCATCACTGGTGACGGGGCGCGTGAACATGCCAGTTCCGAAAAGTCCGCGTTACCGTGTTGAAAATTTGAACGCGATTGGTTGAGGCGTTCTTGAATGAGAGAAATGAGGATAAGAAAAGGGAAAAAATTCAGGCAACCTCTAAAAGACCTCTTCTTGGATATCTAATTACTTGTATTAACTTGGCCTCACATAATACGGACTCAAGTCCTGTCTCAAGGTAGTAGCTATGAACGTGCTAGTTTCTGATCACCTGTTACTGCTCTTCACCTAGGAGTAAATAGGTACCAAATTGGCACCTATTTACTCCTAGGTAACTTATTTCCTAGGTGACGAGGTCACTTTGTCTGACTTTTTTGGGTTATGCTAGGTAATTTACACTATGTATAATAATTGTACTTATGTGTACCTGTGCACAAAAAGCTTACTTACTTACCTAGGTGTTAAGTTATTGTCGTTGGTGGCATCCTGAGGGAGGCGGGATACCTTAGAGCAGTTTAGCTGTGAGCTGAGGTAGGATAACAACTCTTAGTCTCTGCCTTCCTATGTAAAAAAAAAAGAATGAAAAGTTATGGTTACGTTTCCTAAATGATTCGTCAGATTAACAGCTAAGAATGTAAGATAATTTTTATTCAGACAATGGTTAGACAATAGTAAGGGCAAAATAATATCATTAGGTTGGCAAGACTTGGGAAGAGTTCAAAATAATCAATATCACAGCGACAGCAGACCTTAAATGGTGACACATCGACGGCTTGAATATTGGCTCCTTCAATAATGTTTAGGCAAGGTAGCGCAAGCACCGCAGTGTAGGCCTACGGGTATAACCTGCCTAATTGTGCGTCTCACACTTGTCATTATAGGTCAGTGAATGAGTTTTTTTTTTTTAAGAACTGCAGTGTATATGCACTGTGGATGCTGGCCTTATGTGTCATGAATAGTTGAAAAATGTCACTCCTAAATATTTCACGAGTGGCCCACCACCACAATGGATTAGCGCTCGATAAATCATTAAGCCTGACCTCTCCTGAGTCTGGAAAATACCAGGCGACAGCTATCCCTTTCACTCCCGATAACCCAGCCACGGGGAGCCCTTTCAAGCCACCACAATACCAACACAAGCACCGCAGATCAAAATATGTATTACTTAGGATTCAGAAGTATGCCTAAACTGACAATTTATTTTCCCATTCTCTAAAATTGAAGAGTTGCGTCATAGAAAACGGTGTTGAGGGGCCAGACTGGGCTGCGGCGCCAGGCGGACCAGGTAGGAGCCACAGTGGGCCACAGGTACGTGGTAACACATACAGTACACCGCTCTTCCTCGCACCCCATCAGTCACAACCTGATCACAGATGCTGCGTGACATTTAGTTGAGCAGCCGACGATGGTACAGTGGTAGGGACGGTAGCAAGGACGGTGACAGGGAAAGTAGCAGGGACGGTGGTAGGGACAGTAGTAGGGACGGTGGGTGGTAGAGACAGTAGCAGGGACTGTGGTAGAGACAGTAGCAAGGACGGTGACAAGGACGGAGGGTGGTAGGACAGTAGCAGGGACGGTTGGTGGTAGGGACAGTAGTAGGAATAGTAGCAGGGATGGTGGGTGGTAGGGACAATAGTAGGGACAGTAGCAGGGACGGTGGGTGGTAGAGACAGTAGCAGGGACTGTGGCAGAGACAGTAGCAAGGACGGTGACAAGGACGGAGGGTGGTAGGGACAGAAGCAGGGACGGTGGGTGGTAGGGACAGTAGTAGGAATAGTAGCAGGGACGGTAGGTGGTAGGGACAATAGTAGGGACAGTAGCAGGGACGGTGGCAGGGACGTGGGTGGTAGGGACAGATCAGGGACGGTGGGTGGTAGGGACAGTATCAGGGACGGTGTGGTAGGATAGTAGGGACAGTATCAGGGACGGTAGGGTGGTAGGGACAGATCAGGACGGTGGGTGGTAGGGACAGTATCAGGACGGTGGGTGGTAGGGACAGTATCAGGGACGGTGGGTGGTAGGGACAGTATCAGGGACGGTGGGTGGTAGGGACAGTATCAGGGACGGTGGGTGGTAGGGACAGTATCAGGGACGGTGGGTGGTAGGGACAGTATCAGGGACGGTGGGTGGTAGGGACAGTATCAGGGACGGTGGGTGGTAGGGACAGTATCAGGACGGTGGGTGGTAGGGACAGTATCAGGACGGTGGGTGGTAGGACAGTATCAGGGACGGTGGGTGGTAGGGACAGTATCAGGGACGGTGGGTGGTAGGGACAGTATCAGGGACGGTGGGTGGTAGGGACAGTATCAGGGACGGTGGGTGGTAGGGACAGTATCAGGGACGGTGGGTGGTAGGGACAGATCAGGGACGGTGGGTGGTAGGGACAGTATCAGGGACGGTGGGTGGTAGGGACAGTATCAGGGACGGTGGGTGGTAGGGACAGTATCAGGGACGGTGGGTGGTAGGGACAGTATCAGGACGGTGGGTGGTAGGGACAGTATCAGGGACGGTGGGTGGTAGGGACAGTATCAGGGACGGTGGGTGGTAGGGACAGTATCAGGGACGGTGGGTGGTAGGGACAGTATCAGGGACGGTGGGTGGTAGGGACAGTATCAGGGACGGTGGGTGGTAGGGACAGTATCAGGACGGTGGGTGGTAGGGACAGTATCAGGGACGGTGGGTGGTAGGACAGTATCAGGGACGGTGGGTGGTAGGGACAGTATCAGGACGGTGGGTGGTAGGACAGTATCAGGACGGTGGGTGGTAGGGACAGTATCAGGGACGGTGGGTGGTAGGGACAGTATCAGGGACGGTGGGTGGTAGGGACAGTATCAGGGACGGTGGGTGGTAGGGACAGTATCAGGGACTGTGGGTGGTAGGGACAGTATGGACATTAAGGCTTCTGTTAATCCCACACAAAAGACTGTTGAAGAAAGTGGCAGCACATGGTATAGGAGAAATATTCTCTCGTGAATCAAGGCAGGGCTAACAAATAGGCAGCAAAGAGTTTTGCATAAATTGGGTGAAGTCAGAAGGGACTAGTCACAAGTGTTCTACAAGGGTCGGTTCTGGACCCCAAGGACGGTTCTGGACCCCTTCTTCATAATCAACTTTAATGACCTTGCTGATGGAATAAATAAGTGACGCGACTATATTCAATGGCGACAAAAAAAAGCTGAATAATTGATTTAGAGAAGGATACCATTGAACTTCAGGACGATGTGGACAAGCTGTGGTGTGAAGAATGGCAGGTGCAGTTCAATATGGATAAGAACAAAGCCGTAATCCTTGGAAAAAAATAATAAATGTATAATCAAACTAAGCGCAAAATCCAAAAGAGTCTTAAAGAGCCACAGGGAGGTGTGTCCAAAAGAAGGAATGTGCGAAGAGTAGGAGGCAGTGAGGAGCAGGACTGCAAGGGTAGGAGTTACTGGGGATAGGGATCGTGCATTAGTAATATCTCCATCAAAGTTGGTGCAATAGATAAGTTTCTGATATAAAGTCAAAGAGAGTGTATCGAAGGTGTGACTTTGAATGAGGTCAGCTAGATTGAGTGTGTCGAGAGAGTGGAGATGTAGGACATGAATTCTGTGTGCCCCCTGTTAGACAAGACAATCTATGGTGAACTGACAGTGTGACGTGACAGTCCTCGCAGAGCAGTGACAGGTGTTATCTCTGAGGTAACCGTGAGTCGTGTGAGACCGAGACATACGCTGGAGACTGCAGTCTCCCAAACACGACAGCGGCAGGAAGATGGACAGAATCCTAACGTGGTTTGACAGGAAACAATTGATTGTGGTGCAGCTCGGAACCAACTTTGCTGCCAATCATCGGGAATGAAAATATCCCTTGCAACTATAAACTTAATAATACAGAAGCTAATCATACAGAATATGTTACGATAAGCAGAACTCTGAAGCCTAAGATTTGGCACAGTTCTGGTCTCCATGCTGCGGGATGGACATAACTGCAATGGAGAACATACAGAGAAACATGACCAAATTAATGCACTGTACAGGGAATCTTTCATACTAAGGTTGAGAGCATTGAACTGCTCTCTGTAGAAAGACGAAGAATGAACCGAGATATGATTGAAGTTTGCAGGTGGGAGACAGCCATAGAGAAGGGAGAAATAACTAGAGTACTGACGTTATCTAACCCCCCCCTCAAAAAACGCGATATAACGGAGTAAACTTGGATAAATTTAGATTAAGAAAAAACATAGGAAAATATTGGCTTAGCAACAGATTTGTAGATGAGTGGAACAAACAACCAAATAGAGTTATCAAAACTAACAGCTTAGGTAGCTTTTATATTCATATTTCCATCAAATTTCAAGCATGGAGAAATGCACGAAGGGCAATTAGGATAAAAAAACAGAAACGAACCCTGGATAACTAGAGAGATATTATACAAAATCGAGTTCGGAGATCAGTTGCTGTAGAGTTACAGGGTAGACACATGGAGAGTTACAGGGTAGACACATGGAGAGTTACAGGGTAGACACATGGAGAGTTACAGGGTAGACACACACAATGTTGCAACGCTGTGTGAGTCCAGAAGCTTATAAAAGGAACAAAAGCAAGGCACAATAGCTCAAAAATTGAAGACTACGGGAATAATCCTAGAAAGCTCTGGCAACAATCAAAAGTTCCTGGGTTAAGTCATGTACCAGTAAGTCGTTCGAAGAGCTAAAACAACAAATTACCTCACTTCTTGCAACACAACTGTTGCATCATCATTAGTGAATATAGTGCCAGGCGCATTAAATAACTTCAACACGCACACCATTAATATATGAGTCATTCCAAACAATTTCCAGCTATGACCTGCATCTTATAAATTCATACAAAGAAAACCAAACATGTTAAACCCAACTAAAAGAACCGGACTAGATAACATTCCAGCCATATTTATAAAAAAAACTGATGCCTCCGTATTGCCAGTCCCCAGAGTTCCCATAATACATTTATCCATCACCACCAAATCCATGCCAGATGGATTCAAGAGTTACCCTCACCCCCCAAAAGAAGGAAGTCAGATGTAAGCAATTATAGACTGTTAGTATACTCACCGTGGTGTTCAAAATTCTAGATAAAGAAGTTTATTATCAAGCATTTGAGTATCTCAATAAGACCCTGATGGGTTTAGCGCTTCTTTTTTATTATAATAATATCTGATAACAGTATCCTCTATAGTTACTGTCCGGGTTTCAGGAGAGTTTAACCAACACATACCTCCTTAATTAACCAGGTGATTTATATAAGAACACAAACGTCAGTAGGAAATCTCACATGTTGATCTTATATTTACAAAAAAAAAAAAAAAAAAAAGAAATAGATACATTGAACAATAACATAAAATGTAAGAAACTACAAAATAGCGCCATAGTCTCAGTAGACTTATTTGTCTTACCTGATCAACAGGAAACAAATTGTCAAGGTCAGTCAGTACTACCGCCGATAACATGTGGAGTTCTCCAAGGGAGTAATTTGAGTCCTCCCTATTTCTGTGTTATGTAAATGACATGCCCATCAATGTTAAACGAATCCTACTGAACGTAGATGACTGGTTCTACAGGTCTCGGATAAACACCCAAAGATTATAAGCATTTTATTGTCACAAGAACCAGAGTCTCGCGAAAATGGTTTATGGATAAGCTGTCGCTACATTTAGGAGAAATAGAAATTATAATATTTGGCCCAAAAAGCAAAATGAAATAGGTAAATACTTTGCATGCATTGTGGGACAGGGAACCCATCTCAACAGTACCTTCAGTGAATTATGTCGGAATAATACCCTTTGAAATATGCATGTCCGGAGAACTGATAGTGAACAATGTAGTTAGAAAATCAAGTGACAGAATATAGTTCCTCTATAGACAGGCGCAGAACCTACCAGCTCAGAGCCTACCAGCTCAGAACCTACCAGCTGAGAACCTACCAGCTCAGAACCTACCAGCTCAGAGCCTACCAGCTCAGAACCTACTAGCTCAGAACCTACCAGCTCACAGCCTACCAGCTCAGAACCTACCAGCTCAGAACCTACCAGCAGAACCTACCAGCTCAGAACTTACCAGCCCAGAACCTACCAGCTCAGAACCTACGAGCTCAGAGCCTACCAGCTCAGAACCTACCAGCTCAGAACCTACCATCTCAGAACATACCAGCTCAGAACCTACCAGCTCAGAACCTACCAGCGCAGAACCTACCAGCGCAGAACCTACCAGCTCAGAACCTACCAGCGCAGAACCTACCAGCTCAGAACCTACCAGCTCTTCATACGGTGTCGTGTAGATTATTCTTGTTCTTCATGGTAGTCTGCTCTAACAAAAAACAATGAAAAACTACAAACTACTACAAGTTACACAAAATATAACAATGCGATGCATACTGGACTGGGGTCCAAGATAACTGGAAATACTTACAGTGGCGGATACAGTAAGTGCGACGAAACTAAATCATATACAACAGTGTCCAAAACATCTTTCTGCTATTTTTTTTCAACATTAGGAAGCAATTTTGTAGTGGTCAAGGCCAGTTTAAGAATAGAGCTACAGAGTATTAAGGACTGAAGCTGCAGCCAGGGAGGACAGTGTTGTTTATAACTTTGATCTAATATAATAATTAGTAGTTTGTTGTTGTTAATGTTAATTAAGAATGGTAGAGAATAAAAGGGGGAGGTATATATGCATAAGTGTCTTTGTAATTATATATGCAATGTAAAAAAAAAATATAACTAGGACTGTTACATACATGTGATTGATATTTGTGTAACTTCTGTTCACTTGACTGATATTCGTGTAACTTCTGTTCACTTGACTGATATTCGTGTAACTTCTGTTCACTTGACTGATATTCGTGTAACTTCTGTTCATTTGACTGATATTCGTGTAACTTCTGTTCACTTGACTGTTATAGTCATGTGACTGTTATTCACCTGTTTTTTTCCAAGTAACTTAATATTTTAATTTTAATTCTCACGCAAAATATTTGTAATGTAGTTAATAAAACGATTTTATTTAGTTTTTAGTATTAATAATTAAAAACGGTTATTTTACTGACTAAAATATATTTAATAGGAGGACCACAATAAAAATAGGTGACTTTTCTTTTTAATCTGATGGATTATCATAGGTAATTTACACATATGTTACTAAAACCATTGTGAAAATCTGAACATGTGTAAAGTACCTGAAGAAACTTATTTGCAGTTGTTTCTAAAGCTGTGGCTGCTGTGTTGGAGAAGAGGTTGCTGTGTTGGAGAAGAGGTTGCTGTGTTGGAGAAGAGGCTGCTGTGTTGGAGAAGAGGCTGCTGTGTTGGAGAAGAGGCTGCTGTGTTGGAGAAGAGGTTGCTGTGTTGGAGAAGAGGCTGCTGTGTTGGAGAAGAGGCTGCTGTGTTGGAGAAGAGGCTGCTGTGTTGGAGAAGAGGCTGCTGTGTTGGAGAAGAGGCTGCTGTGTTGGAGAAGAGATTGCTGTGTTGGAGAAGAGGCTGCTGTGTTGGAGAAGAGGCTGCTGTGTTGGAGAAGAGTCTGCTGTGTTGGAGAAGAGGCTGCTGTGTTGGAGAAGAGGTTGCTGTGTTGGAGAAGAGGCTGCTGTGTTGGAGAAGAGGCTGCTGTGTTGGAGAAGAGGCTGCTGTGTTGGAGAAGAGGTTGCTGTGTTGGAGAAGAGGCTGCTGTGTTGGAGAAGAGGCTGCTGTGTTGGAGAAGAGGCTGCTGTGTTGGAGAAGAGGTTGCTGTGTTGGAGAAGAGGTTGCTGTGTTGGAGAAGAGGCTGCTGTGTTGGAGAAGAGGCTGCTGTGTTGGAGAAGAGGCTGCTGTGTTGGAGAAGAGGTTGCTGTGTTGGAGAAGAGGCTGCTGTGTTGGAGAAGAGGCTGCTGTGTTGGAGAAGAGGTTGCTGTGTTGGAGAAGAGGCTGCTGTGTTGGAGAAGAGGTTGCTGTGTTGGAGAAGAGGTTGCTGTGTTGGAGAAGAGGTTGCTGTCTAACAAGGGAAGAGGTTGCTGTCTAACAAGGGAAGAGGCTGCTGTCTAACAAGAGAAGAGGTTGCTGTCTAACAAGAGAAGAGGTTGCTGTCTAACAAGGGAAGAGGTTGCTGTCTAACAAGGGAAGAGGTTGCTGTCTAACAAGAGAAGAGGTTGCTGTCTAACAAAAGAAGAGGTTGCTGTCTAACAAGGGAAGAGGTTGCTGTCTAACAAGGGAAGAGGTTGCTGTCTAACAAGAGAAGAGGTTGCTGTCTAACAAGAGAAGAGGTTGCTGTCTAACAAAAGAAGAGGTTGCTGTCTAACAAGGGAAGAGGTTGCTGTCTAACAAGGGAAGAGGTTGCTGTCTAACAAAAGAAGAGGTTGCTGTCTAACAAGAGAAGAGGTTGCTGTCTAACAAGGGAAGAGGTTGCTGTCTAACAAAAGAAGAGGTTGCTGTCTAACAAAGAAGAGGTTGCTGTCTAACAAGGGAAGAGGTTGCTGTCTAACAAAAGAAGAGGTTGCTGTCTAACTAAAGAAGAGGTTGCTGTCTAACAAAAGAAGAGGTTGCTGTCTAACAAGAGAAGAGGTTGCTGTCTAACAAGAGAAGAGGTTGCTGTCTAACAAGAGAAGAGGTTGCTGTCTAACAAGAGAAGAGGTTGCTGTCTAACAAGAGAAGAGGTTGCTGTCTAACAAGAGAAGAGGTTGCTGTCTAACAAGGGAAGAGGTTGCTGTCTAACAAAAGAAGAGGTTGCTGTCTAACAAGAAGAGGTTGCTGTCTAACAAGAGAAGAGGTTGCTGTCTAACAAGAGAAGAGGTTGCTGTCTAACAAGAGAAGAGGTTGCTGTCTAACAAGAGAAGAGGTTGGTGTCTAACAAGAGAAGATTCTCTGTGCCTCTCACAAGCATTCATATCAGAAGATTGGAAAAAGTGCAAACACATGATGACTGATTGACAGATGAGACTAGGATCATCACGTCCCTGCATATGCGACCTACACACCTTCAGTGACAGTCACATCAGCCTACTGAACTTCTCTAGTACACACATTTAATAAGACAGGTAGAATCACATAAGAGATAAAGGCGATGCTGGAATCCGTGCACACACACACACACACACACACACACACACCCAAACACACACACACACAACACATACACACACACACCAAACACACACACACACACACACAACATAACAACAAGACAGAAACAACAATCGAAAATACAAAAAACAAAGTGATAAGCTGAGTCTGACAAGTGCCACACAGTTGAGAGATCATCACAATTACCAATAAATACAAGTCATAGCACACACACACAACCCAAAACAACATCTAATGAACACACACAAACACACACACACAACACACACATACACACACACATGAGACTGACTGGTACAAAGGTCTGGAACAATGTCAAGGACAGGGAAAGTCATAACACATGCATGAAGAAATGATTACAAAGAAAACAAAAATAAACATCTCAAGACGTGAGATCAAAAGTGCCATCATGCATCTACAGAGATACATCACAAAATAGATTACCCAAAGTACTACATCTACATAGAGGATACATTGAATGGGATGACATAGCCATGAACTGACATCTATATGAGACTGACATCTACAAGAGACTGACATCTACAAGAGACTGACATCTACATGAGACTGACATCTACATGAGACTGACATCTACATGAGACTGACATCTACAAGAGACTGACATCTACAAGAGACTGACATCTACATAGAGAGCATCACATGACGACATCTACAAGAGACTGACATCTACAAGAGACTGACATCTACAAGAGACTGACATCTACAAGAGACTGACATCTACAAGAGACTGACATCTACAAGAGACTGACATCTACAAGAGACTGACATCTACAATGAGACTGACATCTACATGAGACTGACATCTACAGAGACTGACATCTACAAGAGACTGACATCTACAAGAGACTGACATCTACAAGAGACTGACATCTACAAGAGACTGACATCTACAAGAGACTGACATCTACAAGAGACTGACATCTACAAGAGACTGACATCTACAAGAGACTGACATCTACATGAGACTGACATCTACATGAGACTGACATCTACATGAGACTGACATCTACAAGAGACTGACATCTACAAGAGACTGACATCTACAAGAGACTGACATCTACAAGAGACTGACATCTACAAGAGACTGACATCTACAAGAGACTGACATCTACAAGAGACTGACATCTACAAGAGACTGACATCTACAAGAGACTGACATCTACAAGAGACTGACATCTACAAGAGACTGACATCTACAAGAGACTGACATCTACAAGAGACTGACATCTACAAGAGACTGACATCTACAAGGGACTGACATCTACAATGGACTGACATCTACAAGAGACTGACATCTACAAGAGATGACATCTACAAGAGACTGACATTACATGAGACTGACATTACATGAGACTGACATCTACAAGAGACTGACATCTACAAGAGACTGACATCTACAAGAGACTGACATCTACAAGAGACTGACATCTACAAGAGACTGACATCTACAAGAGACTGACATCTACAAGAGACTGACATCTACATGAGACTGACATCTACATGAGACTGACATCTACATGAGACTGACATCTACAAGAGACTGACATCTACAAGAGACTGACATCTACAAGAGACTGACATCTACAAGAGACTGACATCTACATGAGACTGACATCTACAAGGACTGACATCTACAAGAGACTGACATCTACATGAGACTGACATCTACATGAGACTGACATCTACAGAGACTGACATCTACAAGAGACGACATCTACAAGAGACTGACATCTACAAGAGACTGACATCTACAAGAGACGACATCTACAAGAGACTGACATCTACATGAGACTGACATCTACATGAGACTGACATCTACATGAGACTGACATCTACATGAGACTGACATCTACAAGAGACTGACATCTACATGAGACTGACATCTACAAGAGACTGACATCTACAAGAGACTGACATCTACAAGAGACTGACATCTACAAGAGACTGACATCTACAAGAGACTGACATCTACAAGAGACTGACATCTACATGAGACTGACATCTACATGAGACTGACATCTACATGAGACTGACATCTACAAGAGACTGACATCTACAAGAGACTGACATCTACAAGAGACTGACATCTACAAGAGACTGACATCTACAAGAGACTGACATCTACAAGAGACTGACATCTACAAGAGACTGACATCTACATGAGACTGACATCTACAAGAGGCTGACATCTACAAGAGACTGACATCTACAAGAGACTGACATCTACAAGAGACTGACATCTACAAGAGACTGACATCTACAAGAGACTGACATCTACAAGAGACTGACATCTACAAGAGACTGCTTCAGTACATCACATGAGAAGCTCAATAATGGATGGAAACACATGGTCAATATTAGCACTGATATTAACTAGAAGGAAACAATATAACAGAAACAACAGCCACACAACATTTGTAATGACTCGAGTATTAAGTAGAAAGACAGGAAATAACAGACTGATATTGACCATCAGTACTCCAGGTAATAATAATGGTCTTTTTGAGATAAATTGTCACCTGGGGAGGAAGCCAGGGGAAGTAGTCTGGGGAGGAAGCCAGGGAAAGTAGTCTGGGGAGGAAGCCAGGGAAAGTAGTCTATGGAAGAAGCCAGAGGAAGTAGCCTGGGAAGGAAGCCAGAGGAAGTAGTCTGGGGAGGAAGCCAGGGGAAGTAGTCTGGGGAGGAAGCCAGGGAAAGTAGTCTGTGGAAGAAGCCAGAGGAAGTAGCCTGGGGAGGAAGTCAGAGGAAGTAGCCTGGGGAGGAAGCCAGAGGAAGTAGCCTGGGGAGGAAGCCAGGGAAAGTAGTCTGGGGAAGAAGCCAGAGGAAGTAGCCTGGGGAGGAAGCCAGAGGAAGTAGCCTGGGGAGGAATTCAGAGGAAGTAGCCTGGGGAGGAAGCCAGAGGAAGTAGCCTGGGGAGGAAGCCAGAGGAAGTAGCCTGGGGAGGAAGCCAGAGGAAGTAGCCTAGGAAGGAAGCCAGGGAAAATAGCCTGGGGAAGGGGCATGGGGAAGTTACCTACGGAGGAAGCCAGGGGAAGTAGCCTGGGGAAGGGGCATGGGGGAAACAACCTAGGGAGGAAGCCAGGGGAAGGAAATTATATCGATATAAAACAATATTAGAGAGAGTTTAAGAGAAGACAGTCCTACAAGAGACCAGAGATTAACAAAATAATGAAAGTAAAAATGAAAGTTTCAACTGGTGCTGAAAAATGAAGAAAGAAGCAGAGGCCAAGAAAAAATAGATACAAACAAACCAGACAGAAATCTCCTGGAAGAAAGAGAAAACAGCTTTTCTTTTTCAAATAAATTAATTTACACAGTAATGGCAAATAAGAAGCAAATCTCAAAGGAATTAAGGATGACAACATAACAGGTGAATAAAAGGAAGAAGTGTGCGAGATGTGCGGAGTTTCGGCAAGAAAAATATCTTAAAGATGATTTATTTAGGACGCTGATAAAACCACAGCATAAGGAGAAGATTGACCACTAGATCTAAAACAAGAATGTACTGAAAGAAAAAGCTAAGCTAAACCAGTTAGATTTTCTAAATTACATTAGAAGGCGGCACACTGGCGGACAATTGGAAAATGGTAAAGATAATGTCGATACTTTAAGAAGATAATGGGGAAATTAATTTAAATTACTGGACTGTCTCACTGACCAGTGTGGATGTTTACGTTGTGTTAAACCACTGCGATAGTGATACAGATGAGAGAGGAAGTGTGTAGTGGTTTATGGGGCGGCCAGAAACTCCAGAGACTAGGAATGTATAACACGCATAGCAGAGCCAGAATTAATATCTCAAGATATTTCAACCTGAATAAGACTTTATCAAGGACAGGATACAGCTGTGTTTAGACAGAAATGACGTCTTATAAATGTCTGGTTCTGCTATGTGTGTAAGGAAAGAATAGGATGGTCAGAGTACCAACTGATCCGGTACTGTCGTTTAAGCCTCCTAATAGGATTTATAGAGTGCCAGCTCACCTGGCACTCTCGTCAAGCTCCTCCCCACAGGATTTACAAAGTACCAACTCGCTTGGCATTCATTACACCACAACAGGACAAACATATAACTATTGGATCGATTAGAGTGAAACTTGAGGCAGCATTCCTGAGGCTGGACTCTGTAATATAGTGAATAAGTGTAAACTTTATTGGTGTCAGTGTCACATTATCGCAGTCTTGAGGTCAAAGGTTCTAGGTCACTGGTTAAAGTTGCAGCTCTCATATTACTGGTCAAAATCACAGGTTAAGGCGAAAAATCAAGGTCAAAGTGGTAGGTCTCAGGTCACAGGTCAAGCTCACCTCTACTGACTTGACACCTGCGGTTGTCTCAGTGTGTTGTCAAATTCGTCAAGGAAAATTTCCAGTGACTCGAGTGTCATATGATAACATGTTGAGTGGTGGTGGTGTCGCCACTGTGGCTGGGGCGATGGACGAGGGGAAAGGTGGGGTGGGGAGGGGAACAAGGGGATGGTGGGGCAAGTAGCAAGCCCTGGTGTGAGCTACTATAGGCGGTGCTGTATTCTAACATGAGTGTGATACCTGTTGTATACGTGGGTTAACCTATCGTTAACACCAGTCAATAATACTTTAATACCTAAAGTAAACTCATATATATATATATATATATATATATATATATATATATATATATATATATATATATATATATATATATATATATATATCGCTTGCCGAATACGACAAGTGAAAATTTGTGTATGCAATAATTTCGCAAAAATCATTCTGAACCTAACGAAAAATATATGTTTCATTGTGTTTGTTTATTATTAAATTCTTGTAAACTTATCTAAAATATATTTAGTTGGATTAGGTTAAATTAAATTATGTGTGAGTGTTTGTGTGCATGTGTTTACCCATTTAAGCTTCCACTGGTTGAGTTACAACACTTGGTCCCACCTCTCTCAACCAGCTAAGTGAAATACTGGAAATAAATGGTATAAAATACCGACACAATGGAAAAATAAACACATAAGCAGTATGATGATCTGTCTGTGACTGGATAAAGCCACTGCGTGGGCGAAACGTTGTCAATAAAGGATCACATTATACTGCTTATGTGTTAATTTTTCCAAGTGAAATACTCCACAATATTGATGCTTAACAACGTCTACAAAGTCCACCTCCGCCACTCGTCCTCCACTTCCTTACTACTGTTACTACTGTTATTACTGTTATTACTGTTACTACTGTTATTACTGTTACTACTGTTACTACTGTCACTACTGTTATTACTGTTATTACTGTTACTACTGTTACTACTGTTACTACTGTTACTACTGTTACTACTGTTACTACTGTTATTACTGTTACTACTGTTACTACTGTTACTACTGTTATTACTGTTACTACTGTTACTACTGTTACTACTGTTACTACTGTTACTACTGTTACTACTGTTATTACTGTTACTACTGTTACTACTGTTACTACTGTTATTACTGTTACTACTGTTACTACTGTTATTACTGTTATTACTGTTACTACTGTTACTACTGTTACTACTGTTATTACTGTTACTACTGTTACTACTGTTACTACTGTTACTACTGTTACGGAGAAAAATGCTTTACTGAGAGTCCTGTGGCTCACCTATGTTTGGGGGAGGGGGTGTCATTGGTAGGGGTGTGTATGGAGGATGGGTGTTAGCGGGGGAGGGGTGTTAGTGAGGGTGTGTGGGAGAGGGGAGGGGGCGTTGGGAGGGGGCGTGGGGAGGGGAGGGGGTTAGGGGTGGGGGTGAGGGGTGTACTTACCTCACGGTACTAGCAATCATTGAACATCAGGTGGTATTTACACTTGAAATCATGCATGATGTTTGCCACCGCTGCTTCCTTCCCGTGTGTGGTCTACCCACTCACTGCCTGGCGTGTGTACTCACCCATCTGGGGTTCCAGGGGTCGGGTCACAGCTCTTGGCACCGCCTCTTCACCGGTGTGTGGGTGACCATGTGTGTGCGTATTTCTTGCGGGGATGTGCGTGTTTATACTCGTGCGTGTTTGCAGGTGTGTGTGTACTCACCTAATTGTGGTTGTAGGGGTCGATTCATAGCTCCTGTCCCTGCTCATAGCTCCTGGCCCTGTGTATGTGTGCGTGAAAGCGCATGTGTGTGCGTACCCATGCATGTGTGCGTACCCAGGCGTGTGCGCGTACCCACGTGCGTGCGCGCGAGCCCATGCGTGTGTGGTGATGCATTTGTGTCAGTCAAAGCGCCGGTGTGAGCCGCGTGTCCCGGCTACATCACGCAAGGGGACACTCAGTGCGTGTCGAATCACCCACAGAACCATGCATTTACCTGTCGATACCACTAGCTTGGTCATGCTGTCGCACTCGCGCACTCACGCAAGCGCACACACCACCAAACGCACACACACACACAAACTGAGGGGATTGCCCTCAGAGTAGAAACTAAAAGAAACCCAACCTTACGACCTTGAAAGAGGAGAGACATAATCACGACATACAAGATAATTATAAGCATACTGACAATGTGTATGTTAAGTAAAAGGACGCAAGTGCAACTAATGTGACATTTTATTGTCGCAACGTTTCGCTCTCCAGGAGCTTTATCAAGCCGTTACCAACATTATATGGACACAGAGGGTATATATAGGCTCACAGTGAGGTGTAATACTAGTGATAGTAGTAGTAGTAATATTAGCTGTAGTAGTAAATTATTAGAATCAATTATAGATGATATTATTAAAAGTAACTTGAAGAGCATAATTTGATTATGAATCTCAGCATGGGTTCACGAGAGGTCGTTCCTGCCTGACAAATTTACTGACGTTCTTCAATAAAATATTTGAGGCAGTAGACAGTGATAAAGAATATGATATTGTTTATTTGGATTTCAGATAGAGTACCTCACAAGAGACTCTTAAGAAAGGTGGCAGCTCATGGTATAGGAGGTAAAGTTCTAACATAGATAGAGGCATGGCTTACCAATAGAAAGCAGAGAGTTTCCATTAATGGGGTAAAATCTGAATGGGAATTAGTCACTAGTGGCTTCCCACAAGGATCAGTTTTAGGCCCATTGTTATTCATAATTTACATTAATGACCTTGATGAAGGAATTACGAGTGATATGAGCAAATTTGCTGATGATAAAAAAATAGGCCGTATGATTCATTCTGAGGATACCAGTGAACTCCAGAAGGATTTGGAAAAAATAATGTCTTGGTCTGAAAAATGGCAGATGAAGTTCAATGTGGACAAGTTTAAGGTACTAGTCCTTGGTAATGAAAATATCCCTCGAAGTTATAAACTAGGGGAAGTAGAGCTTGATCATACAGAATGTGAAAAAGACTTGGGAGTCATGGTAAGCAGAAATTTAAAGCCAAGACAGAAGTGCCTAAGTGTGCTCAATAAGGCTAACAGATTACTAG
This sequence comes from Cherax destructor, assembly GCA_009830355.1. Taxonomy (NCBI): domain Eukaryota; kingdom Metazoa; phylum Arthropoda; class Malacostraca; order Decapoda; family Parastacidae; genus Cherax; species Cherax destructor. The sequence goes on from WNWK01000381.1 coordinate 431,312, forward strand.
GATTTATTTCAAGAAGTATAAGTAACAGAAGTGATAAATGGTTTTGAAAACCGACAAGTTGAAGATTGAGACACTTATGCAACATATGGGAATCTTTACTGTAGAAACGTTTCGCCACACAGTGGATATGAAAAAAATTGTGGCATGGATATAAGCTGAGTATTCAGGAGAGTCACGGAACTGTGACTGTTTCTGTCTCCAGGAAAATCTGTGACAGCAACCTTCACATATAACTTGAAGAATAAAAAACACTGGGACCAAGAGACTGAGGGCCAGGTACAAGCCACCTCAGGAAACACATCTCACTCAACAAACCGAAGACTGGAAGGGTGACTCGACCCATGGTCCATGCGTGTGGCAGGCTCAGTGCTGGGCCACTCAGCACTGCTTACAATATAATGAAACAACCAACACTTATGTGACATGATTGTATCATTGGTCACCAAGAGTAATGCAACTGTCTCATCCCACAGACCCAAGCGCTCTCATGGTATATGTATTCTCATATACCTCTAGGCCATATAATCTAAGTGCAACTACGTGAGTACAAGACCCTAAGTGAAAGTCCCTGAGTAAATATACACAACTGGATAATGTAAATCTAGAGAAAAGAATTCGGATGGAGGAAGCAAGAGTTCAGAGGAAGATCTAAAGACGGGAACAAGCACAGCCCGAGAAGTGTCAACCCAATTCAACCCCAGCAAGTTTAAGGCCATGAAAATTTGAGAGGTCGAGAGACCCGTCATAGAATATAGATTGGAAGGGATGCGACTTCAAATATCAGCCGAGGAAAAACACCAGAGGGCGAATATCACATAAACCCTCCCGCCCGAGGAACATCTGCAGAAAATGTAAATTTAAGTCTTTTAGAAACACTACTGACAACATATGTCAATTCCAATATGCGCCAGCATACGCCAAGATTGTATTAATATTTGTAGAATTAACGACAATATGTTAAGTAAAAGGACACAACTGCAACTAATGTAACATTTTATTGTGGCAACGTTTCGCTCTCCTGGAGCTTTATCAAGTCGTTACAAACAATATTGTTGTTGTTGTATGTTCGCCGGTACATCCGGCCCGGGTCTTCTCCAAGTGGTGACCCGGCATTGGCCCCCTGGGTAGAGGGTGTCATCTTCTTCTTTCTTTCTTGCTGTGGCTCCCCATGATGGGGAGTGTCTTCTGACGTCGCATCTTCATCAGCAGATCTTGGTACTTCAGGCTGTGGTTCTACCTACATAGGAAGAAGAAGGATGGGGGATAAGAAAGAAGGAAGTGAGAGAAAGAATAGCTGTAGTGGGTAGTCTTGGTCGTCGTCGGGGTTCTCCGGCGTCGTCATCGAGGGGCGGGTGGGTGGCTAGGACTGGGAGCAGTGTCTCCAAATCATGGGTGGCCAGGTAAACCAGGTAAACAATACATGGACACAGGGTATATATAGGCTTTGAGTGAGGTGTAGTACAAGTAGAGGAAGTAGTAGTAGTTATACATGTGGTGGAAAAGTCAGCTGGTACATGACTAAAAAGGTTATAAAAGCTATGGCTTGGGTAGCATAAAAATAGGTTGGGCAAATGTATATGGTTGGATTTGAGAAAGCCTCTTTCAGTGTCCCTCCTCCATTACATAAGAACATAAGAAAGGAGGAACACTGCAGCAGGCCTTCAAAGTTATAATCCTTCACAACAACCAGGTTGCATTGAACGTTTCTAAAGTACTAGCACAAGCTAGTACTTTCTCCAGAGACGACCTCAACTAACACCTCCCCATCCGATGTTAGCCAAAGCGCTGACCTTGTGAATGTTGTCATGTTATTATGGTATTTGAGGGATTCCAGTAGTTTGTGTGCCTCCTCAAATGTCATTGTTCTCTTCAACACAGGCCTTTTTTTCCCCTTTTGCAAAGAATGCTATGGCCGAATGAGATCCGATAAATACACTCAATGGCCACTTTCTTAGGAGTACCTGTACACCTGATCGTTAATACAAATATCTAATATGTTAGTCACGTGGCAGCACTTCATTGCCACTGTCAGACACTGCAACATCATGGAATCTTGATTCTGAGGACATGTACATAATTTTCACGGCTACGACTACTACTACAACTAACCCATCTCTTTGGGTATGACCTACTTCCACTGGGGTATCCCGCCTATCAGTGACTATGCCCTCGTCTGCTACACGTCCCTATCAGCTGAAGCGTATTTAAGGTCAAGCCTCCTTGCCTGTTCTTCAGAATCTCCACACCTACGGTGCTGAACACACCAACTCCAAGGTCGAGGGACTGATTACCTCATCTTTTGTATATAGTTCTACTCTCTTCAAATTATGTCCTAGAATTTGTATTGATAAAGCCACTGGAGGGCGAAACGTTTACTATAAAGATACCCAGATGTTGCACAGTGTCTTAATTTCATCTTCGCCTAAAAGCATGCAGACATGGTCAAGAGGTTCAGACGTTGTTCCGGCCAAACATCAGAATGGGGAAGACATGCGATCGAAGTGACTTTGACTGTGGAAGGACTGATGGTGCCAGACGGGGTGGTTTGAGTATTTCAGAAACTGCTGATCTCCTGGGATTTTCACTCACAACAGTATTTAGACTTTCCAGAGAATGGTGTGAAAAACCCAAAACACCCAGTGAACGGCAGTTCTGTGAACGAAAACTCCTTATTAATGAAAGATGTCAGAAGAGAATGGCCAGACTAGTTCAAGCTAACGGAAAGGCAACAATAACTCAAATAACCACACGTTACAACAGTGGGATGCAGAAAAGCATCTATGAAAGCACAGGGCACTAAACCTTGAAGTGCATGGGCTACAGCAGCATTATCAGAAGACAACTCTGGGTTACACTCCTGTCAGCTAAGAACAGGAAACTGAGGCTACAGTGGGCACAAGCTCACCAAAACTGGGCACCTGAAGATTGAAAAAACGTCGCCTGATCTGACAAATAGCAATTTCTACTGCGACATGAAGATGGTAGGGCCAGAATTTGGCGTAAATCTTTGGGATGTGGCGGAATTGGGGACTTGCAGCAGGAATGTGCAGCCGACGGATCTGCAGCAACTGCGTGATGCTATCATGTCAACTTGATGAAATTAAGACACATGTGCAACATCTGGGTATCTTTATTGTAGACGTTTCGCCATCCAGTGACTTTATCAATACAAATTCTAGAACATTATTTGAAGACAGTAGAACTATATACAGAAGATGAGGTAATCAGTCCCTCGGCCTTGAAGTTGGTGTGAAGAGCACCGTAGTTGTGGAGGATCTGGAGCAGAGGCAAGGAGGCTGGCGCTTATATACTAACGTCAGGTGGAAAGGGACGGGTAGCAGACGAGGGCATAGTCACTGATAGGCGGGATTCCCCAGTGGAAGTAGGTCATACCCAAAGAGATGGGTTAGTTGTAGTAGTAATCGTAGCCGTGAAGAAGGTTATGTACATGTACCTTAGAAATACTGATCATGTCAACATGGATCAGAATTTCTAAGGCATGTTTCCAGCACCTTGTTGGATCCATGCCATGAATAATTCAGGATGGTCTGGGTACAAAGGAGGGGAACCTACCCAGCACTTGAAGAGCCACCGATTATCTATTCTGTGGTATAATTATCTGATAATTATAATCATCTAATAGGCAAAGTCTTTACAGTCATGTACAACGCGCTTACTATATACTCCTATAACACCATCTACCTCGTAATCAACATGCGCACCAAGGATTAAAACGTCGGTGTCTTCTGCATCAAGGACAATAAAATCCTTTATACCACTCTTTCTAAGTTGTGAATATGTGTACAAGAGCATGGTGTCTGCTTCCACATGATGACACTCAAAATCAATAAGTTAGGTATCAAAAACCACAAGACAAATCAAAACAATTATTTCCCAGTGATTATACAGAGTACACTTGGTTTTTAGTGATGCTCAGTGTTTAAATTCAATCTTCAAGTATTATTGGGACCTGGGGAGGGACATGTGAAGGGACCTGGGAAGGGACCTGGGGTGGGACCTGGGGAGGGTAGTCTGGTAGTAAACACAGATGGGGGAGTACACATACAAGAGTCTATGTGCACAAACAGGTGTGGTAGAGCACACTGGTGAGACAGAACACAAGGTGTGCTAGTATACAAATGTGTGCTTGTACACACGGGTGTGGTATTGCCCACAGGTACTGCAGTACTTACAGGTGAGTCACAGGTGACTGTGACACACCTGTGACTGTACCCACAGAGAAACATATTTACTTCATCTGATTAATGGCATTCAATATTCTCTCTCTCTCTCTCTTTCACACACACACACACACACGCACGGAGGGTCCGGGTTCAATTCCCGGTGGGCAGAAACATTTCGAAGTGTTTCCTTACATACACATACACACACACATATATATAACAGGCCTAGTGTCTAATTGACATGTGCCTAGGACAAAATGGTAACTAACACACACACACACACACACACAGTCTAGGGGGCCAGAGACTACAAACCTCAATCAAGGAAAAAGATCTTGGGGTGAGTATAACACCAGGCACATCTACTGAGGAGCACATCAACCAAATAACTGCTGCAGCATACGGGCGCCTAGCAAACCTAAGAACAGCATTCCGACATCTTAATAAAGAATCGTTCAGGACCCTGTACACTGTGTACGTTAGGCCCATACTGGAGTATGCAGCACCAGTTTGGAACCCACATCTAGCCAAGCACGTAAAGAAGGTTTGCAACAAGACTAGTCCCGGAGCTAAGGAATATGTCCTACGAGGAGAGGTTAAGGGAAATCGAACTGACGACACTGGAGGACAGGAGAGATAGGGGGGACATGATAACGACATATAAGATACTGAGAGGAATAGACAAGGTGGACAGAGACAGAATGTTCCAGATATGGGACACAGCAACAAGGGGACACAGTTGGAAGTTGAAGACTCAAATGAATCACAGGGATGTTAGGAAGTATTTTTTCAGTCATAGAGTGGTCGGGAAGTGGAATAGTTTGGGAAGCGATGTAGTGGAGGCATGTTCCATACATAGCTTTAAGGAGAGGTATGATAAAGCTCATGGAGCAGGGAGAGTGACCCAGTAGCGGCCAGTGAAGAGGTGGGGCCAGGAGCTATGACTCGACCCCTGCAACCACAACTAGGTGAGTACACGCACACACACACACACACAATAAATAAAACACCAGCAAACCACTTTTATTTTTCTGAAATTCCACAGCAAAAATTCCACTAGAACTTCACAGATGACGGTGGTGTGAGAACACAGTTCTGGAGGTCGTTGAGGAAGTGCGTCCGTCTGGCTATTAATGGGAAGGAGGCTCAAGCCTCCGCTACTTGCTTGTTCAATGGCCCACACGGGTTTAGCACTTCAAATAAAAATAGTATTGATAAGCATTTAGGATGATTCTTCAGTTTATACAGGGAAGTTTGTGGGCTGTAGAGACCTCGAGGAGAAGTCTGGTGGGTCGAAGTCTGTCTTGGGACGTCTGATGGATCTGAATATCGTCTTAAAGACCTTCAGAAATCTAATGGCTCTAGAGTAATCTCGAGAAGTGCGATTGCTCTAAAGTTATCCTAAGAAATCTGATGGATCTAAGGTCCATCTTAAGCAGTCCCAAGACCCTAACAAAAACACCTGGCTTTAAATCAGGGTTCACTAACCCGCAGTGTTAGAACCGCATCCGGCCCTTGAAACTATTTACTGTGTCCCTGGAGATACATCGTCAGACTTCATTCCTCTGCAGCATGAATCATTGTGTATGTATCCCTGAAGACACACCAGACTTCACCGATACATCAGATTTCAGCAACCCGCCGCTAGAGCCGGTTCGAGACACTCTTCCGTCTGAAAGGTCGGTGTATCGAGCCTCCAGAGATGCGCCAACAGCACTCTGCAGCATATTTTAATTTCAACAGACAATGGTCAAGAAATAAGTGTCTTAGGTCTAAGTGTGTTTACTGACTGATTTATATTATTAATGTGCTCAATTTGCAATTGATTTCTCACTTAAATTCCCGCAGTTGTCTTTTTACTATGTTCTGAGCCTCTAATGTGGCCCACTTGACCGAAAAGACAGGTGATCGAGAAGACTGGTGACCGAGAAGACTGGTGACCGAGAAGACTGGTGACCCCCTGTTATAGAGCATATCTGGGAAAAGTCTTTTGGCTCAGTTGAAAAAGTTTAACAGCTATGAAGACCATCTGGAGAAATCTGTTTTCCTTGGAGCCTATCTGGGAACTTGCTTTTCAACTTATGTATTGAAAGTGTGATTGTTCTGAAACCTGCTATCGATCCCTAACACACCCAAATATCTGCTATGCCTCACCCTACCTAGATTTTAGTACTGACTAGTATTGACCTAGGTCCTAGAGGTCAGTACTGACCAAAAACACAACTACCTAGGTCCTAGTGTCCATTATTAATTAATGGCACGACTATCTAGAAGACTGTGTTAACCAATACCACAACTCCATTATCACGCAGGAATATATTAGTCACTGTTCATTATCTAAAAAAAAAAGAGGAACGATGTGTAGCAGTAAAACACGAAGTATTGTGAAACCGTCCTTACGGAGTATGATAAAATCTGGAACCAAATATTGCTTCCCAATACATGTCTCTTGTCCAAGTGGACCACAAGTGGCTCTCGCGTGTGAACGGCCACAAGGCAAAGGCAGCCCAATGGATTTCTCTCACATTTGGCACTGGCATGACTCAACGAGAGGGACGCTATGCATATCCAATCGTTTTCGGATCAGGTGAGCCCGGGCAAAAATTGCCAGCTCTGGTCTGTTTTATGAGCACTGGATAAAACTGTAAATCTGCCCAAAATACGGCTGCCAGTAAGCTGTTTTGAGTAGTATAAAAACAGCGCGAACTGGTTCCGGGTTCATACCTGTCCGGCTCCACCTCGTGTTGTGGCCTCCTCTAGCTTGATGTGGAGTGAACCGGCTCCGGATTTGTAAATCCGGCTTGACCTGGTTCTGCAGCGTTGTATAGCCTGGTGTGGGTACACCGACTCCGGTATCAAACTTTTTTCTTGATGTTTCATTCGTCAGGAGACAGGACTAGTGTCTCCTGACACTGCTCTTAACACTATAGATGGACACTGCTCTTAACACTATAGATGGACACTGCTCTTAACACTATAGATGAACACTGCTCTTAACACTATAGATGGACACTGCTCTTAACACTATAGATGCACACTGCTCTTAACACTATAGATGAACACTGCTCTTAACACTATAGATGGACACTGCTCTTAACACTATAGATGGACACTGCTCTTAACACTATAGATGAACACTGCTCTTAACACTATAGATGGACACTGCTCTTAACACTATAGATGCACACTGCTCTTAACACTATTGATGGACACTGCTCTTAACACTATAGATGAACACTGCTCTTAACACTATTGATGAACACTGCTCTTAACACTATAGATGAACACTGCTCTTAACACTATAGATGAACACTGCTCTTAACACTATTGATGGACACTGCTCTTAACACTATAGATAGACACTGCTCTTAACACTATAGATGCACACTGCTCTTAACACTATAGATGCACACTGCTCTTAACACTATAGATGCACACTGCTCTTAACACTATAGATGGACACTGCTCTTAACACTATAGATAGACACTGCTCTTAACACTATATATGCACACTGCTCTTAACACTATAGATGCACACTGCTCTTAACACTATAGATGGACACTGCTCTTAACACTATAGATGCACACTGCTCTTAACACTATAGATGCACACTGCTCTTAACACTATAGATGCACACTGCTCTTAACACTATAGATGGACACTGCTCTTAACACTATAGATGAACAATGCTCTTAACACTATAGATGGACACTGCTCTTAACACTATAGATGGACACTGCTCTTAACACTATAGATGAACACTGCTCTTAACACTATAGATGGACACTGCTCTTAACACTATAGATGGACACTGCTCTTAACACTATAGATGAACACTGCTCTTAACACTATAGATGAACACTGCTCTTAACACTATAGATGCACACTGCTCTTAACACTATAGATGAACACTGCTCTTAACACTATAGATGGACACTGCTCTTAACACTATAGATGCACACTGCTCTTAACACTATTGATGGACACTGCTCTTAACACTATAGATGGACATTAACGAATCCCATGGATTCGTTAATGTCCGGCTCCACCTCGTTTTGTAACCTTCCACGACCCTGGCAAACATTTCCACGACCCTGGCAAACATTTCCACGACCCTGGCAAACATTTCCACGACCCTGCCAAACATTTCCACGACCCTGGCAAATATTACCACGACCCTGGCAAACATTACCACGACCCTGGCAAACATTTCCACGACCTTGGCAAACATTTCCACGACCCTGGCAAACATTACCAGTCTTTCACTGTACACAAACATGTAAATTAACCTTCACACAATTAAATAAACTTTTCCTTGTGAATTATTCTTTTCCCTTCTACTGAGGCGTCATCGTCACCTTATAGTTCATGTTCTGCCCACAGATCTTTGTATCTGCTCCTGAGACCTCCTGCCTGTCTCTGGGTCTTGTTGCTAATATCTGGGCTCCCGTTTCCTGATGCCAGTGTCTGGGTCCTCTTGCCTGCCTGTGTTCTCACCTAGTTCTTGTTGCAGGGGGTCGAATCTTGGCTCGGTGGCACTGCTTCTGAAGTGTGCGTGTGTGTGTGCGCGCGCGCGCGTACCAAGAGGCTTAAGTAACCTCATGTGTTCATTTTCTTTTAGGTTCATTTATTATCCATCATAATAATGTTTGCTGTGGTTAATTCTCGTTCACACGACCGCATGCTGGCACGCACTTAAACACACACACACACACACACACACACACACACACACACACACACACACACACACACACACATGAAGAAAGGTTGAGGGAAATAGCACTAACAACACTGGAGGAAAGAAGGGTCAGAGGAGACATGATAACGACATACAAAATACTGCGGGGAATCGACAAGGTAGACAGTGACAGGATGTTCCAGAGAGGGAACACAGAAACAAGGGGACACAACTGGAAGCTGAAGACTCAGATGAGTCAAAGGGATGTTAGGAAGCATTTCTTCAGCCACAGAGTAGTCAGGAAGTGGAATAGTCTAGAGAAAGATATAGTGGAGGCAGGAACCATACACAGTTTTAAGACGAGGTATGATAAAGCTCATGGAGCAGGGAGAGCAGAGACCCAGTAGCGGGCAGCGAAGAGGCGGGGCCAGGAGCTGAGTCTCGACCCCTGCAACCACAATTAGATGAGCTATTAGGTGAGTACACACACACACACAGAGGAGCTGTGACTCGACCCTTGCAACCACAAATAGGTGAGAGCGCAGAGGAGCTATGAGTCGACCCTTTCAACCCCATATAGGTGGATAACACACGCTGCCCACCACTCAAACACCCAGAACAGCATAGAAATTACCACATCCCACCTCTCTCGACCCATAAAACGTCAAAGTCAAGATGTACCAAGAAATACCATAATCTAACCAAGGTTCACAAACCCAGGTTCACAAACCCAGGTTCATAACCACCTGAGGCTGATATAAAAGAAATATTATATTGGGAACCTCCACATAGCCCTTTATCCTAGACATCTGTGCTTTTCAAGGTAACAGCGATGGGGAGAGAAAATACAGTTCAGAAGTTACTAGAGAGTCAAGGGTTCATTCATAGTGTGGCACACCAGTGACAGATACAATAACTAGAAGAGTAGGCAGGAAAAACATTACATTAAATCGCAGTATACTTAGAAGGAAGGTGAGAGTGAAGTTCAGAGAGTGATGGTCAAAGAGGAGATAATATGACATGGGTGTCCCTCAAGGGTGTCCCTCAAGGGTGTCCCGCAGGGGTGTCCCGCTGGGGTGTCCCTCAGGGGTGTCCCGCAGGGGTGTCCTAGGACTATGGCTAAAAGTCCTATATTATTTAGCTGCAGATGATTTTAAATTAATGAGGATAATAAAAACTATAGAAGACATCCAAAGACTGCTAGAAGACTTCAGCAGATCACCACAGAAAGTGGCTAATGGAAATCAATCCCAAGAAGTGGAAAATAATGACTAACAAGGAAGGTGTAAGAAGCCCTGTGACAGCAGGAAGACTGAAGACAGAGGCTTCAAACATCGAGCAAGGAGGCAAACCTTGAGGGGAAGGGGAGACATACTACCCAAAAAAAAAAAAAAAAAAAAAGTCTAGAGAGGTGCGTGAACACTAGAGGCAAGAAGAACCAGGGGAGACATGATAAGAACGTACAAAATGCTCAGAGAACTTGAGAAGACAGACAGAGAGAGACTATTTGAAAGTCGGAAGTCGTGAACAAGGGAGCAAAACTGACGTTAAAGATGGAGATTAGTCAAGAGGATATTACTAGTATTTCAGCCGGCAAGTTTGACCTATTCGGCAAGGGCGCTTTCTGCCGAATAAGCAGGTTGAAAATTAGATTTTTGTCACAAATATGCAAACGTCAAGGTAAACATAACGAAAATATATATATACATAATTGTTTTTAAGAAATATTAAACAGATTTCAACCGACATATGATATATACATATATATATATATATATATATATATATATATATATATATATATATATATATATATATATATATATATATATATATATATATAGTAGAATTTAGCTAAAAAAGTTACGTTAGGTTAAATTAGGTTAGGTAAATTTTCTAAGTCAGGTTTGGAACAAAAATGAAAAGAATTATATCATTGTCAATAAAAATATGTCTATCAATTTGTAATTTTTTTGAAAAGTCCAATTTTTAAGGGAGCTTGGCCTATTTCACAAGTTCGGTTTATTAAGCACGATATATATATATATATATATATATATATATATATATATATATATATATATATATATATATATATATATATATATATATATATATATATATATATATATACTTCGTGCCGAATACGTAAAATCTTGCGATTTTGGCTTAAATAGCAACGCTCTTCTTTGCCGAATAAGGCAAGCGAAAATTTGTGTATGAAATAATATCGCAAAAATCATTCTAACCTAACGAAAAAAATATATTTCGTTGTGTTTGTTTATTATTAAATTATTATAAACTTATCTAAAATATATTTACTTGGATTAGGCTAAATTAAAATGCACTTGTTATAATAAGGTTAGGTAAGTTTTCTAAGGTTCTTTTGGTACAAAATTATTAATTTTTTTGTAGGTAGTAGGTTGGTAGACAGCAACCGCCCAGGGAGGTACTACCGTCCTGCCAAGTGAGGAAGTGGAACAGAATTCTTCCTCCATAAGCCATGCGTGTCGTAAGAGTTGACTAAAATGCCGGGAGCAAGAGGCTAGTAACCCCTTCTCCTGTATGCATGCATTACTAAAGTTAAAATGAGAAACTTCTGTTTTTCTTTTTGGCCACCCTGCCTCGGTGGGACACGGCCGGTTTGCTGAAAAAGAATATATATATATATATATATATATATATATATATATATATATATATATATAGACAATACATGGAGTAAACATAGAAAATAGGCTATTAAATACTTCGTCAATCCGGCAGTGGGCCGCGTGCCCAGAATACTGCAGGCATATGTTTATTTTACAAAAATTCATAAATTCGTCTATGTATATTTACTGTGTATGCATGTATAAAAATATATACAGGTATACATATTTGGGAATAAGGTTGTACGTGTGTGTACAACCTTATTCCCAAACACAATACATCAAGCAGGAATGACCCACAATAGATTACGCTCAGTGCGGGGCGCCCCGCCCCCCATCCGTGAAAAGCCCCTCACTAACATTTACGCTCGGTGCGGGGCTTACCCCCCAATCACCAGGCGTAACCATGACAACCGGGTTTGTGTTGCAGCAAATGTCAATCCAAAGCAATCCATTATTGATACTTAAAAGAATATCAATATCCCTTCACTATTTCGCATTTGCTGGAGGTGCAGGTGTTACGAGGAGGCCCCTGCGCTCCCGGGCGCACCTGCGGCCGATGCCTCGCACCAACACCGACGCCTCAAGGCGACAACCAACAGCACGCATCGCTTTCTTTTTTTCTTTTTTTTTACTGAGGTTTTCGTCGGCAATCCGGATTTCTCGCTTTTAAGCCGCCATGACTCTGGACGGAAATAAACAGAAAGAAGATATATAAGGGAAAAAAATCAAAAGACACAGTGAGAAACAGAGACGTGAAGAATGACACAAAAATACAGAACAACTGTAATGAGAAAGAAATACACAAAAACATAGAAAATCAGAGAAAGATATATTGTCTAGCTAATTGGTTGGGTATGAGACCTATCTATCAATTTACTTATCTATCTATATATCAATCTATCTATCTGTCTGTCTATCTGTGTCCTATGCGAGGGTAAAGGCTGCATGTAGACTGCTCTCCGCCGGCCAAGGATACTATCATACCTTAAATATAGATGAAATCAATTCTCAGTGTACATACAGTGAGATACACACTCTGTGGTACATCTCAGTATATATACTAAGAGATATATGCCTCTCTATGTATGTACACTGAGAACTGCACAACTCGTGGTATATATATACACAAAAATTCACACCTCAATGTGAAATTACACTGAGTAATATATACTATATCTCCCGGGGAATATACTGTTGAGATATATTGACAGACAGGCAGACATACTTGAGAGAGACGCAGACATACTTGAGAGAGAGGCAGACATACTTGAGAGAGAGGCAGACATACTTGAGAGAGAGGCAGACATACTTGAGAGAGAGGCAGACATACTTGAGAGAGAGGCAGACATACTTGAGAGAGAGACAGGCATACTTGACAGACAGGCAGACATACTTGAGAGAGAGGCAGGCATACTTGACAGACAGGCAGACATATTTGACAGAGAGAAAGACAGGAATACTGACATACAGAATGACAGACATACTGACAAATTTGAAGACAGACATATTGACAACCAGGAAGACAGAAATATTGACACCCAAGAAGACAGAAATACTGACAGACAGGAAGACAGACATCTTAACAGCCAGGAAGAAAAGCCAGAGGGCTGGTCTGAAAAGTGGCTATTGAAAGTTAACCTCCCTGGAAGAGGACCTCGGGGTGAAACATAGTTCCGAGCATATCACCTGAGGTACACAACCGAATAACTGCTGCAGCAAACGCGAGGCTTTTAAATTTAATGGTAACTTTCAGGAACATCAACAAGGATGCATTGACAACCTTTTACACGGTATATGTCAAGCTCATCTTGGAGTATGCAGCGCCAGTATGGAACCTACATCGGATTAAGTATGTAAAGAAGCTGGAAAAAGTACAAAGTTTTGCAACGAAACTAGTCCCAGTGCTGAGGGGTGTGTCCTATGAGGGGAACTAAAGGAGCTAAACCTGACACTAGAGGACAGAAGGACCGGAGTTGATATAATTACGACGAACAAAGTATTCGCAGGAATTGACAAGGTGGACAGAGTCTGACAAGCGGGTCTCAGAGCTGGAAGTTAAAACCATAGATGAGTCACAGGTATGTTAGGAAATATTTCTTTAGCTTTAGTGTAGTCAGGAAGTGGAACGACCTAGACAGTGAAGTGATTTGAGGCAGGATCCATACATAGGTTTAAGAACAGGCATGAGAGGGCTCACGCAACCAGGGGAGAGTGAGAGTGTGTGTGTGTGTATGTGTGTGTGAGAGAGAGAGAGAGAGAGAGAGAGAGAGAGAGAGAGAGAGAGAGAGAGAGAGAGAGAGAGAGAGAGAGAGAGAGAGAGAGAGAGAGAGAGAGCGTTCAGTAGCGGCCAGCATAGGGGCGGGGCCAGAAGCTGAGACTCAACCCCATAACCACAAAAAGGTGGGTATAAATAGCTGAATGCATCGAGACGGACAGGAAGGTAGACACACAAACAGAAAAGATAGACAGGAAGACAGACAGGCTGTGGGACTGATTATCTCTTATCTGCACCTCGACGACCTCTGTTGTCTTATCTGTATTTCGACTGAAGAAGCCTGCTGAGCAGGCGAAACGTCTTGCCAATGCTGCACATGTGTCTTGCTCTTCTACTGATCGGTAGTGTTTATTATTAATGTAATGATAAGAGTCTTGAAGGACTACACAAACATCACTAAGAGTCTTGAAGGACTACACAAGATATCACTAAGAGTCTTGAAGGACCACACAAGATATCACTAAGAGTCTTGAAGGACTACACAAGATATCACTAAGAGTCTTGAAGGACACACAAGATATCACTAAGAGTCTTGAAGGACCACACAAGATATCACTAAGAGTCTTGAAGGACTACACAAGACATCACTAAGAGTCTTGAAGGACTACACAAGACATCACTAAGAGTCTTGAAGGACCACACAAGATATCACTAAGAGTCTGAAGACACAAGCATCACTAAGAGTCTTGAAGGACCACACAAGACATCACTAAGAGTCTTGAAGGACCACACAAGACATCACTAAGAGTCTTGAAGGACCACACAAGACATCACTAAGAGTCTTGAAGGACCACACAAGATATCACTAAGAGTCTTGAAGGACCACACAAGACATCACTAAGATCAAGGACCACAAAAAATTTCTTGAGACCACGAAAATTTAAAATGAAATTAGACCGAAGATAGTAGAGAGACGTTGAATCCTCCGGCCACTAGCCGCGAGACGGAAAAATAAGAGAGCGTGAGAGACAGGTTCAGAATCATTGTTAAGGATCTCTCATAAGTATGGGTTACATGCGAGGTTCCTCAGGGATGTGTACTAAGACCCACACTGTTTCTCATTAACGTGAAGGATCTGCCAGGGTGAGAGATGGGCAGGACCTGCCAGGGTGAGAGATGGGCAGGACCTGCCAGGGTGAGGATGGGCATGACCTGCCAGGGTGAGGGATGGGCATGATCTGCCAGGGTGAGGGATGGGCATGATCTGCCAGGGTGAAGGATGGGCAGGACATGCCAGGGTGAAGAATGGGCAGGACCTGCCAGGGTGAAGGATGGGCAGGACCTGCCAGGGTTGAAGGATGGGCAGGACCTGCCAGGGTGAAGGATGGGCAGGACCTGCCAGGGTGAAGGATGAGCAGGACATGCCAGGGTGAAGGATGGGCAGGACTGCCAGGGTGAAGGATGAGCAGGAAGGGAGGTGATTGACTTATACACATCATTGTTAAGGAAGCTGCTGACTTATCCTAGATCATTTACTACGTAAGTTACAATGTAAGATAGTTGATTGAACCTGAATAAAATCTTGCTTACTTATTTACTTACTTATTCACTTACTTATTTACTTATCTATCTTGCACTATGCAGACAGGGTATCGAGATTTCTACTTTTCTTAATATAAATTAATGACCTACGTAAAGAAATCGAATCCTATATATTATAGTTTGCTAATTACGTGAAAGTACTGAGAAGAATAAGAGCATCAGAGAGCCGAGAGGAGCAACAAGAAGATCTGAAAAAACTTCAGACGTGGTCAAACATGTGGCTACTCGAGTTTAACACAGGTAAGTGCATGGTCAACCAATACACAGTTTGTTGAAAAAGACCATTTTTGAAAAGAATATAAACTGAAGGAGGGGGGGAGAGAAGGAGGATTAAGAATTTACAAAACACAGTTAAAAAAAATAGGATCTGGAAGTAATCATTACACCGAATATATCACCAGAGGTGCATATACACCGCGTGATATCAGCAGTGCATGTGAGGCAAGCAACTCTTAATATTAGCCTGTGGACCAGAACTAAAGACGTGTGCAGCACTTGGATATTTTTTAATAAGGATAAGTTTGACACACTGGGAGCTTTGTTAGTGCAGCTCATTAGAATAAGGAAGTTCCAAGTGAGCTATATTGATGTATTATCCCACTGGAAATAAAGACAGTGGTTGCAGAGATTTTCTTTTATACATTGTTACGCTCAAGGTTGGGTTTTATCAAGTATAAAGACAAAAGTAAATACACGGCCTTATAAGACAAGCGAGCACCTTGAGGTTAGGCTTGGAAAACAGATTAATTATGTATGAGGTCATGAAAATGTGAGATTAAGTATAGGTGAGGTCAGGTACTAGTGAGAGTAAGGAAGTGGGGTTAAAGTGTCAGGTTTATTAATTTTTTTAAATAAATTCCGGACAATATGGGCAATAGGTCCGGCCAACATGTACAATGTACTGTCTTGCTCAGTGGTATTGGTGAGGTGGATCACTGCTGCGTTCAGAATTCTGCGTCTGGCTCTGTCGTTCTCGTGGTATAAATGTTATGTTATTTTCTTGACTAGAGAATGAAGGTTAAGATGTTAACAATGCTTTACGATTGTAACCAGATCATAAAATTGTAAATAGTTCATTATTACTGCAGTTTACTGAGTTACCATCACATTGGGGCTCATTCCACGGACCCATTATGTGCCTCTGTAATATTTCGACTACCGCCCATAGAATGGGGTTGGGGTACATAATGTTTTTTCTCTCCTGCTGGCATAGTTATCTTTCTGAAGGCTCATTCGAAAGTCACTGCCGGTCTTCCCGACATAGAATTTATCGCAACCATCACAGGGTATATTATATACTCATGCTATGCAAGTAATTCTAGGTGGTTTCTGGTGATCTCTGTGATACTGTAGTTTTGGTAGTAAGGACTACTACATCCATGTTAACCTTTCGTAGAATCGGGGCATTAGTGACGCCAGTCTGCCCAGTGGGGAGGACCAGACGTCTATCAATCTTGGTATCCTCTTTGGGTATGTTGTGCATGAGCAAGATTTTCTATTTGCAGGAGCAGTGTGTGTTGGGAACTTTAAGTTGCCGAATACTCCTCGATGTATTTTTGTTTTTCTATAAGATATTCATCACTGCAAATTCGGAGTGCTCAGAGGAAGACCCCTATGATAATTCCCCGTTTGGTTTTGCAGACATGGTGGAAGAAGTAGTGTAATAAGTCTAAATGCTGTAAATGCTGAATTACAGAAAATATCTACCTGGATGATGACTAACAAGCTTACTCTCAATGTTGACAAAACCTATTTCATTCAGTTTGGGAACAGAGCTACAAATGTTCCACTTAACATAATGATAAACGGATCACCTGTCACAAAACTCACAGAGGGAAAATTCTTAGGAATCCACCTTGACAGTGGCCTCAAATTTCAGACACATATACAACAAATATCCAAGAAAGTCTCCAAGACCGTAGGAATACTATCCAAGATAAGGTACTATGTTCCACAACCAGCTCTCCTTTCCCTTTATCACTCACTCATATACCCCTATCTCACCTATGGAATCTGCGCATGGGGCTCAACAACAATAAATCACCTCAGATCATTAATAACACAACAAAAGGCTGCAGTCCGAATGATAACAAATTCCCACACCAGACAACATACTCCATCAATATTCAAAAGTCTAAACTTACTCACCATACAAGACATCCATACTTTTTACAGTGCCTATTACATACCTAAACACTAAACTTAAATATTAACCCACCACTCAAAATTCTCCTTACCAACCTTAACAGGACACATGATCATAAAACAAGGCATAGATCACTCCTCGATGTTCCCCGCGTCCATCTCACACTATGAAAAAACGCAATGCACATTAAAGGCCCAAAAATTTGGAATTCATTACCTATGATTACCAAAGAAACCCTGTCTGTACATCAATTCAAAACTCTGCTAAAAAACCACCTACTCACCCAAAACTAAATACCCAATACATAACATTATCTACAAAGTTAATAAATCACTTTCCACTGCTTCAAAATAACATTATTCACTGTGTTACTCCCCTAGCCTCAAAACCCCTTACATAATTGCTCAAAGCAAAATAATTTCTCAAACATAATCTAGTGCAAATGTTGAAACTTATATCTCATAAATGTATAAACCAGTTATAATTAATGCAACCTAATCTTTGTTCCTACAGCATTACCAAATAAAGAAATCCATTCTCTTGTGTTCCTTGTAACTCATCTAATGACCATATAAAATGTTATTGCAACACAAATAATTGATTTGATTTGTTTGATCTGATTTAATAAATTGCATTACTACAAATAATAAATTATTATGTTGACATTATAAAACTGTAATGATTCAAAATTGTAAAACTATTGTTTCAAAAATGTTATGTTCAAATTATGTTTAAATTTCATAGCTTCAATACTCGACTATATTTATATTGTAAATTATTTACTATAATTTTTACCATTTAGTTGTAAGTTAATTTTAAGTTTGCCCACAATGCTCTGCATATTAGGAGCTTTTGGCATGTACACCCCATTCTTATAACCCATTGTACGTCTTTGTATCATGTCACAATAAACTATCTTATCTTGGTGGGTTTTCTGTATCTCCAACCTTGATCACCAGAGGCCCTCCATTCAGAGCTACTTGCCCTGCAGTAGTATACAGAATATCGTGTAGTGGATGCGATCAATTTTGTGTTAGAGAAACCGGCCGATACCGATTATTAACCCCTAAGGATTAATGATCCAACATAATCCAAGAATGTTATTATGGTTTATTTCCACTGGTCTCCTGCTCTTTAAGCTTTTCCTCCAGGATGCGACTCTCATTAGTCGACTACCTTTCAGGTATATATTTCCTGCAAGGTTACAGGGATGGTTGGTGTTAAGGGCCTTGCCCAAAAGTCCCGTCTCGAGTAGGGTTTGGCTTCATGTTCTCTCGGTTGGGTAGTGAGCGCTGGTTACTGCGCTACGACATAGTTTCACTTGTAGATATGACTGGGCCCTGGAAACGTAAATAAATAAGTTCCATGGAGATGAAAAGTGAGACCAAGAGCTATGAACTGACTCATTCAGTCACACTTTGATGAGTATATATTCATAGGTAAATACACCTAGGTGAATGCACCTAGTTGAATACATGCAGCTAGGTGAATACATATAGATGAGTGCACCTAGGCAAGTACGTCTAAGTGAACACACACTCAAGCAGAGCTGGAGGTTGTGAGGCTGGTTTAATAACTTAAGTTCAAAGCCCGGAAACTCATCTAAGTTAATTATACCAATACGTAATTACCCACTCGTGGCTCAGTTGGAAGCAGCTTCAGTTTACAAACTGAAAGTCAGGGATTCGAGTCCCAGATGAGTGGAAACATCTGGCATTTTTCCTTGTAGCTGTTGTCCACGTTCACCTAACAGGAAGTAGGTACCTGGGTGTTAGATGACTGATACTCACCTATATGTACTTAAATATGTAGGGATCGAGTCTCGGTTCCTGGCCCCACTCCTTCACTGGCCGCTACTGGTTCACTCCCTCCTGGCTTCGAGAGCCTTATCGTACCTCTTCTAAAAGCTATGTATGGATTCTGCCTCTACCACTCCACTGTCCATATCATTACTCTAAGACTGAAAGTATACTTCCTAACATTTCTGTGACTCATCTGTGTTTTCAACTGCCAGCTGAGCCCCTGTATTCCTGTTTTTCGTCTCCAGAACACTGTCCCTGCCCACCCTGTCAATTGCTCTTCTAATGTTATTAGGCTTAGCTACCTTAATTCCCTCCTCACATCACATGCCCCTTAGCTCTGGGACTAGTCTCGTGGTGTGGTGCGAGTCGCAACCTGGGAGAGAGGGTTAAATAACCCATGGAAATAAGCCTATCTGATAAGAGTGGCTTTATTGGGTTACCATCGGTTACTAATCCCTCGGATTAATAGTCCTAATAAAATCTTCACTCGAAATAAGTAGGGAATTTAGAGGGCGAGAACAAATAACAATAAATTATAGTCTACTATGAAAAGTTTTCTTTGATGCATTTTCTTATCATTTTCTTTGGTTTGAGAGAATTTATGGCAGACCAAAGTATTTACGACTCCTTCCAGCTAAGATAAGGGTGAGGGGCGAGCAAAGAATGGCTTCGCATTGTGTTCACGTCTATTCGAATATATTTATTTTGTTATATGCCTCATCAGAGGCATTATATCTTACAGTCTGGTTAATAGTAAGAGATTTATCTGATCTTCAGAAGCAAATATCTTTGATATTGTGCCCGGAAGACTAATCTGTGTAAAAAAAAAATCATCCTATAAATTATCTCAAAATATGGAATAGCTTTCAGGTACAATGCTAAATAAGTTCAAAAGGAATGTCAAAGAGCACTGTATTAATGTAACTGAAATTCACAGCACAAGACTGATTCGTTAATCAAGTTTAAAGCTTGTCGACTACACGAGTGTCATTAACCCTAGCCTAGAGAGGTATACGTCTAGAAATAGTCTTCATCAGTTATATGTAGGTATGCTGTACCGCTGAGGACAAGTATTAAAATATAATCGTTCTATTCAGAATTTATTTTTGATGTTGAGGAACATATAAAGTAACAATAATTGAAGTGAATGTGAGGCTCATTACAATTCTCTCTCACCTGGAATACCTCGCGAGGCTGAGGTAACCTGTAAACCACCAGTCAGGACTATTTTAATCCTAAAATAGGGATTAAAGCAAATAGTGTACATACACTGAGTGACATACATTTCCCGGTGTACAGGATATAATTATATTTAACCTTCGTTGATTATTTGGGTTTAAAGTCTATCGACTGCACAAAGGGTCATTAAGAGAAGATTTTGTTCGGATTATTAACGCTGGGGATTTTTTATGACAAGAAAATCCAATAAGTTGTGTCATCACATTGACTTGTTTCCTTTTGTGTCCTTTAGTCTTCTCCCTCAGGATGCAACCCACAACAGTCAGCTTACTGCTAGTTTAAGAGAGGTAATAAGTATAAGAACACATGTTCAACGTTTAGACTCATCCGGGGTCGAACTCTGGTCCCACAGTGTATGAGCTGAGGCTGCTACCAACTGAGCCACGAACAAGCTGCTTGTAACTTGTTCACCACAAGTCAAGGATACTTTAATCCACAAAATAGGTCAAAACTATTAGTACCTCTTAAGGGAATGTAAATGAATCCTAATCTATATGAACCTAAGTAAAATAAGAAATAGGCTTTTTTTAATCCCCCCCAAAAAAAAAAGATGAAACACATCCATCATTATTCATTTAATCGTTGTCTTACCAGAAGCATGTTGAACAGTTCAAATAGCCCTCAGAACTGCAACATCCTCTCTCTCCTACAGAGTGCAGGACCTACGCTTTCCACCTCCAGAATTCAAGTCTGATTAACCGCTTTCATGAATTCCTTAATAAATGTTACCTTGCTCACACTCCAACAGCACGTCAAACTGTTATAGCCATTTGCCTTTACTCCGCTCTAACATTTACAAGCCTGTTGGATGTCCAAGCCCCTAGCAATCAATACCCTCTTCACCCCTTCCTTCCTCCAACATTTCGGACGACCCCTACCCGTCCTTCCCTCCATCGGAGATTTTTATATCCTCCCAATCCTCTTTAAACATACAAACCACCTCAAAAACTCCTTCTCAGCCCTCTGGATAACGCTTTTGGCTCCTCCACACCTAATTTACACGCATAATATTCACACCACTCACTGTCCTCACACCTGACGTCTCCGCTGCCTCCAGGAAGGTCCTCTGTAATAGTTTTCCCTTAACTGACCCTGCGAATGTTTACACCCCATCAATATACAACAGGTAATGGGTCTTGATTAGGACGTAAATCCACCCGATTTTCCGAGCACTGAATGTATTAATGTATAAATTATTGTATTATGTTTATTTCTTAATACACGATACATTGAACAACATTTTTACTACACTCAGAGACCTAAACACTTGCTAGACAAGATCAAAATAATGAAAAGTCTGACACTTTTATCAAGACTGATCACATAGACTCCAGGTTGAGAGACTACATCAAACTCCTTTTGATCTTCAACAAATCTTCTCTGTATTGGACTGAGGAAGCCACTGGTGGGCGAAACGTTTCCACAATAAAGATACCCAAGTACTGCACAAGTGTCAAATTCATGATCACACTGACACTTTCCATCACTAGAGCAGAACAAATATCCAGATACAAACACAAGTTCTCTCCTCAATACACAAATCCCCATAGTGATATCAGCTTCAAAAAATATCATAAGATTTAATAAGGTGCATGTTAACAAATAATCTCTGGGTCGACTGATAGGTATTAAAAAAGGACATTGCCAGAATAACTAACTACGCATATTTAAAGCAAAAATACACGATTCCTACACCTTCTCTGAAGCACCGCAGAGGTTTTTACACCCCTAACCTGTAAGACTGTCTCCTAACACAGACAACCTTAGAGATCAGGAGGAGTCAAGGCAGTAATTTGAATGCATAACATAAATGTATGTCTGGTATGAGACTTTCGACAAACAAATTTACCACATTCAATACCGTGTACTAAGACAAGGTGTAGGCTTGATGCTCTCCTGCGCTAAACCCTCGTTAAAGGGAATCAGATCGCATAAACAATGTTTGCTAAAGAACTAATTGTCTCCGCATCTTCTTTCCTTCCCAACGAACTCCTTTTCCGCTACACCACATATTATCTTCCTTCCTTTCGAAAATAGGAAGACTTTCTCTCCTTCAAGCTGTTATGAAAAATGTGAAGAACCGTGTCTAGTCAGGTCTTAGGAGCCGATGCGGTATATCTCTCTCTTTCTCTCTCTTCTCTCTTTATTTCTTCCAGTTCAAGGTTGAATGCTGGACACCAGTGATCACTGCGATGTGTGTGTGTGGAGAGAGAGAGAGAGAGAGAGAGAGAGAGAGAGAGAGAGAGAGAGAGAGAGAGAGAGAGAGAGAGAGAGAGAGAGAGAGAAACTGCATCGACCTGACTTTACACACAGTTCTTCACATCTTTCGTAATACTTTGAGTGAGGGGGAAAAGCTCTTCTCCTTTCGAGAGGAAGGATAGAAAGTGAGAAATAGGAGGGGTATAGAGGAGAAGGAGGAGGGTAAGAGAAACGAGCAGAGGTATGGAGAGGAGAGTGGAAAGAAACAATGTGGAAGTAAACAGAGAGGAGGTTGGAATACTTTACAAGAAAATAACTTATTTGATCTGTCTCCCGCAGGGTGAGGATGCGGCGCGCAGTGACACATGCTGTTTGGCTTAGTCTCATTATTATTATTATTATAATCAAATAGAAGCGCTAAACCACAGGGGTTATGCAGCGGCTTATTCTCAATATAATAATAATAACAACAATAATAATAACAACAATAATAATAACAACAATAATAATAACAATAATAAAAATACCAATAATAATAATAATAATAATAATAATAATAATAATAATAATAATAATAATAATAATAATAATAATAATAATAATAATAATAATAATAATAATAATGGGGGTTAGTTTGACTAGCCATTTTAGAAGATTGTGTGCTGCAGACCCGGCGGAACTAATAATAGTTTGCCTTGGGAGCCCCGGTTAATGCATGTCATCATCTCATACATATATGGGAGTGTGGTTAATCTGACTGACCATTAAAAGTTGATCATTTCCCTTAAGTTTTCAGGTGTTTATTAAAGTGGGTGTTAACCTGGTCGAGCGGGTTCTTGGTAAGGGAAACGTGTGATTCTCTATCATCTAGTAAAGAGATTCATATTTTCCCATATTGTCTAGTTTGTCTATGGTAACAAAATGTCTTGATTTCTCTGGTCGATCACCATGCCCAGCCCTTTTAGGGCAGGGTAGGTGCCAAGGCTGGAGCTTGCTACCATCTGCGGCTGCAAGCCTGCCCTTCCGTCAGCCTCTTTGGGGCGGAAGGTGGCAGACCAGAGGGCTGCAACTATCTACCTAGTGCTGTGGGCGAATATGGCTGGCTTGGGACCAGTTGGTCTACCGCTGAGGTCCCTCCCATGGGAGACTTCGGTCTCGCTCCACGCCAGAGCCGGAGCCAGTGCCAAATGTAAAGACCCGGCGGGTGATTTCCTGAATCAACACCTCCACCTTGATCATTTTTAATTCCAGGAATGACTTTAAAAACTGTTAGGGACATTTAGGGTCCACAGGAGTGAGTGAAGAGCCATAAACATTGGCAATGTTGAACGTTTCAGGGGCTGATTACCTGTATTTTTTTCTATATTACAGAACTACGTAGCAGGATCTACATAATTAGTGTCACATTTAGTTGGCACAAAACTTATCTTGAAGTGCAAGGTTATCTGCTGGTCACGACTAAGCTCAGTACTCGATTGCTTAATGGCGAAATCAGAGTTAGATAAAACCATTCACTCTATAATACACGGTTCTTCAGTTTCCTAGCATGGTAATGTTTAGTCTTCCGTTTCATCACTCTTAATCCACTATAAATGTAATCAAGTAATCGATCCTGCCATTTCACTGGTATCATTTTGAAAAGATGTGATCCTAGACGTCTCTTTACGAAGGCAGACAAGTCAAACCTGGTTGTTGTCATGGCCGGAGTTGACTATATGATAAAATCAAATGTGTCCATTACTAAAGACCCGCTCGACCAGGTTAACAGCCAGTTCACTAAACTGATGAAAACTTTACTTAAGGGAAATGATCAACTTGTAAAAAAATGGTCAGCCATATTAGTCACACTCCCATATATGTATGAGATGATTACACGCATTAACCGAGGTCCCCAGCGCGACCTATTATTAGTTACGTCGGGTCTGCAGTATACAATATTTCAAAAGGCTTAACGTTGGTAAGCCTTGACGTCACTGCATTGTTCACTCGGGTCCTCGTACCTGACTTATCATCCTATTTTCAGGAATAACTGGTTACGTTTCCTTTGTCTTTCCCCAGGAATATTATCGATGAACTAATTATGTATTGTGGATTGTAAATTCGTATTTGAGGGAAAGTATTCTTCCCCAAAAATACATGGGATGGTAATCCATGTTCCCCTTGTTGAGTAACTTATGTACATGGAATTTTTCGTGACTAGAATGTTGAAAAATATCCTGCCTAGCGAGGCCGGGTGGTTTAGGTATGTGGATGACGTCCTTTGCTTGTGGTCTTCCTCCATTAAATTCACAGTTGAGAAGTAAGTTGATAATAAACTCCCGTTCCTTGATACCTCTGTCAAGTTACTTGACACAAACTAAGGATGCTCCTATATCCATTATTATTCCAATCATAAAAATACAATAAAAAGGAGCGTGTTTCTCACAATGTTTTAGAGAACTTTACCCTTATGTAGTCCTGAGTATTTAGGTGAGGGATCCCAGAAGATGGTCGAAATATACAGATCAATCAATTTCCTGAGTGTCTGCCTCTATGTGGGCTATTATTAAGCATATACATACACACACACACACATATATATATATATATATATATATATATATATATATATATATATATATATATATATATATATATATATATATATATATATATATATATATATATATATATATATATATATATATATATATATATATTCGTGCCGATTAGGTAAAACTGGTCAATTAGCAAGAACTCATCTAAAATTAAGACCTTTCTAAAATTTTCTCTTATACGTTTAAAGATATATATTTTCATTTATGTTAATGTAAGAATTTATAATTTTGTACAAAGAGAAACTTTGAAAACCTACCTAACCTTATTACAACAAGCTCAATTTAATTTAGCCTAACCCAACTAAATATATTTTAGATACTTTAACATAAATTTAATAATAAACAAACACAATGAAATATATTTTTTCCGTTATGTTCAGAATGATTTTGGCGAAATTATTGCATACACAAATTTTCACTTGTCTTATATGGCAAGGTGAGCGTTGCTATTTAAGCCAAAATCGCAAGTTTTACCTAATCGGCACGACATATATATATATATATATATATATATATATATATATATATATATATTAGGGAGAGAAAATTTTTTATTCAGCATCGTTCGATCAATATGTTTGTATTCACCAATGATAATATGATAGATAGTTCAACTCACAAAGTTCAAGAAATTAACAAATCTAACTCACACCAGTTAAAATACCAACTAAAATTTTAATATACAGAAAACCTGTGGCTTAACTTGAAGGGTTTGGTTCCAAAAACTTAAGGGGTGAGGAAATGAAAGGTGGAGCGTTAAGTGTTGAATTTTAAGATGCTGTAGGTCATTTTAAGGGGTTAAAGGAGGTGTCTCATATCCAGTGGCTGTGGTGTGGGCATGAGTGGGGGTGAGGGAGGGATGAGAGGGGGTACGTGATGAGTGGGTGAGGGCGGGTGGGGGTGGGTAAGGCCTCCGCTTCTGGGTTAAAGGCGAATTGTCATCTCTCTCTCTCTCATATATATACACACACACATATATATATATATAAATATATATATATATATATATATATATATATATATATATCGTAAATCTTGACTTTTATAAATTCACAATTTTAGCGATAAGAGTTTCCTTCAGTGTTTATCGTATTAATTCATGCATAACCAACTGTTCACATTCGTTCAGTTACATTGTTAGTATCAGTTCACCCAGACGTTGTTGTTGTTGTTGTGGTACAGGTACACTGGTGTTGTGGTACAGCTACACTGTTGTTGTTGTACAGCTACACTGGTGTTGTGGTACAGGTACACTGTTGTTGTGGTACAGGTACACTGGTGTTGTGGTACAGCTACACTGGTGTTGTGGTACAGCTACACTGGTGTTGTGGTACAGCTACACTGTTGTTGTGGTACAGCTACACTGTTGTTGTGGTACAGCTACACTGGTGTTGTGGTACAGCTACACTGTTGTTGTGGTACAGCTCCACTGTTGTTGTGGTACAGCTACACTGGTGTTGTGTACAGCTACACTGTTGTTGTGGTACAGCTACACTGTTGTTGTGGTACAGCTACACTGGTGTTGTGGTACAGCTACACTGTTGTTGTGGTACAGCTACACTGTTGTTGTGGTACAGCTACACTGGTGTTGTGGTACAGCTACACTGTTGTTGTGGTACAGCTCCACTGTTGTTGTGGTACAGCTACACTGGTGTTGTTGTACAGCTACACTGTTGTTGTGGTACAGCTACACTGTTGTTGTGGTACAGCTACACTGGTGTTGTGGTACAGCTACACTGTTGTTGTGGTACAGCTACACTGTTGTTGTGGTACAGCTACACTGTTGTTGTGGTACAGGTACACTGGTGTTGTGGTACAGCTACACTGTTGTTGTGGTAAGCTACACTGTTGTTGTGGTACAGCTACACTATTGTTGTGGTACAGGTTACACTGGTGTTGTGGTACAGCTACACTTTTGTTGTGGTACAGGTACACTGGTGTTGTGGTACAGGTACACTGTTGTTGTGGTACAGCTACACTGTTGTTGTGGTACAGCTACACTGTTGTTGTGGTACAGCTACACTGTTGTTGTGGTACAGCTACACTGTTGTTGTGGTACAGGTACACTGGTGTTGTGGTACAGCTACACTGTTGTTGTGGTACAGCTACACTGGTGTTGTGGTACAGGTACACTGGTGTTGTGGTACAGCTACACTGTTGTTGTTGTACAGCTACACTGTTGTTGTGGTACAGGTACACTGGTGTTGTGGTACAGCTACACTGGTGTTGTGGTACAGCTACACTGGTGTTGTGGTACAGCTACACTGGTGTTGTGGTACAGCTACACTGTTGTTGTGGTACAGCTACACTGTTGTTGTGGTACAGCTACACTGGTGTTGTGGTACAGCTACACTGTTGTTGTGGTACAGCTACACTGTTGTTGTGGTACAGCTACACTGGTGTTGTTGTACAGCTACACTGTTGTTGTGGTACAGCTACACTGTTGTTGTGGTACAGCTACACTGGTGTTGTGGTACAGCTACACTGTTGTTGTGGTACAGCTACACTGGTGTTGTGGTACAGCTACACTGGTGTTGTGGTACAGCTACACTGGTGTTGTGGTACAGCTACACTGGTGTTGTGGTACAGCTACATTTGTGTTGTGGTACAGGTACACTGGTGTTGTGGTACAGCTACACTGGTGTTGTGGTACAGCTACAATGGGTCCATATAGTGCCTGATGAATGGAAGGAATTCAGGTTCCATCCAAAGAAGGGGAATGCAAGTTCCAGTTCCTTGGATCACGACCCACTTAACATCACCAAGACACCTCACACGAGGGATGGTTCTCGCTATACCTTGACTCTGAGATGAGCATCTTAGCGAGGGGCACGTCAGGGTAAGGAAGGTTATCGTTAGTTTCCCAACTCTAGTGTGGACTGAATGGATGGTTCAGCAATATTGAGGCTGCTCTTGCTCTTGTTCAGGTCGTGTATCATGTCAACAAGACTGACATGATAACATACTGCTCACTCCACCACCAAAGAACCAAACGAGGTGCGCTCATTGTCATGTTTATACCTGCCTGCAATATCACAATCCTTACACCTCAACATAGACATGCAACTCGAATATTTTTTATCCATTTTTTGTATACTTTTTGGGGATCATTAGTGAGTTTTAAAAAGTGATGATGGTAAATGTCTTCTTCCAGCTACTTATCGATTTCTCAGCTAATTTTCATGTTTTCTTATATTTCTGTATATATTTTATTTTAGTGTTGCTAAAAGCGAGAATCAAACCTTCTTACTTGCCAGCACCACCGTCTTACCTGCCAGCACCACCGTCTTACCTGCCAGCATCACCGTCATACCTGCCAGCACCACCGTCTTACCTGCCAGCATCACCGTCATACCTGCCAGCACCACCGTCTTACCTGCCAGCACCACCGTCCTACCTGCCAGCACCACTGTCTTACCTGCCAGCACCACCGTCTTACCTGCCAGCATCACCGTCATACCTGCCAGCACCACCGTCTTACCTGCCAGCACCACCGTCCTACCTGCCAGCACCACCGTTTTACCTGCCAGCACCACCGCCTTACCTGCCAGCGCCACCGTCCTACCTGCCAGCACCACCGTCTTACCTGCCAGCACCACCGTCAATTCACTCCTTCCTCCCTGTTGCCCTTCAAAGATGCTACGCCTGACCCAGGTTTTATACACAGCTCTAATGTCATATCAACATCTACAGTACACAAAATATTAAAAAAAGTTCAAAGATTTGTTGCGATAACTATTTATTTTTCAGAAATAAGATGACTTATGAAAACTGAAGGCACTGTGAGTGCACTGCTGGGCAGGCATTAAGAAAAACAATTATTATTATTATTATTAGTAGTAGTAGTAGTAGTCGTAGTAGTAGTAATAGTAGTAGTAATAGTAGTAGTAATAGTAGTAGTATTATATAAAACATGAAAGAGAAGATAGCGAGTCTTTTTAATACCTACAACAGGGACAAGAGGATATAAATTAAAAAAAAACTGGCAAGTGTAGGAACCATTGAAAGTTTATGAAATTGTATGAAAAAAGGATTGAAAACGGGGCTCCATGAGCATGACTGCTCTCTCTCTCTCTCTCTCTCTCTCTCTCTCTCTCTCTCTCTCTCACACACACACACACATACACACACACACACACACACACACACACACACACACACACATACACACACACACACACAACACACACACATACACACACACACACAACAACACACACACACACAACAACACACACACACACACACACACACACACAACACACACACACACACACACACACACACACACACACACACACACACACACACACACACACACACACACACACACACACACACACACACACACACACCATCAACTTCCCTCTCATTAACTTCATCTTCCGTCCATACAACTTTTCTCATTAGCTGATGTAGGTGATGTCTACGTCACGCCTCAACACAGACCGCAACACAGCCCACAGAGCAGCCCTCAACACAGACCGCAACACAGCCCACAGAGCAGCCCTCAACACAGACCCCAACACAGCCCACAGAACAGCCCTCAACACAGCCCACAGAGCAGCCCTCAACACAGACCCCAACACAGCCCACATAACAGCCCTCAACACAGCCCACAGAGCAGCCCTCAACACAGACCCCAACACAGCCCACAGAACAGCCCTCAACACAGACCCCAACACAGCCCACAGAGCAGCCCTCAACACAGCCCACAGAGCAGCCCTCAACACAGCTCACAGAACAGCCCTCAACACAGCCCTGACCCCTTCTCTGTGGCCCTAACAACCACACTATATATTACATTTCAGACAAAAGGCGGTCTCACTTAATTAAAGAATTTCATTAAAATGCAGAAAAAAATATATGGCTTGAAAATTTACCCGTCCTAAATTCCCTGCAAGAAGACGAGTGTGGGAGACTTACGAGTCTTTAAGAATTAAACAACATATTAATTCATAAATTGTTCCCACGCTGAATATTGAGCTGAAATCTGACATTGTGATCGATAAATAAATTCAGAATTTTTTATAAAAACAATATATTATAGAAACCGTTTAATCTGCCGGGAGGAAAAAAGAGGATATTGTGAAAATATTAATAAGTCTTAATAAGATATACGAGGCAATGATTCGCAGGGGTTTGCCGCTAATGTTGTTATGTAGTTTGAAATTCATTGAGCTAAATTCGTAGCCGGGGTTGCACACCTGCTCCTGCTGCTGCTCCTGCAGCCGCTCCTGCTCCTGCAGCCGCTCCTGCAGCCGCTCCTGCTGCTGTTGCCCTTAATTTATACTTGATCTTTATTTGTGTGTAAGCTATGGTGATAAATTGGCTTGTTATTCCTTGAAGACGTGTCAAAGATTCGTGAACCTCATTGTGTTTAGAAAAAGAGTTGTATAAAGTTAGGAAATACCAGAGAGTGAGAGAGAGAGAAAGAGAGAGAGAGAGAGAGAGAGAGAGAGAGAGAGAGAGAGAGAGAGAGAGAGAGAGAGAGAGAGAGAGAGAGAGAGAGAGAGAGAGAGAGAGACGGGGAGGAAAGTTAGATACCGAGCATCTGCTAATGACTAACCAGTTCTACTTGTAGCACAAATACTAATACCACTGCTGTGACGTTGGTAGTTTGTGAGGTAACATCAGTGTTGCAACTACCACAGCCAGCAGCACCTGCAAGCTTAGTGACCACCTAGCAACTAAGACTCCAAGCTTGAAGACCAGCTGGTAACAAGGTTTCCACCCTTGGAAACCAAGATTTTTCAAGTCTATAGGAAGTACTTGGGAAGCCTTAGACTGTGTAGGTTGAGCGATGCGGGTAGGGAGGCGCCGCTCACCTGAGAAAGGTTTTAATGTGTTTAGGCTGTTAATTAAGGTGTTCCCGAAGGAGAACATTAAAGAGGTTGCCTCAGTTTTTTGTTTTCTTCCTCAAACTTCCATCGTCGGCTTCCTGTAAGAGGAAGGTTGGCGTCCACTCTCAGCTGTGTAAATTTCAATTTGTCGATTTTTATTATATTATTTTTCCGTGTAATAACTACAGAATGCCACTTCTGATAGATATCAAACCCTAAACGTTTGTGTATCTTAACTGGAAGTATTTTTTTGTAATGATTTTCTGCTGTTTGAGTTCCAGTACGTATTTTTTTAATCAGTTTAATCAAACTGGATTTTATTAGAAAATAAAAAAATAAAATATTTTTCATAAAGGATTGTAGAGATTTGGAAATAGAATATGAAAAAAAAATATTTGAAGAAATCGCTCTTTTATTGCGTTTTTTTTTAATTTAACTTAATGAGCTGGTGTAATTTAGAATATTGGTTTCTATGAACTAAGAGAATTCTTTTTTAGTTTGGATTCAAAGCTGGTGTTTCTTAGAGGAAGGTTTAAATTTGTTTATATCTGTGTATGTCGTAATTTACCATTTTTATTGAAGAAATTGTTATATTAGTGTCAATGTGATAACTTGAGAATCTCAGATTTGATTCGCTTCAGATCTTCACTGCTAATATTTAACTGCATCATAAACTTATACCACTTGTATCACTCTCTCAACTAATACTGTTGGCGTCATTAACGTACAGGGACCTGGGCTATGCAATACGGGGTTTATCTTTCTCGAATCGCGTAGCGACTGAAATGTATCTAGTTTCGATAATGTTTATGGTACATAAATTAAAGGTCCTACAAAGAAATGTTGATGACTGGGAATGTTTATGTTCAACTGTAAACACAAAATTGAAGGCTGCGCTAAATAACGAAGATTTCTCTTATAAATTCTCCTCATTTTGCTAGTTTATTTTTTTTTTATCTTTCCCCATTTCCTTCCTGAATTATTGATCGATTTTTGGGGCTTAACGTTGATGTTATCTGTAATCTCTTCTAATTCACTTTTCCTGCTTTTTTTCCTTCTTCTTGCAGTCTCTTCGTAACTAAGCCGCGGCCTTTACGTCAAATTCTTTAATCTTCAGAACACGCATGACTTGACCTGACGTAGACTGCCTCCTCACCTCCCACTGACCTGACGTAGACTGCCTCCTCACCTCCCACTGACCTGACGTAGACTGCCTCCTCACCTCCCACTGACCTGACGTAGACTGCCTCCTCACCTCCCACTGACCTGACGTAGACTGCCTCCTCACCTCCCACTGACCTGACTTCCAGCCTTTTCTCCCTTTCTCACACGTGACTTGAAAATACTCCAAGACTGACTGAAATGTGGTCCGGTTCTTCCAATTTGTGGGTGAATTATGAAGTGCTCAGTCTGACTGGCAGGCTTGGTAGCTCCTGCCTGATACTCTGCTTCAATTATATTGGGTTATTAACGTCATCCGCTATTAGTGCATCGTTAATAAAAATAATTAATTTAATTTCCTAGACAGAGAGAGAGAGAGAGAGAGAGAGAGAGAGAGAGAGAGAGAGAGAGAGAGAGAGAGAGAGAGAGAGAGAGAGAGAGAGAGAGCGCACTACCCTGATGACCTAAATTAACTTCAATGACTAATATTACCAATAAGTTGGAGTTGGGGTCATCCAGTATTGAATATAAACAATGGAAGAGGTGATCTTCAGGGAGGGGCCAACGAATTCACCCTTTTTTTTTATTTTGGTCGAATTCACCCTTTTTTTTTTATTTTGGTCTAATTTCAATGAGATTTTCACAGTGATTTATACAGCTTTTAGAAATCTATACACTGTCTTTGTTATGACTTTTTGTCTTTAAGTTAGAAAAAAATAAATTGTGCCAAATTTTAGGGGTCACAAATCTTTCCTATTTCTACAAAATTGGGAAGATGTACAATGCTGTAGGTAACATGAAGCACTAAACTACAGACCAGTGTCACTGACATGTATAGTATGCAAGGTCATGGAGATTATCAGAAGAGTGGTGGAGCACCTAGAAAGGAATGAGCTTATCAACGACAGCCAGCACGGTTTCAGGGACGGGAAATCCTGTGTCACAAACCTACTGGAGTTCTATGACAGGGTGACAGCAGTAAGACAAGAGAGAGAGGGGTGGGTAGATTGCATTTTCTTGGACTGTAAGAAGGCGTTTGACACAGTTCCACACAAGAGATTAGTGCAAAAGCTGGAGGACCAGGCAGGGATAACAGGGAAGGCACTCCAATGGATCAGGGAATACCTGTCAGGAAGACAGCAGCGAGTCATGGTTCGTGGCGAGGTGTCAGAGTGGGCGTCTGTGACGAGTGGGGTTCCACAGGGGTCAGTCCTAGGACCGGTGCTGTTTCTGGTATTTGTGAATGACATGACGGAAGGAATAGCCTCCGAAGTGTCCCTGTTTGCAGATAATGTGAAGTTGATGAGAAGAATTCAATCGGACGAGGACCAGGCAGAACTACAAAGGGATCTGGACAGGCTACAGGACTGGTCTAGAAATTGGCTCCTGGAGTTCAACCCCACCAAGTGCAAAGTCATGAAGACTGGCGAAGGGCAAAGAAAACCGCAGACGGAGTACAGTCTAGGGGCAAGAGACTACAAACCTCACTCAAGGAAGAAGATCTTGGGGTAAGTATAACACCAGGAACATCTCCTGAGGAGCACATCAACCAAATAACTGCTGCAGCATACGGGCGCCTAGCTAACCTAAGAACAGCATTTCGACATCTTAATAAGGAATCGTTTAGAACCCTGTACACTGTGTACGTTAGGCCCATACTGGAGTATGCAGCACCAGTTTGGAACCCACACCTAGCCAAACACATAAAGAAACTAGAGAAAGTGCAAAGGTTTGCAACAAGACTAGTCCCGGAGCTAAGGGGTATGTCCTACGAGGAGAGGTTAAGGGAAATCGACCTGACGACACTGGAGGACAGGAGAGATAGGGAGGACATGATAACGACATATAAAATACTGAGAGGAATCGACAAGGTGGACAGAGACAATGTTCCAGAGATGGGACACAGCAACAAGGGGTCACAGTTGGAAGTTGAAGACTCAGATGAATCACAGGGATGTTAGGAAGTATTTCTTTAGTCACATAGTCAGGAAGTGGAATAGTTTGGGAAGCGATGTAGTGGAGGCAGGATCCATACAGCTTTAAGAAGAGTTATGATAAAGCTCATGGAGCAAGAAGATTGACTCAGTAGCCGCCAGTGAAAGGCGGGGCCAGGAAATATGACTCGACCCCTGCAACCACAACTAGGTGAGCACACACATACACAAAATGAAAATACGATATGGAGCAATAAAAGCCACATAATTTATGGTATAGCAAGAGGCACATGAAAACACTGGGTAATTGACAACTGCTGCAGCAAACGACTAATTTGTTATGTTTTGTTATTGTCAGTGTGAGGCCTGGCACGGTAAGACAGGAAGGGGGGCAGGAGGAACTAGGAGTTAAGGGAGAAGGAGGAGAGAGAGAGAGAGAGACGGGGGAGGTTTTTAGGTTTAAAGCCTGTCGACTACATGAGGGTCATTAAGGTTGCGTGTCAAATGCACATCATTGATCAAGGATACTTTAATACCTAAAAACATGTTAAGGTAAACTGTGTGAAATTTTCAATACTTACTTCCTCTCAGTTTTTACTCAGGAAGATACTAGCGGAATTCCAGAAATAATAAATTGTGTAGAACTGGAAGATAATAGACTATGCTCGATTGGGGTAACTAGTGACATGGTCCTCAGACAAATAGAGAAATTAAAACCTAACAAATCCCCAGGCCCTGATGAACTGTTTGCAAGAGTTTTAAAAGAATGTAAAGAGGAACTTAGCAAACCTTTGGCAAATCTTTTCAATATATCACTACAAACCCGGCATAGTGCCAGACAAGTGGAAAAGGGCAAATGTAATACCTATTTACAAGGCAGGTGACAGGTCCTTAGCTTCGAACTATAGACCAATAAGCCTTACCTCCATAGTTGGTAAATTTATGGAATCAATAATTGCCGAGGCAATTCCTAGCCATCTTGAAAAGCATAAATTGATTAATGAATCTCAACACGGTTTTACTAAGGGGCGTTCCTGTCTTACGAATTTACTAACTTTTTCACTAAGGTGTTTGAGGAGGTAGATCATGGTAATGAATATGATATTGTGTATATGGACTTCAGTAAGGCTTTCGATAAAGTTCCACATCAGAGGCTACTGGGAACACTTAAGGCACACGGAATAGGAGGAGAAATTTTTCCTGGGTAGAGGCATGGTTGACTAATAGGCGGCAGAGAGTTTGCATAAATGGAGAGAAATCAGAATGGGGCGCGTCTCAAGCGGTGTTCCACAGGGGTCAGTTTTGGGCCCCTGTTGTTTACAATTTACATAAACGGCATCGATGAGGGAATAAATAGTAACATAAGTAAATTTGCTGATGACACCAAAATAGGCCGTCCAATTCATTCAAATGAGGACATTAGAGCACTCCAGGATGATTTGAATAGACTGATGCAGTGGTCGGAGAAGTGGCAGATGCAGTTTAATGTAAACAAATGCAAAGTTCTAAATGTTGGGCAGGACAATAACCATGCCACATATAAGCTGAATAATGTAGATCTTATTACTTGTGATTGCGAGAAGGATTTAGGAGTTCGGGTTAGTAGTAATCTGAGCCAAGACAACAGTGCATAAGTGTTCGTAATAAAGCTAACAGAATCCTTGGCTTCATATCAAGAAGTATAAATAATAGAAGTCCTCAGGTTGTTCTTCAACTCTATATATCTTTGGTTAGGCCTCATTTAGATTATGCTGCACAGTTCTGGTCACCGTATTACAGAATGGATATAAATGCACTGGAAAACGTACAAAGGAGGATGACAAAGTTGATCCCATGTATCAGAAATCTTCCCTATGAGGATAGACTGAGGGCCTTGAATCTGCACTCTAGAAAGACGTAGAATTAGGGGGATATGATTGAGGTGTATAAATGGAAAACAGGAATAAATAAAGGGGATGTAAATAGCGTGCTGAAAATATCCAGCCAAGACAGGACTCGCAGCAATGGTTTCAAGTTGGAAAAGTTCAGATTCAGGAAGGATATAGGAAAGCACTGGTTTGGTAATAGAGTTGTGGATGAGTGGAACAAACTCCCGAGTACCGTCATAGATGCTAAGACGTTGTGTAGTTTTAAAAATAGGTTAGATAAATACATGGGTGGGTGTGGATGGGTGTGAGTTTGGACCTGACTAGCTTGTACTACCAGGTCAGTAGCTGTACTAATTCCTTAAGTGGAAGTGACCTGACTGGTGGTCGGCTGACCAGGTGGTCGGCTAGACAATTATATGAGTGGGTGCGGTTGGGTGTGAGTTGGTCCTGACTAGCTTGTGCTAGGTCAGATGCAGTGCTCCTTCCTTAAGTGAATGTAACCTGACCTGGCTGGGTCGGGGCATTGGCTTAAGCCGTTGGAGATTTGGACCTGCCTCGCATGGGCTAGTAGGCCTGCTGCAGTGTTCCTTCTTTCTTATGTTCTTCTTATGTGAACGTACAGAAAATAGAGCGAGAGCCACACATCTTTACCTAGACGCTCCATCACTACCTCATCAACTACTGTTAGCCTATAAATAACAGCTATCATCATCAATAGTATACGAATAGTCAGTAGAGACAGCCATCGTTGCCAACTCTTGCTAGAGTCAGAAAGTCCCCTCATCAAAATTACATTAGAATATACGAGGTTAGTGGCAATACTGGGAATAAAGAGGCGAATTGGCCAATCAGGAAGCAGCTTGCATTCCGCTACACGAACATGGCATTGACATCAAAGGATTAACCAATCACTGGCTGGGCTACTTTCCTTCGGATGAAGAATCAGCCAATGATATTTTGAGGAGCATATTACCGTCCAGTCATCGCTTGGGTTACACCCACCCATGGGCACTAGAGAACCACGATTCGGCCAATCAGAGAGTCGCTAACATTGCGCACAGATGGCCACAGTACTTTTACAAAAAGACTCTTGAGCGAAAACTAGAAAATATTTATTAGGTCCCAGAACCGAAACCAAGGGCCATGATCAAGGTCCCAGAACCGAAGCGGTTTCTAATTATGTTCTAAAGTTTGCCACGTGTTTTTTAAACCATTTTGTCGGTATCTATTAGCTAGGTTTATACCGCACGGCCATCTGACACACACAGCAGCAGTCTCACACGTACACAGTCACCTCACGTACACACAACCATCGCTAACGTACCATCAGTCATCTTACAAGTACACGTCCAACACGAGTTATTTCTCACGCACACAATTACCAGTCATCTCTTACGTACACGGCGACAAACATGCCATCTCTCACATACAGCCACATCTCACGTACATACACCCATCCCTCATGTACACGTAATCACCTCTCACGTACACACGACCATCATAAACTCTCACCACACCGAGAAAAAGCTAAAACTATATTGTGTTAACCCTTTATCGGACACTCCCAGGAAAATGCAAAATTCAATAGAGAATCTGTTTGGAGGCAGCACCATAAAACAAATTTCTCATTGATTTGGAGGGACAATAAAAACATCATGTACACACCCAGACCACTACTAAATTCATATATGCATTATAAAAATAATATAAATATTTATTTACTGAAATTTCTACTTTGACCCTGCAGGTCGGGTCCATAAATTTATTGGTCTTTTTCCTTACAGTTTTTTCAATTGAGTTGTGCAATCGTATTATGCGTCATACAGACTTTAGTTATTTATCAAAATATGTCTAAACTATTCATTTATGCACTAGACACAAAAAGCCAGTACTTACCAACATTGAGTTGCGTGAAAAATAAGAGTATATGAACGTAACTCAAGAAAAAACTGCTCTGGACGACGCCAAGCTCAAAGTGTTTACGTTTTTGTCTCTCAACCAATGGGAAGTGAGCAGACGCCACTGCCTCTTAGCTGGAGCAACTCGCAGAATTAATTTATTCGTTTAAGGAAACCAGAGTTAACTCGCAGAAGGCTTGTGATTGGTCAGAACTAGAAAACGGGAACCAGATGCGCAGTGGGAGTAGGAAGACATATTTAAAAACCCGCTTTGATGCCAATAAATTTTTGAGCCTGCCCACTCCGTCAGGCCGCCATACACGGCTGAAATTTTGATGAAAGAAGAAATAAAATCCTCCACACTTAATCGCAACCAACTCCCTGACAGCATCCACTCGACCACTAATATGGAGCAGACCAGAGAGAGAGAGGAGAGAGAGATTAGAGAGTGAGAGATGAGAAGAGAGAGAGAGAGAGAGAGAGAGAGAGAGAGAGAGAGAGAGAGAGAGAGAGAGAGAGAGAGAGAGGGGAAGAGAGAGAGAGAGAGAGAGAGAGAGAGAGAGAGAGAGAGAGAGAGAGAGAGAGAGGAGAGGAGAGAGAGAGGAGGTAGGCTCTAAAACCTGGTGGTCCCTGGTCAAGGACAGACAAAGTTATCTGCCTGATGAACTTATTCCACCTCTAAATCGACAAGAACTGTGTCAAAACTGCCAGTGTGACAATATGGCAGGAGGAGTGCATATTCGCTTGACCAAGAAAAGGCTGTGGGCTCAGACAAATTGAGCCCAAGATTGCTGAGATGTGCAGACTAGTGATATATCGGATATTCGCATCCGCATCCGCGGAACATCCGCACAATTTACATCCGCATCAACATCCGCGGAACATCCGCAAAATTTCTTACATCCGCATCTGTAAAATAAGTAAGACATCCGTATACACATCCGGATCCGCGGATATCTAAATTTTCATCCGATACATCCCTAGTGCAGACCAGCTAGCAGCACCTCTGACTCGTATCTTACAGCACTGCCTAGTACAGTGTAAATGGCCTTCTCTGTGGAAAGAGGCAAATGTAGTCCCTGTTCACAAAAAGAAGAGCAGAGCAGAAATCAGCAACTACAGACCAGTGTCACTCCTGTAAATCATTTGTAAGATCCTTGTGACAATAATCTCAAAACAAATGACAGAGATTTTTGACTACCACTCACTACTTTGTGATCGTCAATATGGCTTCAGGAAAGGTTACTCTGCTGCTGTTCTGTTGTTAAAACTCTCCACTAAATAGCACCAGTCACTGGATGAATCCAAAGTCAGCTGTCCAGGGCCTCTTGTCAAAACTGCAAGCACTGGGAATTGCAGGCTCTATACTTTGTCTCCTCAGTGATTACCGTCATGGTAGATCTCTAAGGGTAGTTCTCAATGGAACAGAATCAGCAAGACATCCTATTGGGTCAAGTGTTCCACAAGGAAGTGTGCTGGGACCATTGTTATGGAATGTCTACTTCAATGATCTTCTTCATCTCATCCCAGAATCCCATGCATATGCAGACGACTGTACTCTGACATTTACTTATCCAAGAGAAGATATGCCAGCTGCTCTAAGCTACATCAATCACCAGCTAAGAGCTATATCAGCTTGGGGAAACCGATGGCAGGTAACATTTGCACATGAGAAAACACAAATGATGATGGTCTCTAGGCACCATGATGGTAATGCCGGAGCAGTAGTAAGTATGAATGGTAGAGTGTTGGTACCTGGGGAAGATGTTGATATCCTTGGGGTGAAATTTGACTCCAAACCGACCATGAAGAACCACGTTGTAAATCTTGCAAACAAGGCAGCCAGGAAGCTTACAGCACTTCGACGTATCTCGCATCTGCTTGACAGTAGGGGGTTGCAAGATTCTGTATGAGGCACAAGTACGCTCACATCTTGAGTATGCTACACTTTCTTGGTTTGCTTTCCCCATCTCATCTGCGACTGCTTGACAGAGTAGAGAACAGAGCAAGACGTCTCATCTCTCGCCTGGACCCATCCTGGATAGATCAGTCATTTCAGCAGAGCCTTCAACACAGGAGGGATGTGGGCTGCCTTACTGTTATGTACAAGGCCAACATTGTCAAAGTACCACACTTGGCTCCACTTCGAGGACAGCGAGAAGCAAGCTTCTATACCACAAGACGGACAGAAAGCAGCAACTTCACACTGGCTGTAACCTTCTCCAGAACATCACTTCATCGGAGATCATTTATCCCCAGGATGACTCGAGTCTGGAACACGTTCGTACAGCATTATGATATCAACGAGATAAAGTCAGTTGATCAAATGAAAATGCTGACCCACAGATGGCTCCAACTTCATCCTGTTCTCTACTTGTATGTTTCATAACAATAAAAATGCTTTCAAATGAGCTGATGTAGGTAACAGCTCTTGCTTGTCAATAAAGTTAGGAATCCTTAACCTAACCTTGTCAAACCCTGTAAAAAAAAGAGAAAGGGAGAGAGAGAGAGAGAGAGAGAGAGAGAGAGAGAGAGAGAGAGAGAGAGAGAGAGAGAGAGAGAGAAAAGGAAAAAAATAAGGGACAGGGTGAGAGAAAACGATTAGGAGAGTGCACGAGAGAGTAGAGAGATAAGGAAAAAGGCAAAGAGAAAGAGAGAGGGCAGGATAGTGAGGCGGTGGAATGACAGTACAAGAGAGACGAAAAAAAATTTCTTTGGAAAAGTAAAAAGAAAGAAGGAGCCCCCCCTCCCCTTTGTTTCCTTACCAGGGAATACTGACAACAATCATTGTTAACATTCACTTAAAGTCAACTATAAATATATAGACTTAAGTCGTCACATTAGTAGATCTAAGAAACGGTACAATGAGTCATTCAAACATCCACAGACATAATTGCACTCTTATTTCCACCAAATCTTGAGACCTGAGCAAATATCCTGCGGATGGTAACAGTGACCTTGTTGGGCAGTGTTTAGTGCACAACTTGCTCAGGCTGATGACACTAACACATAGAAGCACTGAGACTCTCACGCTGCTTACGCAAGCGACGGTATGCAATGGTTAATTTGGCACAAGTTGCGGAATGAAGTGATTTAGTGAACGTCCTCTAGCGTGACAACGTTAAGTGTGCGTGTGATCTGCCAAGTCCACTTTATAAAGCGTTTGTCCATAAAGAACGCCAGCAACAGACGCCAGTAAGAGATGCAAGTAGACGTCATCAAGTTCCCTCAAGAGAACACCCAGACCCATCCTGAGAGCGTACTCTCGTGAAACTGGCGCCATTAATCACATACTGGGGTTAATCATAACACAAATTACCCCCGCCAATGGTACACCAGCGGGGTTATGGTAATATTAATGCAAGTGATGAATTTTTGCAATTAATATGGAACGAATTAGAAAGGCGACGTAACTTAAAAGATAAGAGTTAGATTCCTCCCGCATCTCTGGACGCTGCTACCTAGTTACCTAAACACCACCATTCAGGCATCATAGCCCTCATCTATATAGGGGCCAGGTAAGTCTCGTAAACTATTTTAAACCCTTTAAGACATGTTGCAAGCTTGTGATAGGTGTAGATAGACATCTTGCTAGTGTGGACGTGGAGAGGGTATCCCGCCCCCAGCAAAACAACATCAAACACATAAAAGGACATGTTCACACACTAACCTCAGATACACATCAGTGGTGAGGGTGACTAACCTCAGCCACACATCAGTGCCAGTATGGGGGGGGGAGACGGGGGTGTAGTTCGTGTTGGTACACAGATTTTCTTAGTTAATAACAATCCATATTCCGGACACGTGTCGTGAGACACGGAGCCTTGCGTGTCTCTGTATCCACCCGTGGTTCTTTGTTCCATGGTGGTATTGTCCACTCATCCATGTCCAGCCACCCATGTCCAACACCACATATGTCCAGCACCACCCCATGTCCAACTACCCATGTCCAGATCACGCAGGTCCCTTCCCTATTCATTCTACCCTTCATTCTTCCTCCTCAATCATATCTCTTCCTTCCCTCTCTCTCTCCTCTCACCTCTCTCCCTTCTTCCCTCTCCCGTCTCCGCTATCCTATAGAACCCTCGATCACCACAAAGAACAAGACACAAGTTCTTCACCAGAACCTGGTAACAACACTGCCATTTTAATAGCATGCATGTATATGTATACAACCTCGTGTATACGTTAATAGAATATACAGAGAACACAGGATGCACAATGCTGGAGAATACATCCTTGCAGTAAATAGGTACAGCGGAGGGCTCTCCAATTTTCCCCTTCGGTTTGACTTCCAGCAGACCATGAAAAAGCTTACAGGTTTTCGGTTACGTATTCTTCTATAACGAATTGCAAAATAAATTATTTTGCCCCCAAAAAAATCTAAGGGATGTTTTGGTATTGTTTAGCACAAAACTACCGAGTCCCTAATTAGGTGGTTCTTCCGCCTGGCGTCGTGGCTACTGCCGGCGTGTACTGGATTGCTTGTAACGATTAACATTCCCTTTATTTAAGTGTGACGACCAGATTCATCGACTCTAGAATTAAGTTGCACCTATCCTTGGAGGCCACACAATACTAACAACACTTCTGGAATACATCAGGACGCGCACTCTCGCAGGGGGGCAGCAACACATCAGACACGGTCGTGTGTGTCGCACTGGAGGCAACACTCACATGAAGGTCTGTAATGAAATCAGTGAAAGGAACAAATATAATATAGTAGACCATGTTTAGACGCTGAAGCCATTTGAATATTTATAATCAAGGAGCATGATATAATCAAGGAGCATGATATAATTAAGGAGCATGATATAATTAAGGAGCATGATATAATCAAGGAACATGATATAATCAAGGAACATGATTTAATCAAGGAGCGTGATATAATCAAGGAACATCATATAATCAAAGAACATGATTTAATCAAGGAGCGTGATATAATCAAGGAACATGATATAATCAAGGAACATGATATAATCAAGGAACATGATATAATCAAGGAACATGATTTAATCAAGGAGCGTGATATAATCAAGGAACATCATATAATCAAGGAACATGATATAATTAAGGATCATAATGTAATCAAGAAACATGATATAATCAAGGAACATGATATAATCAAGGAACATGATATAATCAAGGAACATGATATAATCAAGAGCATGATATAATCAAGGAACAGGATATAATCAAGGAACATGATGTAATCAAGAAACATGATATAATCAAGAAACAAGATATAATGAAGGAGCATAATATAATCAAGGAACATGATATAATCAAGGAGCATGATATAATCAAGGAACATGATATAATCAAGGAGCATGATATAATCAAGGAACATGATATAATTAAGGAGCATGATATAATCAAGGAACATGATATAATCAAGGAGCATGATATAATCAAGGAGCACTATATAATCAAGGAACATGATATAATTAAGGAGCATGATATAATCAAGGAGCATGATATAATCAAGGAACATGATATAATCAAGGAGCATGATATAATCAAGAAACATGATATAATCAAGAAACAAGATATAATGAAGGAGCATGATATAATCAAGGAACATGATATAATCAAGGAACATGATATAATCAAGGAACATGATATAATCAAGGAGCATGATATAATCAAGGAACATGATATAATCAAGGAACACGATATAATCAAGGAGCATGATATAATCAAGGAGCATGATATAATCAAGGAGCATGATATAATCAAGGAGCACTATATAATCAAGGAACATGATATAATTAAGGAACATGATATAATCAAGGAACATGATATAATCAAGGAGCATGATATAATCAAGGAGCATGATATAATCAAGGAACATGATATAATCAAGGAACAAAATATAATAATGAACATAATCTAATCAAGGAGCATAATAATGATGAAGCATAGTATAATCATGGAGCGTGATAAATAAGACACATGTGCAACACTTTGGTATCTATATAGCCGTTGGCTATTGGTGGAGTTTGTCAGTGTTTCTTATAACCGCGTGTTGAGAGTAGCAGCAGTGACAGTAGCAGCAGTGACAGTAGCAGCAGTGACAGTAGCAGCAGTGACAGTAGCAGCAGTGACAGTAGCAGCAGTGACAGTAGCAGCAGTGACAGTAGCAGCAGTGACAGTAGCAGCAGTGACAGTAGCAGCAGTGACAGTAGCAGCAGTGACAGTAGCAGCAGTGACAGTAGCAGCAGTGACAGTAGCAGCAGTGACAGTAGCAGCAGTGACAGTAGCAGCAGTGACAGTAGCAGCAGTGACTGACTGGCACAGTTTGTCTGGTGATAAACACTTCATCGTTGTGTCCCTCGTCATGACCGCAGCTTCACTGGCTCGGTGTTGACTGCTAACTTTACCATCCCTAGATCACCACTTCCAACACTGCCATTTCATTTGAGTTAATTAATAATATTTGACATTGTGTGTGTGTGTGTACTC
This sequence comes from Cherax destructor, assembly GCA_009830355.1. NCBI lineage: Eukaryota > Metazoa > Arthropoda > Malacostraca > Decapoda > Parastacidae > Cherax > Cherax destructor. The sequence goes on from WNWK01000381.1 coordinate 475,801, forward strand.
ACCTAGTTGTACTCACCTAGTTGTGGTTGCAGGGGTCGATTCATAGCTCCTGGCCCCGCCTCTTCACTGGCCGCTACTGGGTCACTCTCCCTGCGCCATGAGCTTTATCATACCTCTTCTTAAAGCTATGTATGGAACCTGCCTCCACTACATCGCTTCCCAAACTATTCCACTTCCCGACCACTCTGTGACTGAAGAAATATTTCCTAACATCCCTGTGATTCATCTGAGTCTTCAACTTCCAACTGTGTTCAATTGTTGTTGTGTCCCATCTCTGGAACATTCTGTCTCTGTCCACCTTGTCAATTCCTCTCAGTATCTTATATGTCGTTATCATGTTTCCCCTATCTCTCCTGTCCTCCAGTGTCGTCAGGTCGATTTCCCTTAACCTCTCCTCGTAGGACATACCCCTTAGCTCCGAGACTAGTCTTGTTGCAAACCTTTGCACTTTTTCTAGCTTCTTTACGTGCTTGGCTAGATGTGGGTTCCAAACTGGTGCTGCATACTCTAGTATGGGCCTAACGTACACAGTGTACAGGGTCCTGAACGATTCTTTATTAAGATGTCGGAATGCTGTTCGTAGGTTTGCTAGGCGCCCGTATGCTGCAGCAGTTATTTGGTTGATGTGCGCCTCAGGAGATGTGCCTGGTGTTATACTCACCCCAAGATTTTTTTCATTGATTGAAGTTTGTAGTCTCTGCTCCCCTAGACTGTACTCCGTCTGCGGTCTTCTTTGCCCTTCCCCAATCTTCATGATTTTGCACTTGGTGGGGTTGAACTCCAGGAGCCAATGGCTGGACCAGTCTTGCAGCCTGTCCAGATACCTTTGTAGTTCTGCCTGGTCCTCGTCCGATTGAATTCTTCTCATCAACTTCACATCATCTGCAAACAGAGACACTTCGGAGTCTATTCCTTCCGTCATGTCGTTCACAAATACCAGAAACAGCACCGGTCCTAGGACTGACCCCTGTAGAACCCCACTCGTCACCGGCGCCCACTCTGACACCTCGCCTCGTACCATGACTCGCTGCTGTCTTCCTGTGTGTGTTAGTTAGTTACCATTTTGTCCTAGGCACATGTCGTTAGACACTAGCCTGTTGTATGTATGTGTGTGTGTGTGTGTCATGAAACACTTCAATGTTTCGGCCTGCTGGGTTGAACCTGCCTCCGTGTGAACAAGAGCGTAGCCACCATGTGGGGGTGTGTGTGTGTGTGTGTTTGTGTGTGTGTGTGTGATTCACCAGAGTGGTGGAGGCTCTATCCTCCGTCTGTTATACTCAACACCAGATCCACTTAAATTCCTGCTGACAACTCATGCATGTATTTAGTTACCAACGAGGTACAACGAGAGCAACGATAACACCCAACGAGGGTAACGCTGTGCGTCACGTAACACAGCAGAGGGTAACATAACTCAGAGTGTAATTCATACATTAACAACTCATTATTTCTCGAATTTCGGATTTCATTATCATTCATCCGAACTTTTATTTCAGGAAAGAGAATTAAAGTAGGAGTCATCTGAATGAACGAGGAAGCGTCATGGACATGAATGTGTTATAAAATGTTGGGCTCTGAGAACCTGGGAGGCCGTGATGACCCAGTCACTGTGACGGTGACCCAGTGTCATGGAGAGTCACCTTCCCACTAGGTGAAGGTGACACAGTGTGACGGACTGTCACTTGCCCTACACCAAGGCTGGCTGTAGTGTCATCAACCTTGGGACGAACTTGATAACACTACAGTTAATTAAAGTGATATTGCAACACTGGCCATGGCCAGCCAGGTGTTGTCATCTCCATTTTTTTAATCATCGTTGTTGACAATAATGGATCCCCGTGATGCAACAACTGTGCTTAACACACCCCTACACACACACACACACATACACACACACACACACACACACACACACCAGGAGCCAGGAGCTGAGTCTCGACCTCTGCAACCACAATTAGGTGAGTACACACACACACACTGGCTCCTGGAGTTCAAAACTACCAAGTGCAAAGTCATGAAGATTGGGGAAGGGCAAAGAAGACCGCAGACGGAGTACAGTCTAGGGGGCCAGAGTCTACAAACCTCACTCAAGGAAAAAGGATCTTGGGGTGAGTATAACACCGGGCACATCTACTGAGGAGCACATCAACCAAATAACTGCTGCAGCATACGGGCGCCTAGCAAACCTAAGAACAGCATTCCGACATCTTAATAAGGAATCGTTCAGGACCCTGTACACTGAGTACGTTAGGCCCATATTGGAGTATGCAGCACCAGTTTGGAACCCACACCTAGCCAAGCACGTAAGGAAACTAGAGAAAGTGCAAAGGTTTGCAACAAGACTAGTCCCGGAGCTAAGGGGTATGTCCTACGAGGAGAGGTTAAGGGAAATCGACCTGACGACACTGGAGGATAGGAGAGATAACAGTCTTGTATAGCTGTTACGTCTGCGAGTCTGTGTTTAGTTAGAGGCTGTCTGCTGTGTGGGGAGATGGCTGGCTGTCTGCTGTGTGGGGAGATGGCTGGCTGCCTCTGTCTCTCTGTCTCTGTCTCTCTCTCTGATAATCTGTGCAAGAGAGCAAGAGCGCTGGTTGTGGACACAAGGAAGATTACATCTTTTCCTGTGTTTTGTCAGAGAAAAAACAATTATAGGTAGAGACGATTATTTAGACTCTTGGAGTTTTATTCTGTAGCTACAGAAGCAGCAACACTAAGGTAGTTCCATCAACACTAATAACACTCCATAATTCAGATACTAAGTGTAATATGTAGCAATACAAAATAATCATTACTCAGTGGGTGGAGCAAGAAGTACCTACCTGGAGGTCAGACACCACTGTAGTCTCTCACTCTACCTACCTGGAGGTCAGACACCACTGTAGTCTCTCACACTACCTACCTGGAGGTCAGACACCACTGTAGTCTCTCACTCTACCTACCTGGAGGTCAGACACCACTGTAGTCTCTCACACTACCTACCTGGAGGTCAGACACCACTGTAGTCTCTCACACTACCTACCTGGAGGTCAGACACCACTGTAGTCTCTCACTCTACCTACCTGGAGGTCAGACACCACTGTAGTCTCTCACACTACCTACCTGGAGGTCAGACACCACTGTAGTCTCTCACACTACCTACCTGGAGGTCAGACACCACTGTAGTCTCTCACACTACCTACCTGGAGGTCAGACACCACTGTCGTCTCTCACTCTGTGAAAATAAAGGCTTTAAAATTTCTTATAATATTCATGAGGAAGAGCTAAACCCGTAGAAGGTCGTACACCGCCTGAGGAATGAGGCACTCTGTTTTGATCCGAGGAGAGGATAGCTCCAATTCCTTGGATCACGTACCCTTCCCATATAACACCTAAATACATGTAAATATAGAGCAAAAGAAGGCACAATACCGTGACTGGAACAATACACAGATGTCTCGCACACAGGAGAGAGGAGCTTACGACGACGTTTCGGTCCGTGTTGGAACATGTACAAGTCACACTAACACAACCTAACCTGGCGGAGAATAACGTATTAGTTTCTACTTCATGTTAGGTCGGCAAAAGTGAACTGACGGAATATAGGAGGAAACTGTTCCTTGTGATTGTGAGAAGGTTGTTTCAGTAGTGGTACCTGGTAGTTGACAGTAGTGGTGGTACCTGGTAGTTGACAGTAGTGGTACCTGGTAGTTCACAGTAGTGGTTCTTGGTCTATAGAGGGGAAGAGATCAGGAGGGACAGGAGAGAGAGAGAGAGAGAGAGAGAGAGAGAGAGAGAGAGAGAGAGAGAGAGGGAGAGGGAGAGGGAGAGGGAGAGGGAGAGGGAGAGAGAGAGAGAGAAAGGGGAAGAAGCCAGAGATAGGTCAGTTGAGCAACAAACACGTGGCAGCCAGGCAGAGACATGACAAAGCTAAGAACTCTATCCAAAATTCGACACTACAAATCTATGGCCTCACTACTCCATCATATAATGGGATGAACTAATCACACATGCGTAATCCTAGAATTCAAACGTTGAATTGCAGGCCAAGAGCCGTTATCCTACCTCCCCTCACCTCAAAGACCAGCCCTATCTAAGGTAGGCTACCACCTCTCAGAATGACGCAGCAGGTGGCTACCACCTCCCAGAATGACACACACAGCAGGTGGCTAACACCTAGATACCTCTTTATTACTAGGTTGCCAGGTCACCACATGGATAAGACCCAGGCCAGAACCAGTCCTGGCGAACCTACCTGTACCTGTATTACTAGGTGAAGAGTCGCTGAAGGTGTAACAAATGAAGCTCAAGTCCTCACCAGTTCGAATTTAATCCGGGTCCTTCGGTTGTGAGCCGAAAGCGCAACCACTGAGCCACGAGCATTGTTTATCAGAAACTTTGGAGATTGTTTCCTTAGCGACGTTACAGTGTTCCTTTTAGTTGTGTTTACTCTCAGCTGGTATAACAAGGCGATGGTTCTTCATGACCCTCTGGTTCTTCTGAGTCCATCCTCTTCATAACTTTCTAGTACCACCTTGTGTGGTATTTATTGTTTAGATATGAATCAGTAGTCTGGTGTGTTGCTGGTTCTTTTATGGAAGTTACTTCAGTTTCTGGTAAGAGGACGAGACTGATATAATGAGTTCTGAAGTTTGTTGAGAAAGTCCTGAAGTCACTGCTGTATGACGCATGAATGTGAATTATTGTTTAGCTGTCAGTGGCAGGTGTTTCAGCATTTTTTTTTAATTTCTTGGATTCCAGAGACTTTCTTGATGTTATTGATCCTTCCTTGAGTTTCCTAAGTGGACACAGTCTGTGGTTGCATAGATTACAGCTGAAGATAGTTTTTAAAGCTCGAAATACACAGATTTTTTTCTACTACATAAATAAAAGAAGCTTTGTAGAACAGTATTTTACTGGGACTACATTTCACATCGAAACCTTATTCCAATAAAAGCTTTTTCTTCACTACAGCAAGTTGTTGAGCTCCTTTCTTCTCTATGTTGAGTTATTCGTCCTGGTGGGATTATACTTTTAAGATTATTAAAGTTTGCCGTATTTGACGGTTGTGTCGCCGGAGGTCTGGCCACAAAGGCCTACTGCAATTACATTTAAGCATTGATTTATTTGCCAAAAAGTGACAACCACAGGTCCCCCAAACTCAGTAAAGCATCATACGCGAGGTTTACTGTTTGTTATTTCTCGAGTGCTGTCGTAAATAGATGGAGAGGAAAATGGTACTGATGGCTAGAAACAGAGCTGCTTTTAAGGTCTTGCCCTGCAGAGGACAGGTCTTGCCCTGCCCTCTGCAGGGCAAGACCTGCCTCCATATCAGGAGATCGGTGGCAAACATCACCTGTAAAAATAAATCATCTTAAAAATGGCGCTCATCATTGTCCATGTGTCGTGATGGGGTATACTCAGGTTTGATCCGTGGAAAGAGAGAACAACCAGCTCCAGTTCCTCAGATTAAGAGACCTTGAGCTACCCCCCAAAAAGCGTTCTCCTCTTCACCAGATAAATAATAGATCTTTTCCCAGTATATTCTGAACTCTTTATCTTACTGAATTATCTTTGTCGTGTTTGTTTCCTTGATTCTGATATGTAATTATTTTTTTCTGATTACGTGTCCATCGTGTTATTCAATGAATAACTAAAATGTAAGGAACACTTGTCAGTGCTCAGTATTAACCCACATGGACACTGAAACACAAGAGGCTGATTGATCTGTATGTTTCGATCCCCTTCTGGGATGCTCTTCAGCTGAAGAGGATCTCAGAAGGGGGTCGAAACATACAGATTAATCAGCCTCCTGTGTTTCTGTGGCCATGCGGATTATTATTGATAATATTATTCAATATTCTTCTGAAGTTACCAGGGTTGTAATCAGTAGTGTTACCAGGGTTGTAATCAGTAGTGTTACCAGGGTTGTAATCAGTAGTGTTACCAGGGTTGTAATCAGTAGTGTTACCAGGGTTGTAATCAGTAGTGTTACCAGGGTTGTAATCAGTAGTGTTACCAGGGTTGTAATCAGTAGTGTTAACAGTGTTACTAATTAATAGTTGTCAAAGAAATAGGATGACGTTGAAATTTAAACGACTAGAAGGCAGAGTGTTACCGCTATATTCATGAGGAAGCGCTAAACTTGTAGGGAAAATGGAGCAACTGACGAATGGCAGGCAATCATATTTGATTCGAAAAGGAGAGGGGGGGGAACTCCAATACCTTGGATCAAAACCCTCCTACAACATGAAGTCCCCCTACACTCGCCCTTGAGACAGGAAGGTGGGGGAGCTGACATCATCGCCAACAACAACAACAAAAATGAAGACACTTGGGGTATGTCTGGACACATTTTACGACTGTGTTGAAGGTGTCACTTGCCGAAGAAGTGGACGAGGCCGAGGGAAGCGCCTGGAAATGTTTATGTCCTGGAAGAGTAACATTTGCGCACTCCACCACTGGAGATCCAGGACGATGTTATGACACCCGGAAGTACACCTTACTGTCGGAGGGGGTGGAACATAGTCATGGCCATGCAACTTATTTTCCCATCCCTGCAATAACAATATTTTACGCTCCCGTAAAACAAAAACGGGAGCATTGACAGGAATAAAAAGAATGAACCTTCACGTCACTAAGGCAAGGCAGTAGAGGTCGCTTACTAGAGGAGTCATTAATTAAGAGTTTCTACGCTGCACACGGGACACTTCACCAGGTGACCCCAAGTCGCCGGCAGTTTCAATACTACTATGGAGTTTGTATCAATAGACAGAGTGACAATTAAAAAATATGTTTGCCTATCATTGTTAAGACAGGAATAGTGACCACTTGCAGGTGGCACCGTGCAAAGTATGCACAGTGTACTAAAGATAGTGCTAGGGAGGCAATGCAAATTTAGCTGAGATTGTCGAAAGGTTCCACATCCTGCAGAATGGATATGATTTTATCTTGCGCGCTGTCGTTCACTGGATGATACGACATGATGTCAGCCTGTGAGTCATCCTTCAAGTGCAGATGAGGACAGGATGTCAGCTTGCCAGTCATCCTTCAATACATATGGGGACAGGATGTCAGCCTGCCAGTCATCCTTCACTTAGACAGCAAGAACTTTGTACCATTAAGTAGCGAAGACTATATCGTGGTCAACCGAGATTATAAGTACGAGGACAGCTTTCTTATCTAAAACATGGCCAGCTGTACTTGGCAGGGAAAGTCAAGAAACTTTGTCCACAACTTGAGGACGAACACTGGCAATAATGGCGCTGTTGGCCAGTGGGAAGACTTTCTCGCGTTAACTGGAGGAGTTTTGACTGAAAAAAAAACCACTTGGTGCAGAGCAAATGTTTATTATTTCCAACATTTGGCTCTGTGTGTAAAGTTTCAGGTTACTGTACAGTCTGGGCAGTGTTTAGATATCCCAGGACCAGAAGACAAGGTTGAGGCGTGCTCATTTAGTCACTCTTGTGCTCTAATGTTATCTATCAGATATTACATTATCTCTGTCAATACTACTACTACTACTACTACTACTATAATAATAATAATAATAATCACATACTACGTTATCTCTCTGCTAACTCATAAATATTAAGCTGCTGTGTTTTCTTGCCTTAAGAAGAAGTCACAAAGAAAAGCTTCCTATTTAAATATTTGTTTCAATGTTTATTTTTACACTTAACAGGATAAATAATAGACAAGTGTATTTATAGTCTTTGTTTGGCACAAATAATAGTTCAACATATTCTAATTAAGAAATGGGTAAGCTAATGTATATTCTATATTTAAAATGCCAGTGATTACTTTAAACACTTGTAATGAAATATATATATATATATATATATATATATATATATATATATATATATATATATATATGAGAGAATGAGACAATACAAACAAACAGATAGATAAACACACAAATTCCGACAATCAATACAGTGTTGACAAGCGATAACACAATTTTTTTTGTATTTCCACTCAGTTATTGCCAAAAGCAATTGGCACAGCTGTCATTAATTGCTGCCCAGTGTTGCCATATGTTAGTCTCTCTGGTGCTGCCCTATGTGTACAGTAAAGTCTGTAGATGGTGTTATGATCGTTGTACTTAAGTTGCTTCACAGATGTTGCTACTTGTTATTTAGACATGATTCCTTAAGTTAATCTATAACGTAACCCAAGAGAAATTATCATGACTTTGCTGTAAATTAACTTCAGGCAACTTGACGCTAATTGACTTCAAGGAATTTGCCATAAAGTAAACTAAGGGAACTTGCAATACATTTAACCTTGGGATCCCTGCAAGACTAGGTTTGTTTAAACTTTGTTAAGTTTAGTTGGATTAATTTAGTCATTATGAACCATTTAGTAAACTGGGGTAGTAAACTGCACATGAATTAAAATATTGTTAAGCAAAACAAAAACTACAGCTCAAGTTATGAACGCCACTGAAGTAACTGAAAACAAATGAAGGAGATCCAAGAGTAATAATAAAACAGTCTGGCTAAGCAGGCAGCAGACTGATGCAGTGAAAACACACGAACCGCGAACGGGGAAAATTGCAGTGATTGTAAGAGTCTCTGATGGATCCTAGAACACCTCTTGCTTGCAGTGTCTTGTCGTCGTATTTAAGGTTGGACGGTGACAGGAGGATGTCCAGTGCCGAGCCGACGAGACGAGGCTCAGGAGCAACAAAATCACAAGTCGCAGAGCAACCTCTTACTGACACAACGTTTCGCTCTGTGTAGAGCTCTATCGAGCCTTGATTTGATAAAACAACAAACAGAGCAAAAACGTAAAAAATTAGAGCTTGTGTTGCAACTTGCGTCACCAGTCGTAGTATTCTTCAGCAACACACACGCCTTTGCATCCAGCGAGGCAACACTCAGACGAAGACGTAAATCTTGTGAAACGCCTTTAGAAAAGTTGTATTCAGCCTTCCAAGGCGAAGATTCAGAAGTAAGGCAATCTTCGTAAAAAAAATGCTTTAGTATTACCCGATCAAAGAAAGAACGAAACAATCGTTTCGATATTAACAGACGAACATCAGTACAACGAAGACATACGTGGACCCTCGCTATTCGAACACCCCAAAACTCAACCTTTTATGTAAGTTTATTATTGTAAGTGCTTTTATAAGTGTATTTTTGGGGGTATGAAATGGACTAATCTAATTACATCATTCCTTATGGGAATAAATTCGTTTGGTAACAGCACTTGAACAGCATTCTGGAATGAGGGTGAGTTTTGGAGTGTTCGAATAGCGAGGGTCCACTATATAGTATTTTGTTTTTTAACCTGGTGGTTAATATATGGACTATATTACAAGAAGAAATAAAATCGGGAGTAATATCGCGCATACATTTAGAAGTTGAGTAGATAAATATTTTTCTATAAATTCGTGACTATTTCCCCACCTTTAAGCCTTTCGTTAACAGCAATACTTGTGGAAAAAGGTCCGTTGCTATTTGATTTTCGTTGTATTCCTTTAAATAATTACGTATACATTTGTATACCTTAGTAATGGAAAACATAATATATACAGAGCCATCAAAACTCATGAAATGTTAAAAAGAGTTTAACCACTTTAATCAAGAAACAACAAGGTTTCGACAGCTGAAAAAGTGAAACGGTTCGTAGCTGACTTTACCTCGAGACGCTACTGACCTTATCTGGCTACTTTATTAGGTTTAAAAACATATAGAACTACATGAGGGTCCATAGCGCCTGTGTACCACCAGTCAACGACACTTACAAACTGAGAGATACATCCTCTGTGGCCTGACCCGCTTGTCACACCAGAAGAAATACAGGGTAAATGAGATACTAGAAAGACATTCAATATACAAGAAATGCATTCACTCAATCACTTTATTAAATACTGCTTTGTAGTCGACAGAGACGTCTACATATGTTTGTCGTCGACAGAGATTTGCATATACCTTTGTCGTAGACAGAGATTCCTTAGCCTTTTTGTTTCACATCTAAGAATGTGATCTTCAGTGCGACTCCTTCCGTACCGATTCCTTCAGTACCGATTCCTTCAGTACCGATTCCTTCAGTACCGATTCCTTCAGTACCGACTCCTTCAGTACCGACTCCTTCAGTACCGACTCCTTCAGTACCGACTCCTTCAGTACCGACTCCTTCAGTACCGACTCCTTCAGTACCGACTCCTTCAGTACCGACTCCTTCAGTACCGACTCCTTCAGTACCGACTCCTTCAGTACCGACTCCTTCAGTACCGACTCCTTCAGTACCGACTCCTTCAGTACCGACTCCTTCAGTACCGACTCCTTCAGTACCGACTCCTTCAGTACCGACTCCTTCAGTACCGACTCCTTCAGTACCGACTCCTTCAGTACCGACTCCTTCAGTACCGACTCCTTCAGTACCGACTCCTTCAGTACCGACTCCTTCAGTACCGACTCCTTCAGTACCGACTCCTTCAGTACCGACTCCTTCAGTACCGACTCCTTCAGTACCGACTCCTTCAGTACCGACTCCTTCAGTACCTACTCCTTCAGTACCTTCTCCTTCGCTACTGGCGACTCTGAGGGTGCCGACTCATCATTGTTCATGGAGACAGGAACGCAGATAAAACATAACATGATTTGCTTGACACCGTTTTGAATGAGGTGTCTTCCTGCTCAACAGACTAAACACACCAAACAATTTTGTACTTGCACCCACTGGAAACACTCCTCATGGAGACACTCTCCACAACGACACTTAAAGAAGACTCTTCATGGGGTTCAGTTATTGGCTATAATGAACACTGAGTCATCCTCGTCGAGGTGGCAGTGTGTTTGGTCGTGTTCCTCGTATTGATGCGGGGTGTCATTGTGTTGAGGGTGGTGTTGACTGCAGGCGTGATAGCTAGGGTGCTTGCAGCAGGCATCAAGAACGCTCATTCCACCATTCTCCTTCAGGATCTGAGGGCTGGATTGACTGTAGCAGGAGTCATGAAACGTCAGTCCACTGTGGTCCTTTAGGGTGCCGGTGTCGTGATGGCCGCAGCAAGAGACAGGAATGGCGAGGGTACCATTGTCTTTCAGAACTTGGGTCTCGTGATGGCTGCAGTACCCATCAGGAATACTCACTCCACCATGCTCCTTCCAGATCTGAGCGCTGGAATGACTGCAGTAGAAGTCAGGAATGGCCAGTTCACCGAGGACCTTCAGGATCTGGGTGTCGGGATTGCTGAGGCAGGCATCGGGAAGGGGCGGGACCTCTTGGTCCCTGAATGTTTGGGTGCTCTGAGAGCGATACTGCTTGGTATCGTCTACGTCCCTGGAACAACACCATGAATGACGCCGACCAAACACAACAGTGGACACGGAGCTCGCTGGACCAGCACCTGGGGGCAGAAATAGTATTCAAAAAGAGATAACTTTGCTTGATCTTAAAACTACTTGAGCTTTAGATTATTAGATTCATCAAGACTTACGACAAGTACTATGCTATAGAGGACTACTGGATTATAAAACTATGTGACGACTATCCTACCATAGTACAGAATAGTGCTACAAAAATACTATTCCAAAATTATGTTGAGAGAGAGAGAGAGAGAGAGAGAGAGAGAGAGAAAGAAGAAAGAAAGAAAGAAAGAAAGAAAGAAAGAAAGAAAGAAAGAAAGAAAGAAAGAAAGAAAGAAAGAAAGAAAGAAAGAAAGAAAGAAAGAAAGAGAGAGAGAGAGAGAGAGAGAGAGGTGGGGACAAATTGGAAATGAATAGCGTAGGTGTGAGAGATTAATGGCCTTATCAAAGCATTAGGAGAAGAGCTGTAATGTGACGCAGCTGGCAGGTGGGCTAAGATTTATGTACACAGAAATCCTTGCTCGCAACAGGGAGGGCAAGTGTGAATAGGAAAGAATATAGGTAAAGCCTGCTCCACCTAGGCTGGGTAAAGCCTGCTCCACCTAGGCTGGGTAAAGCCTGCTCCACCTAGGCTGGGTAAAGCCTGGATAGAGACGTTTCAACCCGATCTTTTTCTTCTTAACGCAAAACATAATTACTATATTGTTTATGTAGTAACTTTTTAACCTTGTTGTTTTAATAATTTTAGTTCAATAAACTAGAAACAATATCCATCCTATTTTATAATATATAGACTTACAAAATCTAGTAATAATAAAACTGCAGTCATCCAGGACTAAGGAGACTACAGTAATGGTGGACGTTATGGTTAGTTACTAGAAAGTTAGTGAAAGGTATAACTAGCGAACTTCCAGGTTAGGTTAGTAAACTAACCCTCCAAGGGCAGCGCCTGGGACGTGGGTCTCGGGGAGGCGGGGGCGTTACGTGCGGAGGCTGAGGAAGTGATCCTCTTAAGGCGAGGCAGCCGGCGTGGCAGTGGGCGTAGTTGTGGGCGTGTCTCCCCCAGCGCCTCCACCCGGTACTGCTGACAGGTGAAGACCGGGATGGGCACCAGGGCTTGTGATCCCGGCTCGACCGTAGATCCTGTACAGGATGAGCAATAGTTATACGGCGATGAGAAATATATTCAAAGAATGGGGGAAATATTTAATCTTTTCGTCATTAAACAATAGTGCGCGCGCCCACGCGCATTACTTTTTTGTTTTTATTTTGGTTGAGAAACGATGACTCGTTCAAGGGTTCAGCAACCAATGACTTGCCGGAGATAAGACAGCGGATGCTTCATCTTCCTCGTGAACTGGTTGACAACTTGAGGAAAAATGAAGTTTATTAACAGAGAGTTGGAATGGATTTAGGGAGAGTAAATCCTTTTTTCATGAGCTTACTGGAGATTAATGAGACAAACTCAAGGAGACAAAGCCAGAAAGAACTTTGGATGGAATTCATGTTATGTTAGACTGAAGAAGAGTCTTCGACACAGTGAACAACCACAGGATATTTAAGAATGAGAAGAATAATCAAGGATAAGTGGAATACTTTAGTGGTTAAAGAGAGAGAGAGAGATAGAGAGGAATTGAACCTGTTTTTCCTTAAATCGATCCCAAGCGGTGTGTGACCCCAGTGTGTATACCGCTTCCTCCTAAATATAATAATAAAAAATTTCCTGCCACCAAGCAGGAAATTTAGGAACCCAGTCAAATGGTGTTAAGAGGCGGGACCGGGAACAGAGACTCGGTCCCCATAACCACAAATAGGTGAAAACAGTACAGGCCAGCAGCCAAATAAAGCCGAGCGGAAGAGTTGTGTGGCCAGAGGCTGGCCACACAACTCTTCCTGGAGCTGAGGGGAATGACCCGTGAAAAAAAAAGACTAAAAAACTAAACCTTACAATATTAGAAGACTGAAGAACCAGAGAAACCAGAATAAACTCAGACTGACAAAGTAACTGAAAGGCAAGAACCAGGGACCAGGAATCAGGGACCATGAACCAGGGACCAGGAACCAGGGACCAGGAACCAGGGACCAGGGGACATAGATTGAAGTTTAAGATGTAAATGAATTCATGGAAGTCAGAAAGTACTTTTTAACATTCTGGAGTTGGTTGGAAAGGTAAACAGTCTGGATGCAGAAGTGACTGAGACAGACTGTATACACTATTTTAAAAAGGGTATGATGGAGCGCAAGAAGCAAGGAATTAATGTTGCTATTAGTGAGTAGTTACTGGGTGGGACCAAGAGTCGAGACTCCATACCTCCACTGACCAGGTGAGCACACAACAACAAGCATGGTCTGGAGGTCACCTCAATAAAAGGATACAACAGTAGATATTACAGTGTCCAAAATGACAGGTAAAGTTACACCAGATAACTGAAGTGCAAAAACGGGGGCCCAAGAGCTAGTGCTCTTTAATACACAGCTTCAAAAGATGGTATCATTAAACCCAAGAGACCAGAAACAAATAATGCAGGTCAAATTAGTGATTGAGGCGGGTACACACACACACGCACACACGCACACACACACACACACACACACACACACACGCAAATTGCAAAGGTTTGCAACAAGACTAGTCCCGGAGCTAAGGGATATAGCTTACGAAGAGAGGTTAAGGAAAATCAACCTGACGACACTGGAGGACAGGAGGGTTAGGGGAGACATGATAAAGACATAAAATACTGGGATGTTAAGAAGTATTTCTTCAGTCACAGAGTTGTCAGGAAGTGGAATAATATGGAGTGTGATGTAGTGGAGGCAGGATCTATACATAGCTTTAAAAAGAGATGGACCTAGTAGCGACCAGCGAAGAGGCGGGGCCAGGAGCTGTGAATCGACCCCTGCAACCACAAATAGGTGAGTACACATACACAAACTGGGCGAAACTAAAAGAGAAATTACAGTGTTGGGTGATGTATCTTGGTGCTCGTCTAGCATCAAGAACCAGCCAGCATCAAGAACCAGCCAGCATCAAGAACCAGCCAGCATCAAGAACCAGCCAGCATCAAGAACCAGCCAGCATCAAGAACCAGCCAGCATCAAGAACCAGCCAGCATCAAGAACCAGCCAGCATCAAGAACCAGCCAGCATCAAGAACCAGCCAGCATCAAGAAACAACCAGTATCAAGAACCAGCCAGTATCAAGAACCAGCCAGCATCAAGAACCAGCCAGCATCAAGAACCAGCCAGCATCAAGAACCAGCCAGCATCAAGAACCAGCCAGCATCAAGAACCAGCCAGCATCAAGAACCAGCCAGCATCAAGAACCAGCCAGCATCAAGAACCAGCCAGCATCAAGAACCAGCCAGCATCAAGAACCAGCCAGCATCAAGAACCAGCCAGCATCAAGAACCAGCCAGCATCAAGAACCAGCCAGCATCAAGAACCAGCCAGCATCAAGAACCAGCCAGCATCAAGAACCAGCCAGCATGAAGAACCAGATAGCATGAAGAACCAGCCAGCATGAAGAACCAGCCAGCATGAAGAACCAGCCAGCATCAAGAACCAGATAGCATCAAGAACCAGCCAGCATCAAGAACCAGCCAGCATCAAGAACCAGCCAGCATCAAGAACCAGCCAGCATCAAGAACCAGCCAGCATCAAGAACCAGCCAGCATCAAGAACCAGCCCGCATCAAGAACCAGCCCGCATCAAGAACCAGCCAGCATCAAGAACCAGCCTCAGCGATGTCACTTCTTGCTTGTTGTCATGATGACCCTTGAAAAGCAAGTCACAATACACCAACTGTAACACTCCATTATCAGCCCAAATACTGGAATGGAAAATTTGATTACTTTTCCTTTCCAATTTGTGGGTTAGTTATGACACTACCCACTGCACCATCTTTCAAAATTGAATTACTATGACCTGTGTTGTTATTGTTATTAGTGCGAACGTCCATAGCTTCAGCCTTACCTGTATTTGTATTCTATTATACAAACATACATGTATTCATACGTTCATGCAAACGTGTATATATGACTCGTATATACCTTTCACTTTTACACAAGCACAGACACATACACACATATATGTCGTGTCTATTAAGACAAATTGGTCAATTAGGTTGAACTGGCCTAAAATGTATCGTTTCTAAAATTTTCTCTTGTGCATTTGTTGACATTTTTTTCCATTTAAAAGGCATTTTTTTTTATTTTACACCACAAGTAACATCACCTATACACACACACACACACACACACACACACACAAAGAAGTTTCTCCCTCAGGTTGTGTATTTTCTTCTCTACCACTTCCTATATATGTATACGAATATTTAATAAAAAATAATTTTATTATACACCAAAAGTGAGAAAAAATATATGAAATTTTAAAACCTAAATTTCGAGCTTTTTATCCGTCTCGCTAGAGGCCAGAGGTAGGAGGTGTGCCCAGGATGCTGCAGACATTTCCTCTTAGGATCGCAAAACTGAATTCCTGGCAAAGAAAGCAGTTTGCTGTGGAAGCCTAGGTTTTCATTCACAAGTTTAGCTCCTAACTCCTTCAGAAACTTGTGTGTGCACTTGCCACATGATCCGAGGGTCTTCGATCCTAAAGAATCGAAGTTAAAGGATGGTGCCCCTGATTTCGTTGATCTTCTGGATCTCGGTGTAGTCCCGTGTAGTCCCGTGGATGGTGACCGCTTGCTCCTGGCTGCCGTCGGATCTGGTTAGCTGGGGTTCCTGTTTGCATAGATAACGTGCTATAGCGAGGCTTTGCTGGATGATATTGTTGCCTCTCTTTCCCTGTCTTGTATTTCTTCCTTCTTATCTACATCTACTGAGATAATGGAGCCTAAACTGGTCTGCCAATATGCTGATCAATTGGAAATGAGACGACTGAGCGATGAGCTACATCGAAGCAAATGGTCTGTGACGAAGCAAATCCCGGTCACCGGCACAAGTGCGGTTCCTTTGTTAATTTGTATAGTCTGTGAAAGGTTATCATAGGTACTAAGATAAATTACTCTTATGTTCTACGAGGAGAGGTTAAGGGAAATCGACCTGACGACACTGGAGGACAGGAGAGAGAGAGAGAGAGAGAGGGGGGGACATGATAACGACATATAAAATACTGAGAGGAATTGACAAGGTGGACAGAGACAGATGTTCCAGAGATGGGACACAGTAACAAGGGGTCACAATTCGAAGTTCGAGACTCAGATGAGTCAAAAAAAATGTTAGGAAGTATTTCTTCAGTCACAGAGTTGTCAGGAAGTGGAAGAGTTTGGCAAGTGAAGTACTGGAGGTAGAAACCATACATAGCTTTAAGATGAGGTATGATAAAGCTCATAGAGCAGGGAGAGAGTGAATCTAGTGGCGACCAGTGAAGAGGCGGGGCCAGGAGCAATGACTCGACCCCTGCAACCACAAATACGTGAGTACATTTAGGTGAGTACACACACATACGGAGAACAAAAAGAGATAAGGGCAATAAAAGGCTGCAAATGTATCTGGACACTCTACAAGATGATTCAGATAAGTGGTTGCGCGAATTCAACTACGAAAAATGCAAAGTTATGAAGACTGGAGAATGGCCAAGAAGACCGGACACGGGGTACAGACTCGGGGGACAGAGACGCCGGATCTCACTCAAAGAGAAAGACGTAGGGGCGAGCATAATGCCAGACACATCGCCGGAGCCTCCCATCAGCAGAATGATCTCTGCAGCCAATGGCCGTCTGGCAAATCTAAAAGTAGCCTTCAGGAACCGAAACAAAAATTTGCTTAAGGATCTTTATACAACTTATGGCAGGCCCATGTTTGAGTATGCAGCACCAGCATGGAACCCACACCTGAAAAAAAGCATATTAAGAAACTGGAGAAAGTGCCGAGATATGTAACGAGACTATCTACAAAGCTAAGGCGCATGAACTACGAGGAGAGGCTACCGAAATTGAACTTACCGACAATGAAGGCCAGAAGAACCAGGCGTTATATGACAACATACAAAATACTCAGAGGAATCGACAGGGAAGACACAGATAAGCTATTGGAGAGGCGGGAAACAAGTTCTCGAGGTACAGCTTGAAGGTAAAGACACGACTGAGCCACAGGAATGTCAGGCTTCATATATAGTTTCACGAGCGAGTACGACGGTGATCACGAAGCTAGGGAGTGAATCTGACAAGCTGCTAGTTGAGGGGTGGGGCCAGGAGCTAATTACAGACAGACACAAACACACACACACAAAGAAGAGGGGGCCAGAAGTTATGACTCGACCCTTGCAACCGCATATGGGTGAGCACATATAGGTGAGTATACACACACACACACACACACATGCAGGAACTGAGACTCGACACATGCAATGGCATGTAAGTGCGTACATACATATACACGAAGGAATATACGCCATACGCTAACAAAAACCGGTTGTGTGCAGTTAAAAGTCGGGGCAACAGCTGTAAATCAATCACCACAGCCACAAAGAGAAGAGTATACACATGAGCAAACACACGCATGCACTCACACATACACACACGCACTTCCACGAAACAGGAAAAGTACAGGTTCCAAAACTACTAACAACTTGCAATAACGATTGAACCATCAAAGTCTGTGACGCTGACAGTTCTTGGTAATATCCCAGAAAACATCAATAATATCTCAGTGTATTCCAGCATAACCTGGATATATTCCTACATCTTGGTAATATCCTGGTAACATTCCAGTAAAACATTAGCAATACTCTCTACTAATAATCCGGTAACATGTTTTTTTTTATTAACACATCGGTGATTCCCACCGAGGCAGAGTCACCCGAAAAAGAAGACACTTTCATCATCACTCACTCCATCCCTGTCCGCTAATATTTCCATAATATTCCTGGGTAATATTCCAGTGATATTCCTAACACTGATAATATTTGGTTAATATATCATTAATATCTTGAAAATACCCTGGTAATATCCCGCCATCTTGCGGGTATTAATATAAGGAAGAAGCTTTGCCATCGTCTCCTCATTATCATTGGCTTCGGTCTGGGTTTTTTTATATAAGGACTTTTAATTTCCATTTTCTCCTGTTATTGCAGATATTACTCAAAATATAGAGCCATAAAATCACAGGTAATTAAATTATCCCTGAGTTGTAGTTAACAATCGTGGGATGCTATTTTTGTTCTTGTTAAAATCTTAATGTTATTATGTAAATAAAATGATTCATTTTTACTGCTATAACAAGAGTAAAGGTAAATAGAACTACAGCAACGAAAATTAGTAGTGGAGTAAGCAGCGCCAGCATGGAGCCCTGATCTCATTAAGCATGAATGAGTGATACAGTTCAGAAGTTTGCAACAAGGCTGGTCTAGAACTACGAGGGTCTTGATACGAAGATGACTGAAGAGAGACCTTGATATTACCTCACCAGAAGACCGGAAAACCAGAAGAAACATAGACGCAGCTTAAAGTTTGCTCGGAAGTAAAGACAAAGTTAATGGGTAGAGATTATTAAAGGGTTGAAACAAATTAACAAAGGATTTGTTCGAGTTGAGGGTAGCGAAGGAATTGGATCCATTTATAAAGGGATGTAGTGGAAGCCAAACCAATACACAGATACAACTACATCAGCATAGTATATTAAAGTGATGGACCTTAAAGTTATACTTAAGTCATTCTGATGATAATGAAATGTGAGAGTAGTCTGGCAAGTCTGGCAGTGTTATTGTTCACATGGGGAAACTTATGGAAGTCCACTAATTAGCAAAACAATTTAGAGTTTATAAGTTGAAACTTGCGAGGTTCCTGTCTCTTCGGAGGTGTAGGTACGAATCCCACCACTGAAACCATATTGTAATTATGTTCCAAGTTATGGAGGTCTTCTAATTATTGAAAGAATGCATACTTTATTTGCCAAAGTTTAAAGTTAGAATCATTTATCATGTTAATATATAAGAATTATAGTCTAATGCAATAACATAAGTATATATCCATCTTCTCTTCGCTGCGCGAACTGTGAAAGGTATCCCTGTACTCCCTGTCATCCCTGTACTCCCTGTCATCCCTGTACTCCCTGTCATCCCTGTACTCCTTGTCATCCCTGTACTCCCTGTCATCCCTGTACTCCCTGTCATCCCTGTACTCCCTGTCATCCCTGTACTCCCTGTCATACCTGTACTCCCTGTCATCCCTGTACTCCCTGTCATCCCTGTACTCCCTGTCATACCTGTACTCCCTGTCATACCTGTACTCCCTGTCATACCTGTACTCCCTGTCATACCTGTACTCCCTGTCATCCCTGTACTCCCTGTCATCCCTGTACTCCCTGTCATCCCTGTACTCCCTGTCATCCCTGTACTCCCTGTCATCCCTGTACTCCCTGTCATCCCTGTACTCCCTGTCATACCTGTACTCCCTGTCATACCTGTACTCCTGTCATACCTGTACTCCCTGTCATACCCTGCTACTCCCTGTCATCCCTGTACTCCCTGTCATCCCTGTACTCCCTGTCATCCCTGTACTCCCTGTCATCCCTGTACTCCCTGTCATCCCTGTACTCCCTGTCATCCCTGTACTCCCTGTCATCCCTGTACTCCCTGTCATCCCTGTACTCCCTGTCATACCTGTACTCCCTGTCATACCTGTACTCCCTGTCATCCCTGTACTCCCTGTCATCCCTGTACTCCCTGTCATCCCTGTACTCCCTGTCATCCCTGTACTCCCTGTCATACCTGTACTCCCTGTCATACCTGTACTCCCTGTCATACCTGTACTCCCTGTCATCCCTGTACTCCCTGTCATACCTGTACTCCTGTCATACCTGTACTCCTGTCATACCTGTACTCCTGTCATACCTGTACTCCCTGTCATCCCTGTACTCCCTGTCATCCCTGTACTCCCTGTCATCCCTGTACTCCTGTCATCCCTGTACTCCCTGTCATCCCTGTACTCCCTGTCATACCTGTACTCCTGTCATACCTGTACTCCTGTCATACCTGTACTCCCTGTCATACCTGTACTCCCTGTCATACCTGTACTCCCTGTCATACCTGTACTCCTGTCATCCCTGTACTCCTGTCATCCCTGTACTCCTGTCATCCCTGTACTCCCTGTCATCCCTGTACTCCCTGTCATCCCTGTACTCCTGTCATCCCTGTACTCCCTGTCATCCCTGTACTCCCTGTCATCCCTGTACTCCCTGTCATCCCTGTCCCTGTCTCCCTGTCATCCCTGTATCCCTGTCATCCTGTACTCCCTGTCATCCCTGTACTCCCTGTCATCCTGTACTCCCTGTCATCCCTGTACTCCCTGTCATCCCTGTACTCCCTGTCATCCTGTACTCCCTGTCATCCCTGTACTCCCTGTCATCCCTGTCATCCTGTACTCCCTGTCATCCTGTACTCCCTGTCATACCTGTACTCCCTGTCATACCCTGTACTCCCTGTCATCCCTGTACTCCCTGTCATCCCTGTACTCCCTGTCATCCCTGTACTCCCTGTCATCCCTGTACTCCCTGTCATCCTGTACTCCTGTCATCCTGTACTCCTGTCACCTGTACTCCCTGTCATCCCTGTACTCACTGTCATCCCTGTACTCCCTGTCATCCCTGTATCCCTGTCCCTGTCTCCCTGTCATCCCTGTCTCTGCATCCTGTACTCCCTGTCATCCCTGTACTCCCTGTCATCCTGTACTCCCTGTCATCCCTGTACTCCTGTCACTTCCCTGTCATCCTGTCATCCTGTATCCTGTCATCCCTGTACTCCTGTCATCCTGTACTCCTGTCATCCCTGATCCTGTCATCCTGTACTCCTGTCATCCCTGTCTCCCTGTCATCCCTGTACTCCTGTCATCCCTGTCTCCTGTCATCCCTGTACTCCCTGTCATCCCTGTACTCCCTGTCATCCCTGTACTCCTGTCATCCCTGTACTCCTGTCATCCCTGTACTCCCTGTCATCCCTGTACTCCCTGTCATTGCCCTGATCGACTCCCTGTCATCCCTGTACTCCTGTCATTTCCTGTATGCTCCCTGTCATCCCTGTCTCCCTGTCATCCTGTACCTGCTGTCTCATCCTGTACTCCTGTCATCCCTGTACTCCCTGTCATCCTGTACTCCTGTCATCCCTGTACTCCTGTCATCCCTGTACTCCTGTCATCCCTGTATCCCTGTCATTCTCCTGTCACTCCCTGTCATCCCTGTCTCCCTGACTGCATCCCTGTCATCCGCTGTACTCCTGTCATTCCCTGTACTGCCCTGTCATCCCTGTACTCCCTGTCATCCCTGTACTCCCTGTCATCCCTGTACTCCCTGTCATCCCTGTACTCCCTGTCATCCCTGTACTCCCTGTCATCCCTGTACTCCCTGTCATCCCTGTACTCCCTGTCATCCCTGTACTCCCTGTCATCCCTGTACTCCCTGGCATACCATCAAGTAACGTCATGGTTACCTGTTGGAATGACAGGTGTCATGCCTGACATCAATAATAATATACTCATAATATAATTAAATGAAGCACTAAACCCGAAAGGACCATACGGTGCTACATATAGGGATGTGTGAAGGAAGGAATGTGCTAAGGTAGTGAGGGAGTGAAAGGCAGGAGTGGGCAAGAGTAGGGGTTAGTGGGGGTAAGGGAGAGCGCAAGAGCAGGGGTTAGTGGGGGTAAGGGAGAGCGCAAGAGCAGGGTTAGTGGGGGTAAGGGAGAGCGCAAGAGTAGGGGTTAGAGTGGGTAAGGGAGAGCGCAAGAGCAGGGGTTAGTGGGGGTAAGGGAGAGCGCAAGAGTAGGGGTTAGTGTGGGTAAGGGAGAGCGCAAGAGCAGGGGTTAGTGGGGGTAAGGGAGAGCGCAAGAGTAGGGGTTAGTGGGGGTAAGGGAGAGCGCAAGAGCATGGGTTAGTGGGGTAAGGGAGAGCGCAAGAGTAGGGGTTAGTGGGGGTAAGGGAGAGCGCAAGAGCAGGGGTTAGTGGGGGTAAGGGAGAGCGCAAGAGAAAAATTAAAATTACAGTTGGTGCAATAAGTCAGTTTCTGTTGCAAAGTCAAAGAGAGATTCTGCATCAAAGCTGCAACTTTGAGCAAGGAGGTCAGTTCGAGTTAGTGTATTGGAGACGATGGAAGTGAATTGTGCGTGATGCTCGTAGAAGATATGGTGAATTTATAGTGTAACCTGATAGTCCTCACAGCGCAGTACTGCGCTTTTTTCCATAAGTTGTCCATGTGTGGCCGATACGGTGACAGGAAAGCGTAGTCTCCCAGACACGACAGTAGTGGGAAGATGGCCAGAAATCTAAACGAGTTTCCACAGAAAACAATTTGTTGTGGACCAGTTCGGGTCAACGTTGCTGTCAACGGTTGTGGAGTTGTCGAGAGATAACTGAAAAATAGTCCGAGTAAGGAATTCCCCTGCTGGAAACTGTGAGGTCACGAATCACGAAGAGCTGATCGAGTGGCTGAGTCTGCGTGTTCGTTACCCCGAACATCGACGTCTTTCCGTTTAACAGAAATGCAGTATAACGAAAGCTGAATGTGAAGGACGACGGGGTGAGGGGAGTCGAATTTCTGGATATCCTGTAATTCACTGTAGGAGTCTGATACATTTACGAAGGACGAGGCAAACATCGATGTAATATGTATAATAGAAATGAAAATTTCATGTAACACGTCTGTGAAAACACTGATCGAGTCTAGTAAATGACTTCAGGTATTTTGTCAGGAAAGATTGTTGCATATTCAATGCCCTTACTGCAACTGCAAGAGAGAATACAGGGAGATACCTGGAGAGGGTTTCGGGGTCAACGCCCCCGCGGCCCGGTCTGTGACCAGGCCTCATGGAAGTGATCAAGAAAGAACGAGGTCGAGGTTATATCAGGTAAGTGAACTTTTGCACATGGAAGTTGGGAGGAGCGAACATGAATCGTCGGGACTTCCCAATGAGGAAGGGAATGAGGGAAAAGTAAGATGTAAGGTGAACATAGAGGTGACGTAAATAAAAGGAGGCCAAAATAAGCGAATATTGAGAGTAAATGGGCGTAATAAATGGGGGCGATGATTAAACTAAGAAGCTTTTAAAATACCGACACCATCTTTATTGACAATGTGTGAACCTGCCCACGAGTTTCGTTTTAAAGTTATCGGAGGCCGACCAAAAAACACCATTCTTCGCCACGTCTTCTCTCACCATGATACCAAAACTAAACGTCGCGTAATCATAGGCTTCTTCTTTAGTGACCTCCGCATCTGTAGTAGTGAATCCCTTAAGGACAAGTATTTTCTAAGCTTCACTATCCTCATCACTTCCTGAGAGCTTGCAGACTCAGTGAACATAACACCTTCAACTCACCCAGACATGATACCGCCCACGGAACATCCATAGTCCTCCCTACTAATTCCATTGCCAAACACGTCTCCAACATACTTTCCAATACTGCATTGCAAATGTCTACCACTGCATCTACAACAATCAAAGACATCACCAGTAAGGAACTCCACAAGGTTCAATCCTCTGCAGGGGTATATATATATATATAGTCCCTTGCAACGATTACAATCAAATATGCAAGGGTGAAACATCCAGAGACTTCCGAACACGTATTTTGGAACACCAATACGCCAGCAGAATGGGCGACTATAAGAACGCCTGTATTTTACACCGAAGTTCCCACAACCATTTAATTAACAAGAGAGACGCAAGGATCATTACCAGGGAAGAAGACACCCAGAGACGCAGGACCTTGCAGTCATTGCTTATCTGCATATACAATAATTTCAACTTAAACAACGGCTTCTACAATATAACTGAACCTTTTACCAAGAAACTTCTTTATCGTTATCCTATATAGCAACAGATCATAGCCTGGAGGAACACTGCAGCAGACCTACTGGTTCATGCTGGGCAGGGCCTTCTTAAATTCAACGTCTTCTCAGTTGTCAACTTCAACATTCCTCACCTGACCCTTCACACCACAACATTCCCAATACATACACATGTTCTCTCTCCCCCAGGTTTGATAAACGTGGAGGGATCGTGAAGGTCGTGAGAACGGACAGAATAACGGAGACAATGGGCATCGCGTCGATCTTGCAATGATGGGATGTTCGCCTCTGTATATTGGCTGGCACCTGGGGAAGAACGGAAAGTCCCGAGACACAAACATTACCAGTGATGGTGAATACGGCGGTCACCGTAGTCTAGGAGGTTCATGCGGCTATGACAAGTCGCTCTCCACGACATTCGGTGGTCAAACAAAACACAAAAAAATTGAGTGCCACCCGTTCAGGGATACGGGAACCATACAAGTATAGAACAGTCAGAGCACCAGCAAGACATCTTGTGAAAAGTAAACTACTGTGTTTTAGCAATAGAAAATTTAAACCTCATGAAAGGCTATCCATTGTGTAGCTGGATTAGATTTAAAATTCTCTTAAAATTCTCTAGGAAAAAACTTCAGTTACAGAGCATCTGCAATGCTAATTGTTCAACGAATTTGGTCCTAGTCACCGTACACAAGCGTTCAAAATTTGAATCCTATTGATAAATGAGACATTTAACACTTTGGTATCTTCACTCTGGAAACGTTTCGCAAGCCAGTGGCTTCTTCAGTCCATTACAGAGAAGAACGGTGGAAGATGAGGAGGAGTTTGAGGTAATCAGTCCCTCAGCCTGGAGTCGATGTTCAGTCCATCAAGCGTGATAAAAGTGCAGCATGTTCGTGGAGATGGGGCTTATGGGTGAGGTGAAACAGCGGTAGGCGGCGTCACCAGTGAGAAATCCACTAGTGGATTATGCCTATAGGTTTAGGCAAGCTTGAAGCCGAGTCAGTGAAGGGATTTTGAATTTTGAGCGAAATAAAATCGAAAAGTTGAAGGAAGGAAAAAAAGAAAAATAATATAGCAACTGCTTCAACAAGAGTGCCATGAATGAGAGTGCCATGAAAGTGCCATGAATGAGAGTGCCATGAAGTGCAATGAACGAGAGTGCCATGATTGAGAGTGCCGTTATTGAGAGTACCATGAATGAAAGTGCCATGATTGAGAGCGCCATGAATGTCATGAATGAGAGTGCCATGAATGTCATGAATGAGAGTGCCATGAATGAGGGTACCATGAATGAAAGTGCCGTGATTGAAAGTGGTGCCGTTATTGAGAGTGCCATGAATGAGAGTGCCATGAGAGTGCCATGAATGAGAGTACCATGAATGAGAGTACCATGAATGAGAGTGCCATGAATGAGAGTGCCATGAATGAGAGTACCATGAATGAGAGTGCCATGAATGAGAGTACCATGAATTAGAGTACCATGAATGAGAGTGCCATGAATGAGAGTGCCATGAATGATAGTACCATGAATGAGAGTGCCATGAATGAGAGTACCATGAATGAGAGTGCCATGAATGAGAGTGCCATGAATGAGAGTACCATGAATGAGAGTACCATGAATGAGAGTGCCATGAATGAGAGTACCATGAATGAGAGTGCCATGAATGAGAGTGCCATGAATGAGAGTACCATGAATGAGAGTACCATGAATGAGAGTGCCATGAATGAGAGTGCACCACCAGACACACATACACCACTCACACACTGAAAACAATTGGAGGTTAGAGAGTCGTCAGTCGACACAACCAGCTAATTGGATCTTCCCTGGAACTATCTTACTTCTGATTAGCTGGGGTGAAACAATGGGCCTTTGTGTCTAGGTGTGAAGATCAAAACACCGAGTTTTTCTCTCACTAGAGGATGGTGGGTGACAAAATGAGAGGGTGGGTGACAAGATGAGAGGGTGGGTGACAAGATGAGAGGGTGGGTGACAAGATGAGAGGGTGGGTGACAAGATGAGAGGGTGGGTGACAAGATGAGAGGGTGGGTGACAAGATGAGAGGGTGGGTGACAAGATGAGAGGGTGAGTGACAAGATGAGAGGGTGGGTGACAAGATGAGAGGGTGGGTGACAAGATGAGAGGGTGGCTGATAGACATTGTAGTAAGCTTCACAAGGTGGAAGGCTGACAGGGTGGTAGGGTGGCAGTTTGGTAGGTTTTCAGGTTGTCAGGCTGGCAGGGTAGTAAGATGGCTGTATAGCATTTTGGCAGGGTGGCACTTATGTCGTGACACATGGTGTGAAAGTTGGCAGTTTAGTGGTGTGACTCAAGTGTTTGCTTGAACCACGTGCCCACCAACGTTGAACCACGTGCCCACCAACGTTGAACCACGTGCCCACCAACGTTGGACCACGTGCCCATCAACGTTGAACCACGTGCCCACCAACGTTGGACCACGTGCCCACCAACGTTGAACCACGTGCCCACCAACGTTGAACCACGTGCCCACCAACGTTTAACTACGTGCCCACAAACGTTGAACCACGTGCCCACCAAAGTTGAACCACGTACCCCCAACGTTGAACCACGAGCCTACCAATGTTGAGCAACGTGCCCACCAACGTTGAACCACGTGCCCACCAAAGTTGAACTACGTGCCCACCAACGTTGAACCACGTGCCTACCAACGTTGAGCAACATGCCCACCAACGTTGAACCACGTGCCCACTAACGTTGAGTCACGTGCCTACTAACGTTGCAGCACAATTCGTGTGTTACAGACGTTACAGAGGAGACTTCTACATGCACACTGTACGTTGTTGTGTTAAAAGCGAATCGTTAATACCCGTAGCGAGGGAGGAGGGGTCATAGCGCCTTAAGAATGATACGTTATCAAGTTTGCTGCAAGGGAGGTGAGGACAGCTCCAATTCCTTGACTCAAAAGTCCTTCATCGACAACACGGCACCATCCTTGAAGGGAGACTGTACAGAACACTAAAAGGGGTGTGTGTTAGCGAGCACCTACCATGATAGGGACTGTGATTAACAGCGGCGAGGCCAGAGTCGCTACAGCGGCTGGATGGGGTGATGGAGGAAGAGCCTGAATCCAGGAACACCTTCAGCACCTCCTTAGCTTCCAGCTCCCTCTCGAGGTGGTCCATGGAGGCGAGTGCAGGCGGCGAGGTCAGGTGAAGAACGGCCTCGCCTCTCCCACCTACTTCGATCACTACAGACACTCCTCGGGGCGGTCTCCGACCAGGGTCTTCCGGGTCTTTCTCATCTGCGGGTCATGCACAGGTGGTTGTTTTAATGATGAGTGAATTATTTTTATACATATCCCGAAGTAATTCATTTTTCCTATTATCCCTCCCTTCCCCAAGCCCCCTCCCCCCCCGCACCAAAAGTATTCCACCCTGTGTGACGTTCGTCTGAACTCTCCTTCAGAGGTCAAGAACATCTAAACACTGCCTCAGAGGTACGGTATTTCTAAACACTTCTTCTGAGGTTACACTTCCTCAGAGGCGCCTCTAAACATAATCGTGCTCACCTGTGAAGGGGAGTGGATACTGTATCTTCTTGAGGGAAGGTCTGACTGTGAGCGGAGCAACGACCAGCTTGGTGTTAGAGGGTGATTGCTGCCCCTGGTTAGTACTGCTACGACCTACCACCAGCCTCGAGCCTAGCAGCGACACACGCAACCACCTCCAGGCGCGCATCATGAACACCTGAGGCAGGAGGAGACGAACATAGGGGTAAGAAAAAAGGGAAAAGGAAGAAAAACGTAGAAAAAGAGAGAGGGAGAAGTAAAACAGAAGGAGAATCAAGAGGGAGAGAGAGAGAGAGGGGGTGGGGGGAGAGGTAGAAGTGTAGGCAGAGGCAGAAGAGGAGAGAAGGTATATAATATTTTTTCAGGTGTAGCAACAAACAAAACTCTTACCTTCTGCCTGAACACTGTTCGTTAACCTTCTACAAGTGAACACAATGAAAGATGTCTCCTTAGAAGTGGCCATAATTCTTAAATAAGGGTTGGTTGTACAACTTTATCCTCATTGTGTTTTATAACTCCGTAATGGATGTAACACAAGTGTATTGCAATACAGATGAGACACTTGTTAAACAGAAAACACGCAGAACTTTCCCCAAGTACTCTCTGTGTTACTGTACAGAAACACTGCGAGTCTTAACCCTGAACCAAACATTCGCCCTCACTTCTCTCTCTCCTGCTTTTCTGTCCTTTTAGCAGCCGACACCTCGCAAGATACGTACAGTCACTCTCTCCCTGTACGTCTCATCAGTAATAACCCACCTAGAGTCGTCTGCTCGCTTCAACAACACTCAGGCATTACTTACATTTCCCTGCAACACAGCCAGAGGGAGGAGTACCCTTGGCGAGTGTTCCCAGGTATCTGAATGACACATGCACACGTAACACTTGCTAAAATTCACCACACAGAATATTCGTATACTCACTACAACTCATCGTCAGGCTTAACCTGTATCTGCATTAACTCTGATATAGCTCATGTGATAGATATCTGCAGGACGCTGACCTTCCTGCAAATGATGTAGGCCCAGGGGTCGACGATCTGGTTGACGGACGTAAGTCTAATAGCCACCAGGTCATGGAAGTGCTCTTGTCTCGTCTTGTGGGGCCACAACTGGTTGGCGAACAACCGAATCTACAGGGAAGGACAGGGAAAATATCATTGGAATATGAGGCAAGAGTAAGGGAAAAGGGAGAAGCAGGGAAAGAGGGATATAGGTGAAAATAAACTGACTGTGGGAAACAGAAAGAGGAATGTCTGAATGATGCTGGGAATAGGGAGCGCATGTGAAAAGTGCAAAAGAAAGAGGTAGTGATAAAGAATGCAAGTGAAGGCAATATCATTGAGTTTTTAAGAAAGGAACGACCACTCACGTCAATAGGCGACCAAGAGAGTACGAAGACGACCGTGATGACGACAAGGACGACCACCATCTGCATCTCCAGTTCTCTCTGTCTGCTAGAGCGGCGGGGTATGCAGAGGCTGTGGCTGCCACAGCGGCCTCGACACAATCGCAGACTCAGCAGAGTGGCTGTGAAGAGTAAGAGGGCATTAGGCCATAATATGTCTATGAATATTATTTGAAAGAGATGCGCACTGCCTTTGAGCACATAAAACATACTTGCAGATATGTTTCTGATAAAACATCAATGATTATGGTAACTAGGCAGCATGATGTCATCACTGGAGTTTGGACTAAAACTAAGAGTTTCAGAACTTGGCGACGATACTGATATCCAGGACGTAAAATATTACTCTGCAATGACTATTAAGAATCATGTGATGAATCTTGTAAGTAGCCAAGACGCTTACACCATTAAGGAGCATCTTGTATCTTCTCAACAGTCAACGCTGCAAATCTTTACATGAAACACAAGGCTTTTCTCAACTTGAGCATACCAAATTTTCTTTTGTCTCTGCCCCACCACATCTCTGGCATCTGTATCACAGATGCTGTGTATTTCTCGCCTCGACTGCTAATATTATTTTTTAAAGGGATGGATCTGTAAGTCACCTGAAGGTCTCGGTCAGATGACCAAACACTCCAGTGGAAGGTCATCATATGACTCAGTCCGGCGTCAGGAAACACTTGCCTTGTTTTCTGAGGAATCTTACCTAATCTCTTGTTGCCCAGATCTAGTCTGACTGGACCGTTTCAGGAAAGCCATTATTACCGGAGTTATGTACAGGGAAAATGTTCTCAGTGTCTCCTACTTGGATCAAATTTGAGCATAACCAGAAAATACTTATTATACTACAAGTCGGGCAGCCGTCATCAGGTTCACTCTGGCCGTTCTCCTCCCAAGGATATTATCCCACCAGCAATTATTTATTCCTCGAATGACACTCATTTGTAGGCAGGATATTACAGCATAAATAAATTAGATAAATAAATACAATTAACCAAATGGAAGTTCCAACTTTTCTTTTTTCTCCCTATGTGCATGTTGCTTTAATATTCCCCTATGTGCATGTTGCTTTAATATTCCCCTATGTGCATGTTGCTTTAATATTTAATAAAACAAACAACCATTCATGACAATAAAAATATAACATTGTTATTAATAGATTTTAAAACGTAACGAAGTAGAATAATTGTTCTGAGAGAGAATTATTAGAATTTACAGAGATAATTAGTTTGCAGAGTTGTACGCCAGACAAACTGGAGTTGTATGCCAGACAAACTGGAGTTGTATGTCAGACAAACTGGAGTTGTATGTCAGACAAACTGGAGTTGTATGTCAGACAAACTGGAGTTGTATGTCAGACAAACTGGAGTTGTATGTCAGACAAACTGGAGTTGTATGTCAGACAAACTGGAGTTGTATGTCAGACAAACTGGAGTTGTATGTCAGACAAACTGGAGTTGTATGTCAGACAAACTGGAGTTGTATGTCAGACAAACTGGAGTTGTATGTCAGACAAACTGGAGTTGTATGCCAGACAAACTGGAGTTGTATGCCAGACAAACTGGAGTTGTATGTCAGACAAACTGGAGTTGTATGCCAGACAAATTCCCCTGGGGGTAATCCCGTACATACTTACCTTGACTCCCACTATCACCATCACGGCGACTGCCTGACTAATATTCACGTCATTAGGAATTTTATTACGATCAGTGCATATACAACTGGCATACTGATGTATATTTCATACATAAGTGGTCAGGAAGGAAACTAATGGAATTTATCAGAGGTGATAACAGCAGTTACATTAGTAATTATACTTAACGCGTGATTACTTTAAAGTTAGCTTTTTTTATTACCACACCACAGATTATTCCCTTGTAGATTATCACAGTACACATTATCACAGTACAGATTATCATAGTACACATTATCACAGTACAGATTATCACAGCAGAGAGTATCATAGTACAGATTATCACAATACAGATTATCACAGTACAGATTATCACAGTACAGATTATCACAGTACAGATTATCACAGTACAGAGTATTACACTGCAGATTATCACAGTACTGATTACTTCACGTCACTTGAGAAACAATTTCGGAGTATTGGGAACCTACTAAAAGATTCAGTTGGTTACTTAATTGCATTAATGGGGTTATTATAGAAGTGACTAAGCACTTTCATAATGCTATCGTGTTAAGAGGGCGACACAGTTGGTATAATGCAAATGGGAACGATACAGGTGAAATTATGCATTTATGAATGAGAGAGAGAGAGAGAGAGAGAGAGAGAGAGAGAGAGAGAGAGAGAGAGAGAGAGAGAGAGAGAGAGAGAGGAAAAATACGACATAATGCCGGTGCGTAGGTAAACCTGTCACTCACTGATGACGACGACGTTGCAGACGACCATGACGATGAGACTGATGAGGGTGAAGACCCCGAACACGTTGGTGTAGAGTCGATGGATGAGAGGAGAGTCACTGGTGATGTGGATGTTGACATAGCACCAGGAACCAGGGTACTGCAGTGCGTACTGGCCTACGCCGAAGAGCGGCAGTGCGCAGAACATCACAGAGAACAGCCACATGCATAGCAGTAACATCCTAAAGAAAGGAAGAAGAAAAAGCAATAAAAGCACAGATAATAGAGTCAGTTGCTTCAGTATGTTAGTGGATAAAACCTCACTCATCGATGATAGGTAAGAACATGTTGCAAAACAATCGCAAACAGGCGATCTTTGCAATGCAGAACAAGCCACATGGGAAGGGGAATCTCATGGGCTGCTATTGATACCTTCTGCCTTGTCTCAGAGAATTTCCCCTCCTATCTGTTGCTATCTTGGAACATTGCAAGCTCCTGACGACGCACGAGAGTGCGAAAGATCTAGAGCTAAATATTTCCCTCCACCTGTGGCTTGTTCTACATTGTAAGAACATACGTTACTAAGGATCCCCAAAGGTGTACCTTCAAGAGGTTGCCTGATTTTTTTTTCCTTCTTACTCCAACTTTTCCATTTTATTTTGCTCATAACTCAGGAACGCCTCATCCGATCGGCTTTAGATTTTCATCACTTTTGTACAATAACGAGGACAATATTCTTGGAACATTTGGCATGTTCACGTGCCATATGACCAAAGTTGTTGAACCCATTCCCAGCATCCTGGAATGGCTAGGATAATTTCCAAAATATTCAGTGGCGGAACTTCAAACGCTCAAAAAAGTGCCAAAAATACGATGACGACAGAGAGTAAAATTCAGCAGTGTCAGTTCTAGGAACCAGGTGAGTCATTCTCCAGTTATGGCACAGATTCCAAAGATTACATTTTTGTCTTTACTATTTTACTGCACCAACACCTTTGCCTACACTCAAACGAGACTTAATAGATACTATCCCGGCTCTAACATACATCAACCATTAAATATTGAAGTCGTTTAGAAGAGGTAAACTGAAAATTATTTAACTTGATTTAGCTGGAATAAACCTTCCTCACTATCACATTATTTTTAGAGCAGCAGCAGAGCTAACGATCTGCTGCTGCTCACCTGCTTCCTAGAGCTTCCTAGAGCTTACTGTATTATAGTGGTGTCGCTGATGTGATCTCTTCTACTACTTACTACAACTTATCTAACTGGCTGTATTAACGGTGTCACTGGCGTGGGCCTGACGATCACTCCCTCACAGGCTCCATAATGATTGCATTCTTGAGATACTAGTCTGAGACGACTCAGGGTGGGATGGGAGACGGAAATCTTACCCTGGTCACTCCCAAAAGGAAAGTCTTTGGCCCACTTACGAAGCCATGGCCGTAATTCTACCAGAAATCACAATGGAAGAAGGCAAGAAAAAAAAAAATATCTGGCTATATGGACGTAACTCGATATGAATATGAGCCAAGGGCAGGTCCGCCTGGCTGTGCTCTCCTGCAACATGTATAGAGACGCAAGTTGCAAGACAAAACTTTACCCAGACTTCGCTTTACTCTGAGTAGATCGGAACGATAATACTAATTGAACATCATTGTCACAAATTTGCTTAGGACTGTTGGAGAACATCACAGTTGTAGTGATGTTGAAGATCATAGTTGATAGTAGATTGTTGAAGATCATAGTTGATAGTAGATTGTTGAAGATCATAGTTGATAGTAGATTGTTGAAGATCATAGTTGATAGTAGATTGTTGAAGATCATAGTTGATAGTAGATTGTTGAAGATCATAGTTGATAGTAGATTGTTGAAGATCATCATTGTTGCTAGTTGAAGATCATCCTAGTTGCTAGTAGACTGTTGAAGATCATAGTTGATAGTAGACTGTTGAAGATCATAGTTGATAGTAGATTGTTGAAGATCATCATTGTTGCTAGTTGAAGATCATCCTAGTTGCTAGTAGACTGTTGAAGATCATAGTTGATAGTAGATTGTTGAAGAGCATCATTGTTGCTAATAGATTATTGAAGATCATAGTTGATAGTAAATTGTTGAAGAGCATCATTGTTGCTAGTTGATTGTTGAAGATCATCCTAGTTGCTAGTAGATTGTTGAAGATCATAGTTGATAGTAAATTGTTGAAGATCATAGTTGATAGTAAATTGTTGAAGATCATAGTTGATAGTAAATTGTTGAAGATCATAGTTGATAGTAAATTGTTGAAGATCATAGTTGATAGTAAATTGTTGAAGATCATAGTTGATAGTAAATTGTTGAAGATCATAGTTGATAGTAAATTGTTGAAGATCATAGTTGATAGTAAATTGTTGAAGATCATAGTTGATAGTAAATTGTTGAAGATCATCATTGTTGCTAGTTGAAGATAATCCTAGTTGCTAGTAGACTGTTGAAGATCATAGTTGATAGTAGATTGTTGAAGATCATAGTTGATAGTAGATTGTTGAAGATCATAGTTGATAGTAGATTGTTGAAGATCATCATTGTTGCTAGTTGAAGATCATCCTAGTTGCTAGTAGATTGTTGAAGATCATAGTTGATAGTAGACTGTTGAAGATCATAGTTGATAGTAGATTGTTGAAGATCATAGTTGATAGTAGATTGTTGAAGATCATAGTTGATAGTAACTGCTGAAGATCATAGTTGATAGTAGATTGTTGAAGATCATAGTTGATAGTAGATTGTTGAAGATCATAGTTGATAGTAGATTGTTGAAGATCATAGTTGATAGTAGATTGTTGAAGATCATAGTTGATAGTAGATTGTTGAAGATCATAGTTGATAGTAGATTGTTGAAGATCATAGTTGATAGTAGATTGTTGAAGAGCATCATTGTTGCTAGTTGAAGATCATCCTAGTTGCTAGTAGATTGTTGAAGATCATAGTTGATAGTAGATTGTTGAAGATCATAGTTGATAGTAGATTGTTGAAGAGCATCATTGTTGCTAGTAGATTGTTGAAGATCATAGTTGATAGTAGATTGTTGAAGATCATAGTTGCTAGTAGATTGTTGAAGATCATCCTAGTTGCTAGTAGATTGTTGAAGATCATAGTTGATAGTAGATTGTTGAAGATCATAGTTGATAGTAGATTGTTGAAGAGCATCATTGTTGCTAGTAGATTGTTGAAGATCATAGTTGATAGTAAATTGTTGAAGATCATAGTTGATAGTAGATTGTTGAAGATCATAGTAGTTGCTAGTAGATTGTTGAAAATCATAGTTGATAGTAGATTGTTGAAGATCATAGTTGATAGTAGATTGTTGAAGATCATCATTGTTGCTAGTTGAAGATCATCCTAGTTGCTAGTAGATTGTTGAAGATCATAGTTGATAATAGATTGTTAAAGAGCATCATTGTTGCTAGTTGATTGTTGAAGATCATCCTAGTTGCTAGTAGACTGTTGAAGATCATAGTTGATAGTAAATTGTTGAAGATCATAGTTGATAGTAAATTGTTGAAGAGCATAGTTGATAGTAAATTGTTGAAGAGCATCATTGTTGCTAGTTGAAGATCATCCTTGTTGCTAGTAGACTGTTGAAGATCATAGTTGATAGTAAATTGTTTAAGAGCATCATTGTTGCTAGTTGATTGTTGAAGATCATCCCAGTTGCTAGTAGATTGATCATCACAGATGCTAGTAGATTGTTGACGATGATCCCAGTTTCTAGTAATTGTTGAAGAGCATTATACCTGCTAGTAGATTGTTGACGATCATCACAATTGCTAGTAGAATGATGAAGAGCATCACAGTTGCTAGTAGACTGTTGAAAAGTATCATACGAAGATGGTTTTTATGTATTAAAATTACAAGTAGATATTTTACTGTGAGGTTGAAGAAATGGAGGTTAAGTTATATTTCTCTGAAACATTTAACTTTGTAGCTAACAACTATAATAAGTAAGGAGGAGATTAACATGGCAACTGAAGTCGGAACTTCCCGAAAAAAACGAGCGAATTAATTTGGTGTGTTCATTCTGTGTTATTACTGCAGTACCTCAGCTGATGTTCAATGTGTTCGTTCCCTCACCTCCTCCAGGTGATAACTACCTTAAAATCCTCGCCATGAGTGTGGAGGCTGTGTAGTGTTTTATTTTTATATGTACTGTTGTGGGTTTGGATGTTGTGGAGAGGTGACCTGGAAGCTGCTGGGCTGACCGGGTGAGGTGCTGAAGGAGGGGAGCACAGAGGTACCGAGCAGTCTTTCCGCTGCGACAGTTTTTCCTCTCTGTGTAGAACTTCGTCAAGCCAGAGGGCGAAACGTTGTCACATTGAAAAGTATTTCTTCCTTGTTTTCGACAGTACGCCTTTATAACCCTGTTCGATTCTGTTCGGATAGAAATACATTCCCGAACCAGGTTTTTC
The DNA here is from genome assembly GCA_009830355.1 of Cherax destructor. NCBI lineage: Eukaryota > Metazoa > Arthropoda > Malacostraca > Decapoda > Parastacidae > Cherax > Cherax destructor. The sequence goes on from WNWK01000381.1 coordinate 511,664, forward strand.
TGTATTGTAACGTACAGAACTTACCCCCAACCCACCACTGTAGTTATTGTAACGTACAGAACTTACCCCCAACCCACCACTGTAGTTATTGTAACGTACAGAACTTACCCCCAACCCACCACTGTAGTTATTGTAACGTACAGAACTTACCCCCAACCCACCACTGTAGTTATTGTAACGTACAGAACTTACCCCCAACCCACCACTGTAGTTATTGTAACGTACAGAACTTACCCCCAACCCACAACTGTAGTTATTGTAACGTACAGAACATACCCCAACCCACCACTGTAGTTATTGTAACGTACAGAACTTACCCCAACCCACCACTGTAGTTATTGTAACGTACAGAACTTACCCCCAACCCACCACTGTAGTTATTGTAACGTGCAGAACATACCCCAACCCACCACTGTAGTTATTGTAACGTGCAGAACATACCCCAACCCACCACTGTAGTTATTGTAACGTACAGAACTTACCCCCAACCCCTACTGTAGTTATTGTAACGTACAGAACTTACCCCCAACCCACCACTGTAGTTATTGTAACGTACAGAACATACCCCCAACCCACCACTGTAGTTATTGTAACGTGCAGAACATACCCCCAACCCACCACTGTAGTTATTGTAACGTGCAGAACATACCCCCAACCCAGCACTGTAGTTATTGTAACGTACAGAACATACCCCAACCCACCACTGTAGTTATTGTAACGTACAGAACTTACCCCAACCCACCACTGTAGTTATTGTAACGTACAGAACTTACCCCAACCCACCACTGTAGTTATTGTAACGTATAGAACTTACCCCCAACCCACCACTGTAGTTATTGTAACGTACAGAACTTACCCCCAACCCACCACTGTAGTTATTGTAACGTACAGAACTTACCCCCAACTCACCACTGTAGTTATTGTAACGTGCAGAAAATACCACCAACCCACCACTGTAGTTATTGTAACGTACAGAACTTACCCCCAACCCACCACTGTAGTTATTGTAACGTACAGAACTTACCCCCAACCCACCAATGTAGTTATTGTAACGTACAGAACTTACCCCCAACCCACCACTGTAGTTATTGTAACGTATAGAACTTACCCCCAACCCACCACTGTAGTTATTGTAACGTACAGAACTTACCCCAACCCACCACTGTAGTTATTGTAACGTACAGAACTTACCCCCAACCCACCAATGTAGTTATTGTAACGTACAGAACTTACCCCCAACCTACCACTGTAGTTATTGTAACGTACAGAACTTACCCCCAACCCACCACTGTAGTTATTGTAACGTGCAGAACATACCCCCAACCCACCACTGTAGTTATTGTAACGTACAGAACTTACCCCCAACCCCCCAATGTAGTTATTGTAACGTACAGAACTTACCCAAACCCACCAATGTAGTTATTGTAACGTACGGAACTTACCCCCAACCCACCACTGTAGTTATTGTAACGTATAGAACTTACCCCCAACCCACCACTGTAGTTATTGTAACGTACAGAACTTACCCCCAACCCACCACTGTAGTTATTGTAACGTATAGAACTTACCCCCAACCCACCACTGTAGTTATTGTAACGTACAGAACTTACCCCAACCCACCACTGTAGTTATTGTAACGTACATAACTTACCCCCAACCCACCAATGTAGTTATTGTAACGTACAGAACTTACCCCCAACCCACCACTGTAGTTATTGTAACGTACAGAACTTACCCCCAACCCACCACTGTAGTTATTGTAACGTGCAGAACATACCCCCAACCCACCACTGTAGTTATTGTAACGTACAGAACTTACCCCCAACCCACCACTGTAGTTATTGTAACGTACAGAACTTACCCCAACCCATCACTGTAGTTATTGTAACGTACAGAACTTACCCCCAACCCACCAATGTAGTTATTGTAACGTACAGAACTTACCCCCAACCCACCACTGTAGTTATTGTAACGTACAGAACTTACCCCCAACCCACCACTGTAGTTATTGTAACGTACAGAACTTACCCCCAACCCACCACTGTAGTTATTGTAACGTACAGAACTTACCCTCAACCCATCACTGTAGTTATTGTAACGTACAGAACTTACCCCCAACCCACCACTGTAGTTATTGATTTGTGTATAGAAATGTGGGAAAATGAAAATATGGCATAACAAGAAGGTGGATAAAGAAACAATATATATTTGCATCACAATTATTTTCCTGCGAGTATTAATTAAGAGAATAATTATGTACACTGAAAATTAATTTAGGAAAATGAACACATTTGCAAGATTGGATGTTTTCTTTTTTCCTACGATAAGTTTGCTTGATGAAACTCCTGGTGAGAGAAACGTAGCCTTTGTGACCTTTGTGACCACATGTAACACCTAGTGTAACACCCTGATATCTTTCACATACACTGAATGGTGATGTTTCTCGTGCACATACACTAAGAAGTATATATATCTCAGTGTATATACACTGGGAGGCATACATCTCTCAGTGTATATACACTGAGAGGCATACATCTCTCAGTGTATATACACTGGGAGGCATACATCTCTCAGTGTATATACACTGGGAGGCATACATCTCTCAGTGTATATACACTGAGAGGGATACATCTCTCAGTGTATATACACTGGGAGGCATACATCTCTCAGTGTATATACACTGAGAGGCATACATCTCTCAGTGTATATACACTGGGAGGCATACATCTCTCAGTGTATATACACTGAGAGGCATACATCTCTCAGTGTATATACACTAGCTGAGAGGTTTTGCTTTAATTCCTTTTCCGGTTGATGATGTTCTTGATTTTTTTGTTCCATGAATTTCATCCATTCATTAACAAATTATCAAACTTTCTCTCTAAACTGAAGGTATTAAAGTATTTTTGTCCAGTGAACAGGTTACGAGCATCTATCATGATCCTCGTGTGGTCGCTAGGCTTAAAACCCCATTAATCATAACTATCTGCTTTTTTTTTTTTTGTAGATATTCTTCCTCTCTGTCATTCATTCTCGTGTCCTTACATGACTGTCTCTCCCTTCTCTTCTCTTCCCTCTTTTAAGTTCATTGTTCTAATTCCCCATCTTGTATCTCTTCCATCTCTTCTCTGTGTTTGCCATCCTCACTTCTTTACTCTTCCCTCGCCTTTGTCTTCTACAACAGTAAACTAGTGGAGTCTTCGTCTCCACACAGGTGAAGACAGATTAAAGAGCCACTCGCTCAGGAGGCGAGTGTTCGTTCTACGCTCCAAAAAACTGTTAAGGATTTAAGCGAGTGAGGACGGTGGTGGGACCTACAGTGATCGCTTGTTACGCTACGCTGACGTAATGTTACGTACGTCTATGGTTGGTGTGGATGACTCTTCTACCCAGCTGCTGGCTGCGTATGACGAAAGAGCAACAGGGAACATTGAAAAAAAATTAGTTTACACGCACGGATAAACGAATACAATAAAGTCATAAAGAGGCGGAGAAACAAGAGACACGGGGAGAGAGAACGTGTTAAGCGAGCTTCAGTACGCAACACTGGGACCCACAATACACGGCACATGCAACACAATCAAAATAATTACATTCCCCAAATACTATCAGTTTTTGTCCAGTGTTGAATAGTTCTAGTGCAAACCGGGCACGTCGCAGGTGTGTGGCAGGTGTGTAGCAGATGTTTCTGACGTAGAGACTGGGTTACTTACTTAGTTCTGGAGGTGGTGATGTTCTTGTTGTAGAAGTATCCGTGACGGATACCCAGGAACCTCTCTAGTGCCATGGTGGACACCAGCAGGTGGGTCACCAGGCTCACCAGCATCATGGAGAACCCGTGAAGGTTACACAGTGGCACCTGTGTAGACACACCATTATCAGCGGTGATTGTGGCACCGAGGCACGGAAGGGAGAGGGAGGAAGGGACGGAAGAAAAAATGAAAAGAGGGAGGAAGGGACAGAGGAAAAGAGAGAAAGGAAGATAACGTCTGGAAGAGCATGCGTTAAATGATACAATTACTGGATAAATTAAGTGTTTGTTATACAAGTTATTGCTGGAAAAGCCAGACACAGTGTGCATAATTATATTCCTGAAACTACACACAACTAATTACTGGATAAATAATTACTAATGCCTAATTATGAATAGGTAATTACGTACGTACCTGCATCCACCACTCAATATTCCTCTCATACCTCTTCATCCCCCATATCCACACCCCATGTTTTCACATACTCCTCACATCAATCCTCCTAAACCTCCAGAACCACAGCATATACATGTACCCTTTACACCTCCAACCGCACCACATAATCCCCACATACCTTACACCCCCCACATACACAGCATCACCCCCACAACATGGACCTCCCACACAGAGCAGACAAGACTGACCCCTCCTGCCCAGGTGTTGTGGAGGTAGGCTACGAGAGCGGGGGTGGTGGTGATGACCTTGCCAGCCAGGTCAGTCCAGATCAGTGTACTCAGCAGGATGAAGAACACTGTGCGGGAGTGCTGAGGACGCGTACTCGTGTACAGGTAGTACAGCGCCCAGATCTGACCTGTGGGAGGGGAATAAAGGCGTTAGTGTGGGGGAGAAGTGTGGGCAGAGGAGAGGTGTGGACGGGGGGGGGAGAGGTGTGGGTATGGAAGAGATTTGGAAAAGTAAGAATATACAGATGGAGTGTGTACGGCACACAGCACGTACACGAGTGAACGCACACAATGCGTACACAAGGAGTAGATGAATGTACACCGTGACACAAAATATGCACACAACATACATATGAGTACACACACATACAGTATTTGCGCAACAGAGAAGAGTTCACACATGAAGATACTCAACGTGTGCACGAAATCGATAGATGAATACACAGACGTACAGTGTCCATACACGGCTGGTAGAAGAGTGTACACACACACACACACACACACACACACAACTGGAGAGGGTAGCTTTAGAATCTAGAGAATATAGTTCTTAATACTTTTCACTAGAACCCCAGACGAGGAGAGAAGATCAGAGAATATATGAAGAGGAATGACCAAGAATTATTGGCAGGTCCGTAAAACTATCCAGGATAGTGAGCGGGGATTATTCTGTGACCCCAGGATAGGTTATGGGGCAGGATTCATCTATGACCTCATGATGGGTAATGGAGTAGGATTCATCTTTGACCCCAGGATAGGTCATGGGGTAGGATTCATCTCTGACTCTAAGATGGGTTGCGGGATAAGATCCAACCTTTGACCCCAGGATAGGTCCTGATGAGGGGACTCACCGGCGACCCCGCTGAGGGATAGCAGGATAGGAGAGACGATGGTTGCTCCTGGCTGGTAGGGAAGGTCGGTGCAGGAGACATTAGCCTCACATAGCACCGTCAGCAGTGTGTCTGTCATAGTCACTCACCACCACGCCGGGAAGTATGCACCTCCTCCCTGGACTTCTAGAGATATATTCGCCTCTTCCTCCTTGGAAGCCTGCGATACTGTGGGAGAGGGAGGGAGTGGGGGTCACCTCCGCCCACACCCGCAATCCGCGTCACCCCCGCCCGCACCGCCCACATGCGGCGGAAAGATCATTGTGTGGAGAGGAGACGATTGGTCGCTGTGGGAGAGAGAATGATTAGTGTTATCGTTGTGGTGTTTGGTGGTGGTGTTTGGTGGTGGTGTTTGGTGGTGGTGTTTGGTGGTGGTGTTTGGTGGTGGTGTTTGGTGGTGGTGTTTGGTGGTGGTGTTTGGTGGTGGTGTTTGGTGGTGGTGTTTGGTGGTGGTGTTTGGTGGTGGTGTTTGGTGGTGGTGTTTGGTGGTGGTGTTTGGTGGTGGTGTTTGGTGGTGGTGTTTGGTGTTGGTGTTTGGTGGTGGTGTTTGGTGGTGTGTTTGGTGGTGGTTTGGTGGTGGTGTTTGGTGCTTGGTGTTTGGTGGTGGTGTTTGGTGGTGGTGTTTGGTGGTGGTGTTTGGTGGTGGTGTTTGGTGGTGGTGTTTGGTGGTGGTGTTTGGTGGTGGTGTTTGGTGGTGGTGTTTGGTGGTGGTGTTTGGTGGTGGTGTTTGGTGGTGGTGTTTGGTGGTGGTGTTTGGTGGTGGTGTTTGGTGCTTGGTGTTTGGTGCTTGGTGTTTGGTGGTGGTGTTTGGTGGTGGTGTTTGGTGGTGGTGTTTGGTGGTGGTGTTTGGTGGTGGTGTTTGGTGGTGGTGTTTGGTGGTGGTGTTTGGTGGTGGTGTTTGGTGGTGGTGTTTGGTGGTGGTGTTTGGTGCTGTGGTGTTTTGGTGGTGGTGTTTGGTGGTGGTGTTTGGTGTGGTGTTTGGTGGTGGTGTTTGGTGGTGGTGTTTGGTGGTGGTGTTTGGTGGTGGTGTTTGGTGGTGGTGTTTGGTGGTGGTGTTTGGTGCTTGGTGTTTGGTGGTGGTGTTTGGTGGTGGTGTTTGGTGGTGGTGTTTGGTGGTGGTGTTTGGTGGTGGTGTTTGGTGGTGGTGTTTGGTGGTGGTGTTTGGTGCTTGGTGTTTGGTGGTGGTGTTTGGTGGTGGTGTTTGGTGGTGGTGTTTGGTGGTGGTGTTTGGTGGTGGTGTTTGGTGCTTGGTGTTTGGTGGTGGTGTTTGGTGGTGGTGTTTGGTGGTGGTGTTTGGTGGTGGTGTTTGGTGGTGGTGTTTGGTGGTGGTGTTTGGTGGTGGTGTTTGGTGCTTGGTGTTTGGTGGTGGTGTTTGGTGGTGGTGTTTGGTGGTGGTGTTTGGTGGTGGTGTTTGGTGGTGGTGTTTGGTGCTTGGTGTTTGGTGGTGGTGTTTGGTGGTGGTGTTTGGTGGTGGTGTTTGGTGGTGGTGTTTGGTGGTGGTGTTTGGTGGTGGTGTTTGGTGGTGGTGTTTGGTGGTGGTGTTTGGTGGTGGTGTTTGGTGGTGGTGTTTGGTGGTGGTGTTTGGTGGTGGTGTTTGGTGCTTGGTGTTTGGTGGTGGTGTTTGGTGCTTGTTTTTTTTATTTTGTGTTGGTGTTGGCAATATGTTGGTACTGGTGATAATGATGGTGGTGGTGGTGGTGATGGTGATGATGGTTTTCACAAAACTAAATACTTTTATAACAGCTATAGTACTAAGATGTACTGTGTCCACCACGTAGATTTTTTATATATATATATATATATATATATATATATATATATATATATATATATATATATATATATATATATATATATATATATATATATATATATATAGTCGTGCCGATTAGGTAAAACTGGTCAATTAGCAAGAACTCATCTAAAATTAAGTCCTTTCTAAAATTTTCTCTTATAAGTTTAAAGATATATTTTTTTCATTTATGTTAATGTAAGAATTTATAATTTTGTACCAAGAGAAACTTTGAAAACCTACCTAACCTTATTACAACAAGCGCAATTTAATTTAGCCTAACCCAACTAAATATATTTTAGATACGTTAACATTAATTTAATAATAAACAAACACAATGAAATATATTTTTTTCTTTACGTTCAGAATGATTTTGGCGAAATTATTGCATACACAAATTTTCACTTGTCTTATATGGCAAGGTGAGCGTTGCTATTTAAGCCAAAATAGCAAGTTTTACCTAATCGGCACGACATATATATATATATATATATATATATATATATATATATGGAGATACATCTGAGGCTCTGAGTTCGTTTCCAAAGCCGGACACCTGTACAGAGTGTTGGAGGCTCGATGCTCTGTTCGCTAACCATGGAATGGACACACAACCTAACCTTACTCACCCATCTCATAAATTTCAATGTAATACAAAGGAACTAAAGACTTTTTCAAACGAGTAATTTTTTCTTCTTAGTCAGGTTGAGAGTGGAGGCTGCTCGAGGTGTGAGGTTACCACTTTGTAAACTTTGAAGAGCACCCTGGCCCAGGTGGCACAAGGAGTGCCACCCCAGGTGGCACTCCTTGTCCCAGGGTATACACAGATTTTTAAGTGTGAATGTTTGTGTGAAGAAATTAAAGTAGTGGAGGAAAAGAGCTGGAGTAGTGGAGGAAAAATTTGTATAACAGTGGTCAAAAAAACAGTTGAATAGTAGGGGAAGTTGGTGAGTTTTTGAGTAGCTGTAAAAATCTTGCTTCTGACTGTGAACTTTCCCAGCTTCTCCAGACGTAAAATCAACCTAATAATAACTTCCAATTCCATTCACATGAAAGAAAAACAAACTCTGCCATATCAGGAAAGATATGAAAATAAGTTTACCGTGGGAGGAGCTGCAGAAAAGTCCTCTGTGGGAGGAAAGTGAGATAATGGCCAAGGTAATTAAACCCAGAATGAGAAAGACAGATACATCACCGAACGCAATTACGAGTGAATACCTGGCTATAATCAACACTGAAGCTGGTGAAGGTCTCCTCCAGATAGTCACCGATGGAGCAGCGAGTCGTGAAAGTGGTGTTGCTGGGTCACCACTTACTCTAGTTGCTGGGTCACCACTTACTCTAGTTGCTGGGTCACCACTTACTCTAGTTGCTGGGTCACCACTTACTCTAGTTGCTGGGTCACCACTTACTCTAGTTGCTGGGTCACCACTTACTCTAGTTGCTGGGTCACCACTTACTCTAGTTACAAAGCAAAAGTTTGACAAATATCTTGAAAAATCTCTGAGAAGTCAGTATTATGGACCCGGATAAATTAGTTGGCCTTAAAGTGGCCAATAAAACTGCAATAAAATATATACAGACTCAATTGTAGTTCCAAATTGAATGTTATTCTCATTCATTCTAAACTTAGAGGAGAAAAACACTAATAATATTGTAGATACCTCTTAGGAAAAAACCTACTAACAATATTGAAGTTATTTCTTAGGGATAAAAAAAACTACCAATTTTGTATATATCGTAAATATGAACACAAAGAAAATTAAAAAATAATATTTGTGAAGCCTGTATAGAAACCATTGGAGGTTAAGATGGCCGGGTGTGAGTGAACTGATGGTCTGGTACAGATGGCATAATATAAAGAGAATGTAAATCACAGTTTTTGGAAAACATTGATATAGTCATAACAGGATGAGTGACATTGTTCAGAACTGTTCTTTATGCGGTGTAATCACCGCTTGTTCTATCTAGGCTGGAATATTGCTGCACACTAACTGCACCTTTCAAGGCGGGTGAAATTGCTGACCTTGAAAATGTGCAGAGAGCCTTCACGGCACGCATAAGTGCGATAAACCACCTCAATTACTGGGAACGCTTGAAGTTCCTAAACCTGTACTCCCTAGAACGCAGGCGGGAGAGATACATTATTATATAAACATGGAAAATCCTAGAGGGATTAGTACCAAACTTGCACACGAAAATCACTCCCTACGAAAGCAAAAGACTCGGCAGACGATGTAACATCCCCTCAATGAAAAGCAGGGGTGCCACTAGCACGTTGAGAGACAACACAATAAGTGTCAGGGGCCCAAGACTGTTCAACTGCCTCCCAGCTTACATAAGGGGGATTACCAATAGACCCCTGGCTGTCTTCAAGCAGGCACTGGACAGGCACTGGTTGATCAGGCCCTGATCAACCATGAGGCGTGGTCACAGACCGGGCCGCGGGGGCGTTGACCCCTGGAACTCTCTCCAGGTAAACAGGACGACTGGCACTGCTCAACACTCGTCTTCATGACGTCACGTCCACTCACAGGATGACTGGCACTGCTCAACACCCATCTTCATGACGTCACGTCCACTCACAGGATGACTGGCACTGCTCAACACCCATCTTCATGACGTCACGTCCACTCACAGGATGACTGGCACGGCCCAATAAACTTGCTCCTAGAGGCAAAAAATCTTCAAAATAATCACCTGTGCCTTGCTGGCACACTTCATACCTCACGCCTCGTGACACTCTGAGCTTGCTTTTACGTCCCTTTCACTCCTCTCTCTCTCTCTCTATTTCTCGGTTCTAAAACATTTTTACTACTCCTGTTTATTGATTTCAACGAGAAGCTTATTCATCCAAGGTGTAGGTAGGTGGTTCAAGAATCTCCTAGTTCTAAAATCACCTAGTTCTAGAGTCACCTTACTGTAAGATCTGGTTCTAGAGTCACCTTACTGTAAGATCTGGTTCTAGAGTCACCTTACTGTAAGATCTGGTTCTAGAGTCACCTTACTGTAAGATCTGGTTCTAGAGTCACCTTACTGTAAGATCTGGTTCTAGAGTCACCTTACTGTAAGATCTGGTTCTAGAGTCACCTTACTGTAAGATCTAAGTGTCCGGGGCTCAAGACTGTTCAACAGCCTGCCACCATGCATAAGGGAAATTACCAATAGACCCCTGGCTGCCTTCAAGAGGGAGCTGGACAGATACTTCAAGTCGGTGCCGGATCAGCCGGGCTGTGGTTCGTACGTTGGATTACGTGCGGCTAGCAGTAACAGCCTGGTTGATCAGGCACTGATCCACCGGGAGGCCTGGTCGTGGACAGGGCCGCGAGGGCGTCGATCCCCGGAATACCCTCCAGGTAGAGTCACCTTGCTGTAAGATCTCCTCCTAGAACCACCTTGCTGTAAAATCTGGCTCTAGAATCACCTTGCTGTAAGATCTGGCTCTAGAGTCACCTTGCTGTAAGATCTGGCTCTAGAGTCACCTTGCTGTAAGATCTGACTCTAGAGTCACCTTGCTGTAAGATATGGCTCTAGAGTCACCTTGCTGTAAGATCTGGCTCTAGAGTCACCTTGCTGTAAGATCTGGCTCTAGAGTCACCTTGCTGTAAGATCTGGCTCTAGAGTCACCTTGCTGTAAGATCTGGCTCTAGAGTCACCTTGCTGTAAGATCTGACTCTAGAGTCACCTTGCTGTAAGATCTGACTCTAGAGTCACCTTGCTATAAGATCTGGCTCTAGAGTCACCTTGCTGTAAGATCTGACTCTAGAGTCACCTTGCTGTAAGATCTGGCTCTAGAGTCACCTTGCTGTAAGATCTGGCTCTAGAGTCACCTTGCTGTAAGATCTGGCTCTAGAGTCACCTTGCTGTAAGATCTGGCTCTAGAGTCACCTTGCTGTAAGATCTGACTCTAGAGTCACCTTGCTGTAAGATATGGCTCTAGAGTCACCTTGCTATAAGATCTGGCTCTAGAGTCACCTTGCTGTAAGATCTGACTCTAGAGTCACCTTGCTGTAAGATCTGGCTCTAGAGTCACCTTGCTGTAAGAGCTGGCTCTAGAGTCACCTTGCTGTATAGAGCTTCCAGGCAGCACTTCAGATATTTCTTGACGCCTAATGGAGCCACTGCCACCCAAGTGACTATTCAAAGCACTTTTTATGGTTATGTTCTTCTTCTCCTCCTTCTCCCCCTCCTCCTTCTTCTCCTCCCCCTCCTCCTTCTTCTCCTCCACCTCCTCCTCTTTTTAGCATCACGAAGGTGCTCTTTAAAACTCTGCTACATTCACAGCTGCTGATGCTGTCCTTCACTCTTCAGTTTTTGACTCTCACGAGAGGAATTCTAAATAGCCCTTTACTGCAAGTTTTTGATCGTCGAGTTATTCATTATTTCATAGGCGACATCTATTGGCGAGATGGAAAAGTTCGCGGGAGACATCTATTGGCGAGACGGGGAAGCTCAATGGTGACATCTCTAAGAAAACTGAGGAAATTAACAAAACGAAACGGAGTGTAAAACACTGAAACCATTAAGTAGATCGGAAGAGGATTATGAGGGATTTAGTTGTGATAATGTTAAAGGAGGTTATAGTTAAGGATCCCAACAGTGTTATTATCACAACCACAAGGTAAATGATAGGCTGGATAGCTAGAACCTTCAAAACAAGAAATGCCAAGTCAGTGATGATACTCATCACTGAGTTAGCATTTCTTGTGGTTTGCTGTATACTGACAGCCAGTTTTAAGAGAGGCTGAGCTGCAGATCAAGAGAATGTATAGAGAACCTTCGCTATTTGAATAAATTCAGTATTGAGAGCACTTGAGGGATTTAAAGTTCCTCGCACTGCAGTCCCTGGATCGTAGGCAACAAAGACACACCTGGAAAATTCTGGAGGGAATGATCTCAAATCTCAATACTGAAATCACTTCCTTCGAAAGCAAGAGTCTCGACAGATTGTGCAAAATATCGCTGCCTTAAAAGTAATTGTGATAGCTAAGTGATAGCTCAATAAGAATAAAGGGACCAAAACTTTTCTACATGTACCCTTCAAAAATAAAAGGAATTTTTTTTTTATATTTTATTTAAAAAAACTTAACATACATGATACATAGAAATGGTATACAAATATGAAACGATTCTTTTCATAAGACATACAACTTCGTGCAATGATGAAATACACAATGAACTAACAAGAAACTTGTAATACTGTATAAGAATATTGACGACTGTTTTCAAACTTTACTATGCATCCCACCTCACAAAGTTTTACAAAACATGGTGGCTGCTATGTTAATTCTCCACCTAATTGCATTTCAGTTGTCTTCAAATATTTTTACTCCATATTATAGCTGATACAGAATAACTTAAGCTCAAATAAACTTATTTTTCTACTGAAATCGTGTATTCTTGTGACATATAATACTACAATGTAGTACATCAATGAAAAATGCCACACCAATAGATGCCAAAACCGCAACACTAGATACATGACATCCAATTATTCCGTGCACCCTATATGACTTACATACCTTATACATGACATACATAAAGAGCATAACTTATATATAATGTCAAAATACACTTGAAACAAACCAATACCCTTTGTCACAAGGGTGCATCTTTGTCACATGCAAATATATCTACCAAACACATAAAACTAAAGCAGGCCCTAAACCCTGTACCTTATTATACAAAACAGGTACATGAGTCTAATATTTTGTATTCCCTACGTCATCATCCAACAGAGAAGCTCCCCATACTCATACTCCAGACCCATGCCTCTCCGACCAAGAAAACCGTCAGGTAAACCCACTCAATCCTTACAAAAAGATTAACCCTATAATCAAAA